>CM076574.1:1339195348-1339714089 GCA_034641835.2 Pinus albicaulis
GAAAAGAGGAAGTACACAGTCACCTTGTGATACTGTAGATTACAGGACTCTAACAAAGGTAACTTGGGAGGGAGGGGTGGCGTGAGGGAGTGTGGTGAGCGGAGGGAGGCAACCGGTGGAGGGAGGGAGTCAACGCAGGGAAAGGATGCTTGCAGTGGTGAGGAGGGTCAAGGTCGATGTGTGAGAGAGGAGGGCTGAGGCCAGCGTGTGAGGGAGGAGGGCCTATGGTGGTGAAGAGGGTCAAGGCCAATGTGTGAGGGAGGAGGGCCTATGAAGGTGAGGAGGGCCAAGGCCAGCTTGTGAGGGGGTAGGGCCTGCGAAGGTGAGGAAGGTCGAGGTCGTCGTGTGAGGGAGGAGGGCCTGCAGCAGTGAGAGCACAGAGCGGAGGAAGGCAGACCAAGTGAGCGTAGCATGGATGAGAGTGAGTGCAGGAACTGAAGGTCCGTAGTTCAACCTTGCATAGAGGAGGCCAAGGTAGAATGCAACATGAGTGCCTCACACAAAAACAAAATTCAACCGATTGTTTTGACAAAAAAGAAAATTACATATCATTTATTGAATTCCACAGAGAAATCAGCGGACTGTGTGATAGAGAAGGATTATTTCTTCCAGGTTTTGGTAAAGAGGAAGAGAGGGAGTTACATGGGAAGTAATTTCTAAAACAGAATTGGCTTTGATACCATCTCAGGCCAGGAGGCAACCCAACCATAAAATGCATACAAATTGATTAAGGGTGCCTATGAATATATACATGGAGGTGAGACTATTGGGATTCATTTCCCAATGTCTCTTAAACTTCCTTATTTCCTATTTTACATTAATGTACAATTTCGCACAATTCCTTAGGATTAGGTGTCAACATTATCTATTATTTCCTGCAATCCTTATACATCCCTCTGGTCCCTCACCAATTTCATACACGTCTACAAGGATGCCAAGATAGAGTGATCCACTTCCTTTACTTCGATCTTCTCCTTAGGCTTGTTCTCCAATGGAAACATCTATCTCTACGCAGTAGGAGGCGAAGCTTTAGGAGTCATAAATGTCTTCCTTACTTCCATAAATGTCTCTTTCTCACATTGCACATTGAAGTCAACATCTATATCTTCATTTTTCCTGACCCATGTCTATGTCACTGCCTTTCTTCCTTCTGTGTGGTCTCCTCCGGTATTCACACCACTGTGCGTTACTATGTTAACGCTTGGATTTGTGCGGCGTGGTTGAACCCTCATCATTTGCATATTCTGAGTCGGTTTATAGTTGCGAAATGGGGCAATATTCGACTTCATGACCAAATTCTTGACAATACTTATAGGAAACTGCAGTGTAATTCTAACAATCCCTAGCAAAATGTCTAGTCTATCCACAGTTGTAGCATATGACCTAACCTTGTCCATGACCTACGCCTCATCCTCGGCCTAGGAAACCTCTTAGCAGTTGCCGAACCCAAAGCTTCGCTCCCTTCTACCTGCATCTGATACGCACCAAGATTGTTTTGCATCATCAGGTCAAATCTCTTACAATGATGTTCATCATGCCCTACCGAACTGCAGAAGTTACAGAACAATTTCTTTGGCGATCTAAAAAATTTCTACTATAGATAAAAAAATATCGTGGAATGTTGGCATGCAACTTCGCAGAGCCTACACCGTACACTAGGCCCTACACATAGCCCTACGCTCGACCTAAGCTTCAATGGACTCGGGATCCTAACGTTCAAATAATCTCTATAAACAAATCATTGTTCTTTATTGTTGCCCTCCACTTTGGATTTGATATACTAGACCTTCGTTCTCATCTTCAGGCGAACCTCCTTTTCCTTCTTTAGATCCTAGAGAGCCATATGGAATCTCGCCAACTGAATTTGAATCGGTTTCACTCCTATACCTCTATCAGCTATGAGCGATGCTTCAAGCTTCATCGCAATCGCCAACAGTTTAGCCTGAGTTGCAATCTTCTATTGAGACAATGGCAGTCTGAGATGAGGCAATAACACAACAATGAACCATTCTCTATGTTGTTCATCCGGGATCTTGAAACTAATTTGGCTCAATAGCATTTTAAATCTCTAATCTACCTCCTATACGAACTCGGTAGTCAACTCCTTAATTTCTTTTATCTCCGTGATACACTGGGACTGCGACTTTGGTTTCTTGAATTCAGCATTCAACGCTGGTTTGTCTTGTCTAAAGAAGCATTTGCATCATCGTAACATATTTCAAGTACTAGGACAATGCTCTATCTTGCAGCAGTGTAATAAAATATGTTTTCTTCATGTTTTCATCTGTAACATTCTTCGAACTCCATATCGCTTCTACCACAAACCAGAACTATTCAGGATCATATTTTCCCTTGAACATAGGCATCTTCGATGGCTGGGCCATGGGGGGAAGCAGAGGTGGAGGTGGAGGTGGAGGGACAAACTTTGTGGAGTAGCGGGGTTGATTTCTCCTTTTTCAGATTCAAACAGTGGTCTATATTCAATTTCAACGTAAGTACCCCAACTTGTTATGAAAATCTTACCGCTTCACATGGCACCTAGTTCTCTTTCTTCAACCATCAATCTGAGTGCATCTATAATATACCCTTTTCAAAAAATATCATTTTAATCCAGAACTTCAGTGAATTCAAGTACTTACCTCTAGGGTTTCTGAAGAAATTGTGCTCTTATTCGGTATAAGAAACAGAGGGCTCGATCACGAACTGAGTAATGATTCCTCCAAGGATATTTTCTATCCAATAATCAACATTTGTATCAATCTCATTATCAATCCTTTTCAACTTCTCAATAATTTTTGAGGTCTACGCAGTGGGCCTATTATTTAAATAACCCACTTGCGCTGCTAGTCTTGATATCTACTCACACATCTCACTAGCAAATGATGCAAAAATATCTCATATTGATCTGTATAGATATACTTTTGTAGCCAATGTTTAGTAGAGATGCACAGACTTTTGTTTTCTTGCACAACAAATTCACGTTCTTTTTTATCAACCCAATTTTGAATCTCTTCCTTAGACGGATTCCACGTCCACTTATCCCTCAGTAAAATCTCGGTCTCGACAACAAAACCATTTATTGGCTTGATGAGGCCTAGACCCAGGTTCAAACTAATTGCAAAATCCAACAAAACCCACAACTACTGGCCCTTTTGGCAACGATCTTCTTGCACAGACTGAAGTCTCATTAGAGGAAATATAGGGGATGCTAGAACTAGGTTTCTGCATCCAGAGGTACACTGGACTATGGATTTAGGGATTTCCATTCTCAATAAATCTTCGCAAACCATATCTATCAGTATTACTAGTGTTTTTCAACACACATGTTGAAATTTCTCTCAGGATGCGAGATCTTACTTATTCTTGCATTATACAAAGTAAATAATCATAAACAGGGCTACACTACACAGTTACAGATCAAACCCTTTTCCATCATAAATATTCAGAAACAATAAGCAAAAGAAAAACGCATCAATATAACTTAGATATTTCTCAAAAAGTATTTCATTAATAACCAGATCTTTCTCATACATTCACTTTCCACCCTGCACACATAGCTGCAGGGGTCTGTGCACACAGCTGCAGGAGCCTTTTCTTTGAACCCAAAAATAGACTCTGACTCAAAACAATATTACATCTAAATGCATCATTTAACGTCCACTTGACTTCTAAATTCTATCTATACTCCTTAAATAGCTTTGTCCTTTACAACACCATGGTCCAAAACCATGGGTGGAGTCCAAAGTTTAAAAATACACCATCCCATTACATAATAAGGGGCTTTGACCCACCCCAAAGCCCCTATGACTCAAAATAGACTCTGTGTTGTGCACTCCGCTCCTTGATCTGCAGAGTATTTCCTTGCTTTCTTACTTCGCAAGGATCCTAGCTCCAATAGAATATATGAAAGAAGAATAAGTGATACCTGAAGTGACCGTGAAGAAGATCGTCCTCCTCAAAAGAATTCAAGAGCTCCCGTGTATGAAAGTAATGTTGTAAATAAATCTGAATACATTCTTATTTCTTCCCTTACTATTTCTTCTCCTCTAGTGTAATGTTCCAAATTTTTCATTATGTTAATTGGAACATTAATTTTGATTTTATTTTAATAAAAGGAATAAAATGGGTAAGGGAGCCCATGTAGCAACAAAATAAACTCTCCTAAGGTGCATGAGTCACTTAAGTGGCTAAATTTGGCAGTCACTAGTGTGAAAAGGGCCAAAAGCAAGTAAACTAGGCCATGGTTGACCAAAAGGAGGGAAATTAGAGGATGAGAGAAACCCTAATGGGTGGGGTCCATGGCAAGGAAGCATTCCTTGCATAAAAATGTGAAGGAGATTCATTGTTCATTATGCTTGAGAATTTAGAATTGCATCTCTCTTCAGTTGTTGAATTGAGATAGCTTGTGCTGCTCAGCACAAGAGGGATTCCTATTTAGGAGCCTCCTTCTCTTCCTTGGGAGGCCTTGGAGGAGCTATTATTCATCCTCCTCACATATTGGATTGAGGCCAAAGCATTCATCTTTAGCTACTACATTATTCTGTTGGGCAGAAACATTGGAGTTGTTGGTGTTACAATGAGGGATCACCATCACACATTTCCGGAGCTAGTTTTGTGGAGGAGGAGCTCTCTCTTTCTCTATGAGATCAGCAAAGGAGATCCGCAGAGCTCTATTGCAGATTTTAGTATTGGGCCATATGTTTCTTCTCATGCCCAGCGCAGTCTCTTTCCCTTACAGCGTTATCTACAGAGGAGGCATGCACAAGGGGTTCACATTGTGCACTAGAGAGTGCAATCTTCAGTGAAAGGGGTATCCCTTCACTTAGGAGATCATTGGAGGAGGTTTCTACATTTGTTGTAGCATCTACATCCTTCTCCTATTTTGTATTGTATTTGAGTTGCAATAGCTGCCCAACTACTCCAGCATTTTTTCCATTTGTATGTTTCAACCAATCCCTTGGAGGATTATTGTTGTATTGTTTTCTAGGGTTGAGATCTTTCTCCCCTATATTTATTTGAGCTAATATTGTTATATCCTTGTGTTTATATCAGTTTTCAATCATTTTCCCTTATAGACTACGCAGTTGTAGTGTTGTTGGGTTATGTAGCAGAGGGTTTTCTCCATTGCATGTACATTTTCCTTTGAGGCTAATTTGAGCCCACCTTGAGAAGTCTTTTCCTCAAGGAGTTTTTATATCTTTTTTTGTTACAGATTACATATCAGATTTACACTCTTCTCACATTTTATGAGCATTATTTCATTGTTGCTGCTTCTTGTTAAAGTTTAGATTTTGTTGTAGCTCATCCATTTGAGCAAGGTCTTCCTGAGGAAGAAATATTTGCATAGCTATAGGCAGAGCCTGAGAAAGGGCCAGATAGCCTCTGGTTCTCATCCTCTCTTTAGAGGTGACATAACTAGTAAAATCCCTCTCATTCCATCTCTGACATAGCCTTGTTCATCTTTCTGACAAGGAGTTCTTCAGTGGTGTAAAAGCTGTTGATTTCCATTTCGGAACATTACGGTGGTATCGGAGCTTCGAACTTGGCTCAGCATGTGAAGTTTGAATTTCAGAGAAGAATAGGTCAAGATGATGCAAAGGATGAGAGTAATCTCATCAGTTTTTAGATCCAGCAAGAACCTCTCCAGGGAGGTTAAGGAGATAGAAAAAGGAGAAGAGGAAGGACCATGCACTTCCTATTCTCATACAGGAGAAAAGCAGAAGCATGAAGAGCACTTGGAATTCGAAATTATAAGTGAATATCAAGCTAAATATAGAGAAAACCCTAGATTCTTCCAAGAGACTCTATATTTTTCACACTTTGTTGAACAGAAAGAGGAAAGAAGGCCCTACAGTCTTGGGGGGATGAAAGGCAATAGATTTCTATTGTCTACTTTTGATGGGTCACCCACATGTGTAGTAGAGGCTTGGGTGAAGAAGCTAGAGGCTTTCTTCCTACTACATCCTGTAGTAGACAGAGAGACTGTAGAAATAGCAGCGCTGCATCTTGAGGGAGAAGCAAAGATTTGGTGGGTCAGCCATGGGAGTCATGCAAGGGTTTCTACTCTTGCTGATTTTTCTAAGATCTTGATCAAAAGATTTGGCCAAAGGAGGGAGGAGACCTCACCACCAGAAAAGAGGGCACATGCCAGCATTGTCACATTCATGGAGGAGCAACCTCCATCTTTAGCAGTTAGGGAATCCAACACATTTTGAGAAGAGACACTTGCAGCCACATTATATTCCCCAAAACTTCATAGAGGTATGCACAAGTTTACATTTTCTTTTGCAAGGTTACTGTCTTGAGCAAAAGACTATCACTATGTTGTGCCATCATTCTCATACACCATTGATGAGTCATGCACCACACAGGAGAATGGGGTTCGAGAAATGGACCATAGAGGGGATTGCATTTCAATGTCCCATGAAATGAAAAGGTGATAATCTGTTTTGGGATGATGACAGCTCTTGTTGGGGAGGTGCCAAGTTGCAGAATGGTGGGAAGCATCCACTAGGAGTTGATTGGATGTGGATGGGAGGCAAGAGGATGGTGAGCCTCTTGCAGATCTATGGTACAGGGTAGCAAGAAGCCATGCTGCATTGGTTGCTCTTGAGAGAGTTTGGCCAACATATGACCTATTCCTTTTCATGGGGTTTGAAGAGGAAAGGAGGAGGGCAGGATACTTACACCATGGAGCAAAGGAGAGCATGGGTACATCATGATGGGATGGAACTTTCCTTACCACTCATTTTTTTCCCTTTTCATATTTGGTATGGTGGGAGTATGGAGGAGCAGCAAACATGCTTGTTGGTCAGATTTTGTTTGGATGTTGCGGGAGCAAGAGGAGGCACTAGCATGGTGCAAGGGGATTTCTCTTTGATATTGGATGCCCAAGCAACACCTTCTTCATGGGAGGGGCTCTACATTTTAAGCAACATGATGGGAGGAGTATTTGGCAAGATTCATGTCAAAGGGGGGAGCTTTGAGATGACAATGGCCCTACTCCAAAGGCTAGCATAGTTGTCACTTAAGAGCTTGGATTACTTGTTGGAGTGTACTTTAAACCACTTCACAAGTGATGTATTTTGGAGGCATGTATGAGATGAGGATGAGGAATTAATGGATGGTAGCATCCCTTGCTATGTTTTGATCTTCTTGGCTTGGGCTCACAAGCACATGAAGAGACACCTACATGTAGCAACTTTGTATTCTTCTTCCATGCATTCGTATGCATACTATTTGTTGATGGAGGAGTCCACTTGGGAGGGCATCCTGATGGATGTATATCAGCATATGGATAGATGCACAGCCCGAGAGATGATAACATGGTTGGCACAACCACTTCCCTACTCTGTTGTAGTAAGGGAGATTTTTCATTTGAGCCATTTCAGCTCAAAGACCGGAGTACATGATGAGGGGGGTAACTATTTGTTTCATGCTTAGAACTCTCTTATCTTTATGAGCATCATATCAGATCAATAGGGATATTTCCTTCTTGCACACTATTTTTTGTTATGCTCATGGTCTATTGCAACAAATATGATGGCTACTTTAGCAGTGGATTGTGGGGGAAAGCCACATGGGTTTTGGTGTGCACCTTTGGCACCAAAATATGTCTTCATGATCACATCTTTCAGGATGAATGTGGCAACAAACAAGTAGCTACAAAGACACTCGTTGCACCATATGAGGAGGCAGGCCAATGATGCCCTGCGCTGGTTCCATGCATGGAACTATATTTTCCTCCCCTCACAAGTTTATGCTTCCATATTTTGCTAATGGAACGCTGCTCATAGGAAGCATTGTTTTTAAGGGAGGAAATAAATTGAAGAGGCCCATTTGGAGTGTGATTCTCCTACTTTGCATGCTATATGTTTCAAGAGAAACAATGGGCAACCCATGATTGCCAAGCTTCACCTCTTTCCTTCATGCGGGAGGAGCTATTTGGAGAGTTTGAGTTTTTGGAGGAGGCACTTCATGGTTTATATGTTTGATGGGGTGGCTTGGGTCTCTTTTGAAGACCATTTCATTTCAGCCATATATCAACAACAACCCCATATGCATCATGAGGAGGGAGGAACTCATTGGGTGGATGTGCCCTTTGGGAGGAGGGACCTCCATTGTTATTGCAGCTCATGCTCCAAGGGGAGTATGGGAGATGATATGGTCACCATTTTCAGCCATTTGTTTTTCCATGAGGTGAACCATATGATTGCTTGGATGCCATATGATGATGAATTCCAACTCATCACATATGATATGATTTGGGCCAGCTTGATTTGCAGCGTTGGAGGAGAGATCTTTGGGGATCTAGACTTCATCTTGCCTCTTGAAGGAAACACTTTTGCAGCCCAAGTTTAGCTTTCACTCCACACTTATCATAAGTGGAGAAGAAGACAGCGTGGGGTAGGCTATGAATCTTACCATGTTCAGCATTTCAGCTCACCTATTCTACAGGATCCCAAGGTGGAGGATGATTTTCAGGAGTTGCTCAGTTGGAGAGTAACTCATTTTGCTTGGTTGATTGCTTAGGGGATGGAGGATCTACATGAGGATATTTCAGACTCCATGCCTTGAGTGGAGGATTTTTTTCATTTCTACCCTTGCACTTGCTTGAGGACAAGCAATATTTGGGAGAAGAGGACTTTAATGTTCCAATTTTTTCACTATGTTAATTGGAACATTAATTTTTCTTTTATTTTAATAAAAGGAATAAAATGGGTAAGGGAGCCCATGTAGCAGCAAAATAAACTCTCCTAAGGTGCGTGAGTCACTTAAGTGGCTAAATTTTGCAGTCCCTAGTGTGAAAAGGGCCAAAAGCAGGTAAACTAGGCCATGGTTGACCAAAAGGAGGGAAATTAGAGGAAGAGAGAAACCCTAATGGGTGGGGTCCATGGTAAGGAAGCATTCCTTGCATAAAAAGGTGAAGGAGATCCATTTTTCATTATGCTTGAGAATTTTGAATTGCAACTCTCTTCAATTGTTGAACTGAGATAGCTTGTGCTGCTCAGCACAAGAGGGATTCTTGTTTAGGAGTCTCCTTCTCTTCCTTGGGAGGCCTTGGAGGAGCTGTTCTTCATCCTCCTCGCATCTTGGCTTGAGGCCAAAGCATTTATCTTTAGCTAATGCGTTATTCTATTGGGTAGAAACATTGGAGTTGTTGTTGTTGTAGTGAGGGATCACCATCACACATTTCTGGAGCTAGTTTTGTGGAGGAGGAGCTCTCTCTTTCTCTAGGATATCAGCAAAGGAGATCCCCAGAGATCTATTGCAGATTTTGGTATTGGGCCATATGTTTCTTCTCATGCCCAACATAGTCTCTTTCCCTTACAGCATTATCTACAGAGGAGGCATGCACAAGGGGTTCACATTGTGCACTGGAGAGTGAAATCTTCGGTGAAAGGGGCAGCCCTTCACTTAGGAGATCATTGGAGGAGGTTTCTACATTTGTTGCAGCATCTATATCCTTCTCTTATTTTGTATTATATTTGAGTTGCAGTAGCTGCCCAGCTACTTCGACATTTTTTCCATTTGTATATTTCAGCCAATCCCTTGGAGGATTATTGTTGTATTGTTTTCTAGGGTTGAGATCTTTCTCCCCTATATTTATTTGAGCTGATATTGTTATATCCTTGTGTTTATATCAGTTTGCAGCCATTTTCCCTTATAGACTGCGCAGTTGTAGTGTTGTTGGGTTATGTAGCAGAGGGTTTTCTCCATTGCATGTACATTTTCCTTTGAGGCTGATTTGAGCCCACCTTGAGAAGTCTTTTCCTCAATGAGTTTGTATATCTTTTGTTGCTACAGATTATATATCATATTTACACTCTTCTAACATTTTATGAGCATTATTTCATTTTTGTTGCTGCTTGTTAAAGTTCGGATGTTGTTGTAGCTCATCTGTTTGAGCAAGATCTTCCAGAGGAAGAAATATTTGCATAGCTATAGGCAGAGCCTGAGAAAGGGCCAGATAGCCTCCAGTTCTCATCCTCTCTTTAGAGGTGACATAACTGGTAAAAGCCCTCTCATTCCATCTCTGACATAGCCTTGTTCATATTTCCAACAAAGGAGTTCTTCAATGGTGTAAAATCTGTTGATTTCCATTTCGGAACATTACATCCAGATTAGTGGGATAGTTTGTTGGTTGATAGTGGGGCCACTCATAATTTCTCTCTATATAAGAAATTCCTCTTTAATCTATCGTAGAGGGAGACTAAGTTGAAGAATATTCTTGGATACAACTCCACTCATCTCGTGAAATATTTTGGGTCTTAATTTGAATTATGGGGAATCAGTTATATTGCATGATTTTATGTATGTGTCAAGATTAATAAAGAATTTTGTATCTATATCTGCATTGGAAGATAAAAGGATGAGGGTTTCCTTCATCAACGGAAAAGTTCTGAGTTGGTCTGTTGGTTCACCTATGAGAGATCCATTCACATTAGAATCAAATTTGAAGGACTCTATAGAATCATTGGAAGGCCACTTATAGCATTAGTTCATAATACCAATCATTTGAGCAAGTTGTGGCACCGCAGATTGGCTTATATGCATTATGATGTTCTTTCGAAACTAAAGAAATTGGTTTCAAGTATTCCCAATGTTCAAGCCCATCATGATGGAGTATGTTCTGGATGTGCAAGTGGAAATAAAAATAGGGTACAATTCCCCTCTAGTGAAAACAAAATAAATGACATCCTCCATCTCATTCATTCTGATATATGTGGTTCAATGCTTGTGCATTCTATTGGTGGTCGTCTCTACTACATCACCTTCATTGACGACTTCTCAAGACATAAATGGATATACTACTTGAAGCACAAGGATAAAGCCTCTGAAAAGTTCAAGGAATTCAAATATTTCATTGAAAACCAAACAAGGAAGAGAATCAAAATATTCAGGTCTAAAAATGGAGGGGAATATATGTCAAATGAGTTCATAACATTTTCCAAGAAAGAAGGGATCAAGAAGGAAACAATTGTGCCATATACACCCCAAAAAAATGGATTAACGAAAAGGAATAACAAGTCTATTTTAGAATTTTCTCATTCCATGCTCCATGATAAAAAGGTACCAAATTTCCTTTGGGGAGAAGCTACACAGGTTTTTGTATATGTTCAAAATAGGGTGCCTCATCAAACATTGGAAAACAAGAACTCCCAAATAAATATTCGTAGGTGTCAAGCCCAATATTTGCCATCTTCGTATATTTGTATGCCCAGTATATTTTCAGGTGCTGGGGGACAAAAGGAACAAGTTGGAAGCTACAGGAAGGAAAGGTACATTTGTGGGTTATTGTGTAAATTCTAAATCATATATAATATATATTCCTGGTCAAAGGAAGGTTGAAATCAATAGGGGTTTAACATTCGATGAAGATGGAGTTCTTGGAAAAGTAAGAGACCTTCCTCCTCCTCCTCCCAAGAAGGAGAATGTTGATTGGGATATTCTAGATGGTCCTTCTGTGTCTGAGTTCGAGACTGATATTTTTGATGATCCCATGGAACCTATGGATCCCTTAGATCCTCCTCCAAGTGATCCTCCTACAAGGAAGAGACCACTTTGGCTTTGCAACACTCTACAGGATGTTGGAACACATGTTCCCATTCAAAGGTCATTTAGAGAAAGAAAGCAACCATGCAGTTATGACAGATACGCTGCAGCCATGATCACTATGATTCAAGTTGAACTGTTCACTCTCGAAGAAGAAATAAAATATCAAGTTTGGAAGGATTTTATGGCCGAGGAATATGAATCGATAATGAAAAATGATGTATGGGATGTTGTGCTGACACCAAAGGGAAAATATATGGTGATTTCAAAGTGGCTATTAAAAATCAAGCATGGGGTTGATGGTAGCATTGAGAAATATAAGGCAAGGTTTGTGGCTCTAGGATTCTCACAGGAAGAGGGAGAAGACTATAATGATATATTTGTGCATGTGGCTTGATACACAACCATCTGTTCGATAGTAGCTCTTATCACAATTCAAGGATGGACTCTTCATCAGATGGAAGTAAATACTGCATTCCTCCATGACATATTACAGGAAGAAGTGTATGTTGAACAACCATAGGATTTGAAATAGAAGATCAAAGAATTCATGTTCGCAAGTTGAATAAGGCATTATATGGTTTGAAGCAAGATCCCTGAGCTTGGTATGCACGCATTGATGATTATTTAATGAAGTTTAGATTCACAAGAAGCAATGTCGATCCCAAACTCTACTTCAAGGTAGTCCAAGGTATATCTTTGATTTTGGTTTTATATGTTGACGATCTATTCTTAGCAGGTAGTGAGCCTCTAATGATCGAGTGTTAGTATGAATCTTTTGTCGGGAAAATACCACTTTAGCTACGCATAAAAAATAGCCCTAACATCAATTATGGCTACCAATATCTTCAAATCTACAGTTAGTTGATCTAGAAAAATCTGCACAAATCCAGATCTATGCATAAAAATACATTAAGCAGTAAAAATGAAGTTTTGCTCCATGCATCCAATAGACAAGACAAGAACAATATTTTTGAAAGAATTTTTATATTAAAGGGCACCTGAGAGGAAAAAAAGAAAGTTGTTTCCAATTCTTTTCAATGGGATGGGTTCTTGAAAGTCCTCAGCACTTCAGATCTAGAATTTCTCTCTCTTGTTGGTGTAGAAAACCCAGACAAACATAGAACTCAAAGGGAGCTCACAAAGCAAATAATGGAGATTGTGATAATGATAATGGCTCAAAGTCAGACCAAGAGTATAGATCCAGAGTGATATAATATGCAATGAAAGGTGACAAATGAATAGGAAAACCCTTCTATTTATAACAAAATATTAGGGTAGTCTAGAACTTGGTGCATGAGTAAAATATTATTAACCAAATTCTAGAACCACCTTTTAGGAATATTTTATTATATTTGTTGGAGGGAAAAGGATTTTTGACTTGGGTCAAATCCTTTATTTATAAATAATAAATAAATAAATGATTTATTTATTATTTTAAGGAAATGGTGGAAATATAATTAAATAAATAATGATTTATTTAATTATTTATAACTGATTTAGTCAAATTTAACTAGGAATATTATTTAAATAAGGATTAAATAACTTATTCCTAGGAAATAATCAAATAAATAAGGATTTATTTAATTGATTTCCTTGTTTTGGGTTAAATATGACCAGGAATAATAATTAAATTGATTTTTAACTAATTATTCCTTGAGGAAATATAAACAAATATAGATTTGTTTATTATTTCCTTTTGGGGTTTCCTGTTTAGACCATAAACAACTTAATAAAGGTGTTTTACTAAGTTATTTCACATAGTGAAAGTAATTTTACTTAGGGTAAAATTGGTCTTACATGGTGTACTTGGGTCCATCTAATGATAATAGGTTAGATGACCAAAAAATGGTGTAACAGATTTCCCCCCAGCGTGCGAGTGTTGGGAGCAAATCGTATGACCGAAGTACGTTGTAAGAACTCAATCACCAGACATCAAGAGGGAAGTTAGAGAGAGAAATATAAGGTAGTCTAATGTTCTAAAGGACTAGACCCTGAGGAGATGAGACTTATAGGTGCAACAAATCTCTTTTTATGAGATGGTACCTGTGCTAAAGGTGGCGGGGGAGACATACCTATGCCCGCCAAGACATAGTACAAAAGAATAGTGTGTCCAGTAAACAAGGAACCAAACTATAAAGTACATGCTGGCATAAACACGAGCCAGATAAAAGATAGAATGCTGAATACCACATACATGTTGTGCCTGGGATAACAGCCAGGACTTATACAATAATATCTGAGTACATGAGATACAAATACAACCCAAATTCCCCTTATAAATGGGGAAGGGCTTGAAAAATCTGACTGATACATGCAAATCAAAGACGCACTGCAAGCAGCTAAGGCTGACATCATCAAATATATGGAGCTACATCAAAGGCTGGAATGAAGAGGTCATCTGGGCATGTGGGGGGCTACCTCCAGGGCTACCCCCTCATGAGGGTTGAGACATCTCACACACACCCGGGAATCACCAATATCTGCTGCTGCATCACTGGACCATCAAGTATACGAATCTCGATCATGCTGAAAGGAGCTGGAGCTAAGAAGCAATCAAGTCAAAGGGTAATGAGGAATCCCCTTTTTCCTGATCCGAGGCACCGAACAAGTGTGGAAGTTGGAACCAAGGTACATCGCCCTCTAGACCTGTCTTGTGGAATGAATGAGCTGATTTCAACAGAAGGAGGTCCGCCATAGGTGAGGAAATAAGGGATCCTCAATTAAGGCACGAGAGAAAAGAGTAGAGTGACTGATAGACTAGCAATAATGATGATGATGGAGTGGGGGATACTGAGTAGCGAATGGATGACTTCCCTTGTTAGATAATAGAGGGCATGGATGACTTGGCAGCGACTGATACGATATCATGAGGGATAGGGGATAGTGGGGTTGAAGGCCATAATGTGTGACATGATAGAGGAACCAAGCCATGAAGGATGGAGGACTATGATGGGATACAAAGGGACTCGGGATAGACTCCACGAATGTGATGATAACTCAACTCGGATGCTCTAACCAAGGGCGAATTAAGGGTGCTGCCACATAGTGAAGGTCCAAATGGGGGACCATAAACACATGAGTACAAGGGGGTATCTCATTAAAAAAATCTACACGAATAGGGACAAGTAAGGAGGCAATGTGGTGCCCCAAGTATAAGTGTTGTAAGTGAGGAAATTCGATTTGGAGGAGAGATGGATAGACCCTTCGCAGACAAAATGTGTCCTACTAAAGTATCAAATCACTAAAAAATAACAAATACCCATTTCAGTGCTCGGTGAGAGCTTTCCAATGGTGCAAACGGTTCGTCAAATGGGGCTACGGTTTGGTCGCAGTGGGCGAAAGAAGAATCAGGGGTTTCTCTTCTAATAAGGCATTTTCCCTCCAAATGTATTCATTTGCTTGTGTAGCTGTGGTGAATGTGGAGAGGAGATAAGGCCCTAAATCTTGCGATGATCGTAGCGAACAAACCGACCGTTGGAATCGAGATCCGTTAGTTGCAGGTAAGAAGCCTAATCCTGCTCTTTCTTTTTGATGGATTTAAAGTTCAGATTAGGGTCCCAAATCTCAGGAACAACCCCTTCCTCATCTTCATGGCCGGGTCGCACTATTTGGGCCAAAAACTGTGACCTGGGAAGTAGGTTTTTGCCTGAAAAGTGTGACCTCTCCCAGAATTTTGGCAAAAAGTGGGACCTGTCAGATAGAGGTGATTTTAGTGTTGTTGTGGGTAGAGAGTTAGGTTTTGTGTAATTGAATGCAGTTTTTCCTATCTGTATATTGACAAAGATGATGTTTTTGTGTAGATATGGCAGATATACGGATCAAGTGGAGAGAGAGAGACTTGGGTACATTACAGTCGGAAATCCAAGTGGATCAGGGTGTCCGTCATGCGTTGGCCAGGTTTGGGGTTCTGAAATTTGTGGAGAACCCTCTGATGAGAGCTGGGGAGCCCTTGTTGGCCCAGATTTTCAATTATTGGGATCCAGATCATGAGGTATTTATAGTGCAGGGGCACAAGATCGAGTTGACAGTCTAAGATCTGTGTTTCCTGACTGGTCTATACATAGCCAATGTTACCGCGGGGGCGTAACATCATGGAGTTTGTAGAGCGACATGGTCGACCAGGCCTCCAAGTCAAAGGGAATCGGATATCGATGGGGATCTAGAGAGGTTAGAGACCCGTGCAGTGGTGGCAGCAATGTTGCAGATCCTGGGCAACCAAGCACTCTATCACATCATTGGAGGGCAGATGATGATTGTAGAAAGTGTGTTGAGTGGGACCTACTATGGGTGGGCCCAGATGATGTTGGTGTTGTTGAAACGATAGTTGTCACTTTGCAAGCAGCAAGTGAACCATGATTGCGCGTATGGGACTTTATTGTGCTCCTTTTTTGAGAAGATTCTGACCTTGCGACCTTGTACAGCTATCGGATGGGGGTCCGAGAGAACCCAGGATGCGTCAGTGGGGGCGACTACTATGCAGAGGAGGAGGAGGGGTGGTCGGATGGGTGTTCCGACCAGAGTTCTTTTTCCTCTTGGGATCGTATGTCGTTGTAAATAAAAAACTATCCCTATAGTGGGATGAGTTACTCGTGAGATCCGTACTCTTCGCTTCTCGCTCGGTCGAGCATGGGGGCTCGATGGTAAGTGAGAAGCAACTAATATTTCACGGCATGGCAAAGTTTTTGAATAGTAAAGGAGAAGTTGATCCTTATATTTTTGGTATGCAGATATAGCTCCAGTAAAACCGGCCGGATATATGGGACAACCCGCAATAGCAGGAACTACAGGTGCTAGTGGATCTAGAACAACACAGAATGAGGATATGACCGCTCTCCTGGAGGACATCCGTCATATATTTGAGGGATCGGTATTGACCAATGCATCGAGTGGGTTGGAGAAGTCTGGGTAGGATGGCTATGACTCATAGACCAACTAGAGGGTGATGTATGAGGGCTATGGGATGAATAGCTGGAGCTCATGCTGCGGAGAACATTATAGATACAGATGGTATCATCCTGGTTATGGGTGGGAAAGAAAATGTTAAGGAAACCACATGACGCTACAAAGCTACCTAAATCATCAACATGGGAAGAAAGGCTCACATAAAGATCGTCATGGGGGATGACAGAAGAACAAGTAAAAAGATGGTCAATTGATGTGGAGCCCAAGAATGTTGCTAAAGGGAGATCAAGCTAAACAGACGGAGGGGATTTAGAGTGAATGTACTCCGAGGGTCACACGGATGATGATAGGTATAGGAGGGGGGGCGACAAGTTTCGTCATCTCAACATCAGGGGGTGGAATTTCAATGGTAGCAGGGGGATCCTCGAGTTGGCTTGACGCATACTGCGCGAGGATGGGAGAGGCGGATTGATTTTGTTCAACCTCATACTCGCGAATGACCTCTAAAGAGGCTCGGTAATGCGTGAGGTGAGGACAATGGTGAGAATAATGGCCATGGACACCACACAGAGCACAAGGTTTGTTGGTGCGAAGAGTCTTTGGGTTCTTGGCTGCGGATGAGGAAGAAACAGAGGATTCAGAGACCGTAGACTCAGGGAACGTGACTTTAACCATGGGTTTGATACGGGGCAACTTGGGACAAGTATGGGAGGCATGACCGACACCATCACACAAGGCACAAGGCTTGGCGGGTGGAGGAGGGGTAGGGTCAGTCGAGGTGGCCTTGTCTTTAGATGATGCCCCCTTGTGAGCTTTTCCTTTCTTTCCCGTAGTTGTCACAATAGGAGAATGGTCTTGTTGAGGTGCTGGTGGCACTGTAGCGACGGAAGAAGCTAAAGGAATCGGTTGAACCGGTGTCAAAGCAAGGTATGGTTTGGGGTGACCTGGTGGGGTCTCGGCTGGAGGATTAAGATACCAGAAGGGTATTCCAAGGGTCAAATTAGGGAGAGAAAGGGTTTCCATGATGGGGACCGAATAGACTCTGGGAGGGGGAGCAAGGAAAGGTATCTAACCGGTGGGGTAATGGCCAGGAGGGGCGGCTCCAAGATTGTTGAGACTTGGGGGAACCGACCCAGGAAGGTAGAGGGGCTCATGGGTACTAGCTGGATGAGAAGGTTCAGAAGGAAGAGGTTCGACCAGTTGAGGTGAAGGGCTAGGAGCGGTTTGGGGTGGGTGAGGTTGAGGTTGCTGACTAGCTGAAGCAGGGCACTTAAGGTCATCCTGAGACGATTTCATCATGAAAAAATTTGCTAAGTTGGGATCAGAGACAGGAGGAGGAGGAAGACCAAGGAAGGTTCCAAGCAAGGAGGAGTCTTTGTAGACACCGGGGGAAACACTGGTCAAAGAATCGACGGTTTTCTTATTGGCTACAAAAGAGATGGTTGACTCAGGGGAGGTCTGATATTTTGGCTCATGATATGTCAACTGGTCAATGGTGACTATCTTTCCATTATGAGGGAAAAACATCTTGCGGTGGACCGCGGATGGGACAGCAGACATGGCATAGGTGTAGCTACACCCCAAAAGAATGTTATAGTCAAGAGGGGCATCGATGACTTCAATGTCAATGCAAACAGTCTTGCCCGCAAGGGTGATAGGAAAATTATGGAATAGGCCAATGGGCTGGGAGGTGTGGCCATCCCAAGCACGAAGGGTGATTGTGGAAGGGGCCAGCTCAGGAGATCCGAGTTATTTCCAAAATGAAGTAGACATCACACATGTAGATGCCCCCTCATCAATAATACATCGAGACACATTAGCATTCCGGATTTTGACTGGGATTTGGAAAGCGACGGAAGCTGGAAGGGGAGGATGATCTTACTGACGGGCATCGAAGACAATCAATTGGTCATCAGTAGGATCTAAAGTTCCCATGGTAGATAGTAGAGCCTTCCTTTGAGAAGGACACGACTAGAGGAGTTCCAGTGTTTAAATGGCAGCAGAAGACTGCGCCAAATCATCTACTATGCTATACGAATGAGCAGCTCGACCGGAAGCAGCATTTCGGCATAATGGGCCCTTAGGAACCTCAAATTTGGGTTGAGGAATCTGTAAAGGACCATTGTGTGTCGAAAGAGGCTCTGTAGGACCTAAAGAAGGTGACTCGGCGACAGACGGAGCGAGAGGCTTGGGGTACTGACGAGACCGAGTTTGAAGGTTAAGGTCGACAGTGAGAGGTTGGTCAGAAGTCATCATGAGAATATAGTAATCGGAGGAACCAGAAGGGGAAGGTTGAGTGGTTACCAGGGCATGAGGTGATTGAGTAGCCATGAATCCTTGCTGAGGGAAAGGATCGGTAAACACGGCTGGTTGAGAAGTAGCTGCATTGGGGGGAACAGTAGGGGAGGCATGCTATCCACGAAATGTAGCCTGAGACTCCCACATCTGCCGCATCTATGGTAATAGGGGACAATCATGAGTGTAATGACCGTAAACACCACAACACAAACAAGGCTTCTTGGTGCGAAGAGGCCTGTCCCGTTTGGGCTGAGAGCCTGTGGCTGGTTAGCAATGTTATAATCAATACCTGAAGGATTGGATCCACGATTATCAGGGGTAGATCAATTTTTATTTCCTTTCCTCTTTCTTTGAGAAGAAGGATGATTAGTCACGCCCTACTGTGCAAACACTTGCCCTGGAGGGGGTAGTAGTTGTTGTTTCAAGGGTTGAAAAGGCAAGGGAGGTGGAGGTCCAAATGCTGGAGGAGCTGGGACACCAGGCTGTGAGTAAGGATAATGGTTAGGATGGGCAACATTGAGGTAAGCAGAAGGGTGGGCAAAAGGAGGAGGCATGCCATATCCTGGATACATGCTACCTGGAGGGGAAAAGTGCTGGAGGTGCTGGCCCCTCCCAAAGGGAAACCATAGCCCATAGGAGGTTGAGAGTAGGTATGCGAAAGAGCTCAAATGATACTGTCGGCAGAGTGAGATGCCCCCAGGGCGTTAGCGCCACCGGGTCTGGGGAGGTCAGGAAGGATGGTATAAACATAACCAGATTGAGCATAGATGAGGTGATATTTCAAGGCTATTTGGAGGGCGGCTTCTTCGATTTGAGGGAACTTGGATGCGAAATCTTTGTTGATGGAAGGTAAGAGAGAGCAAAGGAACTAGTCCATGTAGACCCGATCTTCAAAGGTGTGAGCTCGACATAAGATCCTTCTTCTCTGCCATTCCTAGACATGAGCGGAAAGGCGAGTCGAAGATGATTGACAGAAATAAGTCAAGAGTTCGGTACCAGTGTCGTATCGGAGAGGGAGCTAGAAATAAGATAAGAAGGCTTGGTAAATGGTCACAAATGTGGTATGGGAAGAGGCAGTCTGGTCAACATACCATTTAGAAGCTTCGCCTGTAAGCATGCATTGGAACAATCTAGGACGGATGGAATCATCAGTAATGGAATTGGATGAACACCACATGTGGAAAGATTAGATATGGTTGGAGGGATCTTCACTAGTAAGGCCTTCGAACTTGTGAATGTCGAAGGGGAGCTTGGTTGGCATAGTAGGCCAACTAACATCGTGGCGGATAGGATCGTTGATCAACTAATTAAAATCAGGGAGACTGAGACCTACCATACAAAGGAGCAAAGGGACAATCGAGGTAGTTCCCGTGGTGGTTCCGCTAGTAACAGACCCAACAGTAGTACTAGGGTTGCTGCTAGCGCTAGGCCCTGAACTAGACATTGTGAAGGCAACAGGGGGAGAACCAGAAGTAGGGGGAGAACCCAAAGAATCAGAATAAGAGTCGGAGTGCAGACTCAGGGGAGGACTAACTCGACGACAGCGGGAAGGAGTAAGTCGACCAACCGGAAACTGAGGGTGAAGGCCAAGAAGTCTCCGGGATAAATGCTTTGGAGGCACAATTATGACGGCACAAAGGGAAGAAGAAGGACCAACAAAGGCAAGGAGGTGCATAATCAAATGACAACAATGTCGAAACAAGGGTAGAGAGGTGCAGTGTCAATTGATTTTAAAGTCTTTACCTGGCGATATTAACCAGGCTCTTCTTCACTTAGGGTCAATGTGTGACGTGTGTTAATTTTAATTTTTAAACCCAGACGTTTTGAGAGTAAAAGAAAAGTGTGCTATGTAACTAAAAATAAATCTGCAGAGAAAAGTAAATAAGGCTAAAATAACAGAAAATTAACAGCAAACAATGCATCGATCTAACCCAAGAAGGCGAGTCTCTCAAAAGTAGTCTAAAAGAGGGAAAAAAATATAATCAAAACACACTAAAAAGAGGCCGATAGATCTAAGGTCAGGAGGGACAGGGATCTAAAGGAGAAATCCACTGAAAAGAGGTGTAGAAAACAGTAAAAAGGCAGAGGCAAGGTTGCTGCAACAAATGAGGAAATTAGCTAAAGGTAGAAGGGACAAGGAGGTGGCCCTAGAGGCAAACCCAAAAAAAACTATATGAGGTGATTTGAGAGGGAGAAGAGTTGATCTAAAAGGGATCTAAAAATGAGGTATCAGATCTGAAAAGAAGAAGGTTGAAACTCTAAAAATTCAGACGTCTAAAACAGCTAAAATTCTTCCACAAAAAGTGGAGGGTACTAAAGCCCTAAGGGGCGAGATTCCCACTTATTTGAGTAAAAAAAATCAGAAACAGTTCTAAACGAGTGGAGACAGAGGCTGGAAAACCCAGACAGAAGCTTCAGACAAACCCATAAAAATTGCTGGAAAAGTGCAGAAAAAGGTGCAAGTCGCAGGTTCTGACCTGTTTTCAGTCCATGTCACAGTTTTGTGGCAGAAAAGTGCGTCCTCTAGGCCAAGTTGTAGGTTTTGGGCCGATAAGTGCGACCTACAGATCAGGTTCTCTCGGCGGCAGATTTCAGAAAAAGTTGTCGTCTCAGCTGCAGCTGATGTTTGTCACCTGCGCAATAGGGCCAGAAACACACAGAAGTTAAAAAATTTGATGTTTGAGGGTTTTTGAGGTGAAAAACACCATAAAAATAGGAAAAACAAAAAACGAAAGAGAAACCCTAGGGTCTAAAATAGCTGGATATGCAAGAATATATAAAACGACAGCGGTCACAAAAGAAAACCTGTGTGGAGTCGCCAATTGTTAGTATGAATCTTTTGTCGGGAAAATACCACTTTAGCTACGCATAAAAAATAGCCCTAACATCAATTATGGCTGCCAATATCTTCAAATCTGCAGTTAGTTGATCTAGACAAAGCTGCACAAATCCAGATCTATGCATAAAAAGACATTAAGTAGTAAAAATGAATTTTTGCTCCATGCATCCAATAGACAAGACAAGAACAATATTTTTGAAAGAATTTTTATATTAAAGGGCACCTGAGAGGAAAAAAAGAAATTTGTTTCCAATTCTTCTCAATGGGATGGGTTCTTGAAATTCCTCAGCACTTCAAATCTAGAATTTCTCTCTCTTGTTGGTGTAGAAAACCCAGACAAACATAGAACTCAAAGGGAGCTCACAAAGCAAATAATGGAGATTGTGATAATGATAATGGCTCAAAGTCAGACCAAGAGTATAGATCCAGAGTGATATAATATGCAATGAAAGGTGACAAATGAATAGGAAAACCCTTTTATTTATAACAAAATATTAGGGTAGTCTAGAACTTGGTATATGAGTAAAATATTATTAACCAAATTCTAGAACCACCTTTTAGGAATATTTTATTATATTTGTTGGAGGGAAAAGGATTTTTGACTTGGGTCAAATCCTTTATTTATAAATAATAAATAAATAAATGATTTATTTATTATTTTAAGGAAATGGTGGAAATATAATTAAATAAATAATGATTTATTTAATTATTTATAACTAATTTAGTCAAATTTAACTAGGAATATTATTTAAATAAGGATTAAATAACTTATTCCTAGGAAATAATCAAATAAATAAGGATTTATTTAATTGATTTCCTTGTTTTGGGTTAAATATGACCAGGAATAATAATTAAATTGATGTTTAACTAATTATTCCTTTAGGAAATATAAACAAATATAGATTTTTTTATTATTTCATTTTGGGGTTTCCTATTTAGACCATAAACAACTTAATAAAGGTGTTTTACTAAGTTATTTCACATAGTGAAAGCAATTTTACTTAGGGTAAAACTGGTCTTATATGGTGTACTTGGGTCCATCTAATGATAATAGGTTAGATGACCAAAAAATGGTGTAACATCGAGTGTAACAGGGAGCTAGCCTCTGAATTTGAGCTGAAGGACCTTGGAATATGCACTACTTTCTAGGCCTTGAGATGTTGTAGAGGCCTCGTGAGATTTTCCTTTCATAAGGAAAACAAGTTTTGAAGTTGCTGGAAGTATTTGGAATGACATAATGCAAATCCATGGCTACACTGATGGAAATGAACAATGAACTTCAATAATTTATGTGGAGAAGATGCAAGACCCAACTGGGAAAATCCATCCGAGTATAGTTAATTGATTGGGGCTCTGATGTTCCTTCTAAACACCCATCCAGACCTATGCTATGAAGTGAACACATTGATTCAATTCATGGTTGAGCCTCTCCATGCACATTGGATCGCTGCCCAACATGTATTGATATATTTTCATGGGTTGATCACACTTAGTCTTAGTTATTTTGTTGAAGATGTTCATCTTCGTGGATACACCGAAGTTGACTGGGAAGGAAATTTTATTGACAGAAAGAGTACAATTGGATATTTTTTACTCTTGGATCTACCATGATATCTTGGATGAGTAGGAAACAAATTTTGTAGCATTGAGCACCATTGAAGCAGAGTATATTGATGCTAACATGGCTAGCTGCGAAACAGTTTGGTTGAGGAATCTCTTTAGAGATTTATTTGATCAGGTTCTAACACTACAGTGATATATTGCAACAACAAGAGTGTGATCAGTCTAGCATAGAATCATGTGTTTCATGGTCCAATCACATAGAGATTCGATACATGGTGCAAAGAGGAGTTGTTCTACTCCATCACATGTCGACAGATGAACCGATTGCAGATATTCTCACCAAAGCTTTATCGAAAGGGAAGTTCTTGGTCTTCATAAAGTAGCTTGTATTGATGTATGTGACCCCTCCTGATAAGGTAAAATGCTAATTGAGGACATTGAGCCAACTCTTCCCACCATGTTTGAGCTCCCAGGGTGAGGAATTGAGATAAATGGATCATGGGGTTGAGGGATCTCTCGACAATAGGGTATCACCATATCTGTTACCCATAGCATTGTAGATAATTTCACCCTGTATTTATTGTGTCAAAGATGTTTCTCCCCTATCTATTCTATGGAGGGTATACCCCAGTTGGCATCATACCCACAAGTTAAGATTTTTTGGAATACCGCTCCCCATTTGGCCAACGGGTTGAGAGTATACTTGGGGTGTACAACCCAAGTCGATTGTGATACATGTGTTCTACCACATGACTACTCAGAGTCATCAATGGGAAGATCAACAGGAAAAATGATTGGGTTGAAATTTGCTCCCGTTTATGGTTTTAGGTTGAGAATAATCTCCATAATGTGATACCAGGGTTGAAGATGTTCTCCCTTGTATGATTGGATATCATATTGCTCAGTATGGATGAAAGATAATTCTTCCTGATTCTTGTTATTTTATATTCAAGAATATTTCAATAGATAGAGTTGAGAAAATATGGTCAAGGCATGACGTCAACATGACAAGATGATGTGATGATCAACAGACATATATTGGTAGGTGTAATTCTTCTTAATTGAGAGAGAGTGTTAGTTTTTGCAACTAGGGTCAAATTCCACCTTGGAAATCTCAGATAGAAGAGATGATTATTGCATTGAATTCCTCTTTTTGAGAGGACCAAAATCGACCTAAATATCACCTCATTTGGACAAAAAGAAGTTGGTTTTTGAATTTATGTACCCAATCATTTATATTGGATTAGGTCGGCCCTATGCACATATACAATTGGATAGGTTGGCCTCAACATCAAGTGGACCCTCATGGAATCCTATGAATATAAGAGACCTCAAGCTCATTTGGACACTCTTATCACATAATCTCTTCTTCTATTCTATTTGTCTTGGTTTTCACAGGTCTAACAGATGAAGTTCCCTCAAGGGTCTGAAACTACAGGTATGAGGCTCGCATGCATCTAGGGTTTATGTTTCTCGGCCGTGTGCATGTCACTAGATATTTTCGTCCTCGGTCGCATGCACACAGAGTTCCACAGTGCAACTGGGAGGTCAAATTCACATGCATAGTAACCTGAAGGGAACAAGCAAGACCTTGAGGTAGATCTAGAGGGTTTCGTCCCCAGTCACATGCATAGAGTGTTCCTCAATGCGTCTAGGAGTTCAAATTCGCACACACAACACCTTTAAGGGTGTGACCGGGGGTTGCAAGAAAATTTGGGTTAGTTTATCCTCAGTCACACACTAACATTTCTCTTGGGAGCGTCCATTCGCTCGCATACAGTGTCTTAGGGATCGACCGAGAAGTTATAGTCGCTCACAACATATCTGGATGAGTGCGACCAAGGTTTTGAGCTAGGGTTTGACAATTGACCGCAATTGACTACAGTTGTTTGATGGTTGGATGGTTTCTCTTTGTTTTATTCTAATTCTAAACGTATGCATCTAATTTGTATTGGGTAAATATTTTCAGGAATTTTATGTATTAGGCTCATTGTACTCTCTTTTGAAACTTTTTATGACGATCTCATAAGAAGATTTTAAAGGGTTTTCCCCATAGTGGGTTTTTCCCTGGTCTTTGACCAATCTGGTGTCTGTAATGGTTGTGTTATTGTCTCCTTTGTCATTTCTTATATGGTTTGATCTTCAGTTACTGCTTATGATTGGAAACATTATTAATAATTAGATGCACTACTTAATGAATATTTGAATTGGGTTTAAGTAATTGAAATAGCATAGAACAATCTAAAAAATTAATATTGTGGAGTTTAGTTCCATGCAAATTGTTAGTAAAAAAGAAATTTGCAAGCTACTTATTTGATAAAATGTCCATAAGGAAGAAGAATTGTATAAACTCATGTAATATTCCCAGTTTAGCACATGGATAAATGGAATATTAAAATTTTGCTTTTATCACCTTGCATCTAAATAAATGGGTAAAGGAGCCCATTCTTATTGAAGACATGAATAAAATCCCTCATAATGTGAAAGGGATCATCAAAATATCTTTCTTTTTCACCCTCAAGTGTGAAAAGGGGAAAATGCATGAAGACAAGGTTAGGGTTGACCAAGTCAATAGCACTGCCATAGGAGGAGTGGATCACTTTATGAGATAGCACGGTGTGAATGAGGGAGAGGATATTTGGTGGAGGAAACCCTAATGGATGGGGCCCACGGAGAGAGAGCTTTCACTTTTTTTAAATGAGGGCAAGGCAACCATTTTTATTCATGCTTGTATTATTCATCTCATTGTCTATTCAGACAATTGTGCATTCTTTGTTGTTTAGCAAGAGTTGCTAGGGGAATTCTTGTTTATGATTCCTTCTCCTTATTGAGAGGCCTCTTAAGGGATTTCACTGATTTTCCTCACATCTAGGCTTGAGGCCAAGCATCCTCCTTCAAGACAACGTTATTTCTGCAGCAGAATAATGTTGTGTTGCTGGGTGTTGCAGTGAGGGTTCACTACACCACCTCCATCAACTATTTTTCAGAGGGAGAGTCTCTCTTTTCCTTGGGAGATCAGATTGGAGGAATTCCAGAGCTTATTTCAGACTTTGGCATCAAGGCCAACTCATTCCCTAGCCCTACGGTGCAGTTTCATCCAGTGACTGCGTTATTTTAGTGAAGCATTTGCAGTGGGGATTTGCAGATATCTTTGGAGGGTGATATCTTAGGTGAGAGGATTAGCCTTTCATTCTAGAGATCCATTGGAGGATATCTTGTCATTGATTGTAGTATCTTCAGTCTTCTCCACTTGTTTCCAGTTCTTGAGTTGCTGCAGCTACCCAACAACTCCAGCATTTTGCAGATTTTGTATTTCATAGCCAATCCTTCCAGGATTGATAGGAGGTAGTCTTTGGGAGCTAAGATATTCACTCCCAATGTTGTATTGGGCCATATATTGATATATATATGTATTTGACATATGTAGCATGCAATTTCTCTATAAAATTGCGTTGTCATAGCTTAAGCATACATGTGTAGCAGTGGTTTTATCATGTTTCTTGTACTTGTTCCTTGAGGCTAAGTATTTCCTATCTTGAGTGACCTTTTTCCTCAAGATATTGTATTCATTTGTTGCTACTATTATCTAATGAGATGGCTATGGATTTCTCTCACATTTCTATGAGTTGAGTGTTACTGTTGCTCCATTATTGTGTTTGCATATTGTTGGGTCTCCAACTTTAGAATATCTTGAGATATTCTCATTGTTGTAGCATTTTCCTAATTTGGAATATTACAATGGTATCAAAGCATCATCTCTGGCTCAGCCTGTGATTCTTAGCCAAAGAAGATCAAGATGATAAAGAAGATGAGTTTACTCTCATCTATTTTCAAATCCAGAGGAGACCTCTCCAAGGAGGTCAAGAAGATGGAAGAAGGAGAAGAGGAATGACCATGCACTTCCTACTCTCACAAAGAAGAAGACTAGAGGCATGAAGAACACTTGGAATTCAAAATTCTAAGTGAGTACCTTGCTGAATATCGGGAAAAACCTAGAGCCTTCCAAGAGACTCTAACTTTTCCACAACTTATTTAGCAGAAGGAAGAAATAAGACCCCACAACTACGGGATAATGAGAGGCAATAGATTTCTATTGTCCACATTTGATGGATCACTCACATGTGCAACAAAGGTTTAGGAGAAGAAACTAGAGGCATTCTTCCTGCTACATCATGTAGTAGACAGAGAGGCTATAGAAGTTGCAGCACTGCACCTTAAAGTTGAAGCAAAGGATTTGTGGATCAACCATCTAAGCCATGCAAGGGTTTCTACTCTTGTTGAGTTTTTTCAGAGATTGATCGGGAGGTTTTGGCAAAAGAAGGGAGGAGCCCTCACGACCAGCTAATAAGGCATGTACCAGCATTGTTGAGACCATGGAGGATCAACCTCCATCTTTAGCCATTTGGGAGGACAACACTTATGAGGAGGAAACTCTTGCAGCCCTAAAAAGAGCTTCCAAATTTCACCAAGGTATGATTGAAAATCCATCTCTTGTCATTTCAGAAAACACTTTGGATGGGTCTATATCATTGCATATAGTTGATCTAGAGAAGCAGAATATCACTGCACTGAGAAATGATGGAGGAAGGAGGAATCATTCCTCATGTGAGCACTCAAAGAACAACTTCATTCAGGAAGCCATGAAGGAAGCAGTGAGAAGAAGTAGACATCTGGAGATAAGAAACTCTTTCTCCTCTCTATATGACACTCTCTCAATGAGCATGCCACAGCTCAAAGAGAGACTTCTACTGGTAGCAGATCCAAGGCCTCTTGGGTATTGGAGGATCATGCATGAGGATGAGATCTCCGAGAGAGATTTCAGTAGAGGTGCACTCCCACACATCATGGAGTTCAAGATTCTTCAGCAGTTTGAGGAGGTTCTTCCCTTCTCACAGGAGAAGATAGAAGATGGAGGACATCTTTCGATGGATAGCATCTCTCATGACTGTGTTGGACATTCCTTGAGCCATGCACATCATGATGGGAGGTTTTTTCCTACCACCTATTTGGATCCTCATAGGGTCAAATTGATCCTCGAGAATATTTCATTTTAAGATCTCATGAAATGCAAGAATCTGATTTGGGATGATGGTAGCCCTCATGGGAGGAGTACCAAGATGAAGGGTGGAAAAATGCATCCACAATTGGTTGAGTGGATGTGGATGGTGAGCAAGGAGCAGGCGAGCTACTTGCATATTTATGATACCGAGCAGTAGGAGGCTTGGCTGCACTGGTTACTCTTGAAGGAGTTTCGCCATCACTTGGCATACACTCTTTCCAAGGGTATGAGGATGGAGAAGATGTGGCATGATGCTGTCATCATGGAGCAACAAAGAGTATGGGTGCATAGTGATGATGAAACATTCATTTCATTCACTATGACTTCATCACATATCTTGCATGATGAGAGCAGGAGGAAGCAGCAAAGACATTTTTTGTTGAGGTTGTTCTTCAGAAAGCAAGGGCATAATTTATCTCATTTATTGTATGATGTTGCAGGAGTAGGAGATGGCACTATCATGATGAAAATGGGATACTCCTTGACCTTTGATGATTAGGAATTACTTCCACCTTGGGAGAGATTCCATATTTGCAGCAACATTATTGGAAGGTTGCCCATCATGTTGAGGAAGCTGAGGGCAACAACACTATGCCATCTAGAGATTATCTAGTGCCTCATGTAGAGGAAGGAGGGGCTCTTGCTCTAGGTAGAGGAATTCTTACATATTTGCAAGAAATTCCCCAAAATCTCATGTATGGAGATCAAGGCACAACTCATGTTTTACATGTGCCATTATTGAGGAGGTGTGGAACCTTGGAGAAACAAGGAGGAGATAGGGAGGATGACCATCATGATGTGATGAGGAGCACACATCCCTATCTATTTTATGAGGTTGATGCACCTAAGAAGGTGATTGGATTGCGTAGTGGAAGCATGGAGAGCTTTCTCCATTCATATATTCAGTCATTTATTGTTGAGGATGTCTCATTGCATGGAGAAATTTTGTCGAGGAGACCACTGGACTAGAAGAGGAGGAGGGATGCTTCACATGTTGAGGCACCATTCATTGATTTCAGAGGAGTGGAGTGCTCCTAGGATCATATTGCTTGCATGATATTGACAGATCAGCATATGAGGAGATGCATAGATCATGTGCAGATGGAGGAGATACATAACTCTTTGGAGGAGTTAGCACAACCACCTATTTTCTCTTTGAGTATGAGAGGAGACTCAATTTTGAGCCACTCCATTTGCATACACAAAACTTATGGTAAGGGTATTTTTTATTTGCATGATTATTTGTATATTTATCCCTTAACCATATATGTACAGGATGTTGCTCCAAGGAGGAGCATTCTTCTTTCTATACCCCATGGTCTATTTGAGGCCATGAGCACTATTGGTAACCACTCCCTAGGAGGACTTTGGAAGGAAATGTATTTTGGAGGACCTACTCACCTTGCACCATATATCATTCACTTTCTTCATACATTTGAGGAGAGTAGGACAGTAAGCAAGTGGTTGAAAGGCCAAACTTTTTGTCACACTCTTTTGCAGTTGAGGTTCAAACTGCATTGGTTACAATTGAGGGACCATTGTCCTTCTCCCTTGCCACATATGACAACAAGCATGGTTTTCAATATGGTTCATTATGTTTCTGTTGTCTTTGTATTTGTTGAGAGCATGATTAGGGGAATGGCACATTGGTTGGATGTGTCCTTTGGGGGAGAGATCTCCCACATTATTTTCATTGCATGTTCTAATGGGAGCATGAGAGGATATGTGGCCACTACAGTAAAACATTTGTTTCCATTTGAGGTGAGACATATGATTGATTGGATGCCATATGATGGTTACTTCCAACTCATCACATATGAGATGATTTGGGACAGCATGTTTCATAACGCTGAAGAAGAGATCCTTGAAGGTCTAGTCTTCATCTTGCCACTGGAGGGCAACATTATTGCAGCCTAAGATCAGCATATACTCTACACTAATCCTAAGTGGAGAGGAGTACAATGTGGGGTAGGCCATTTTTTCCACCAAGATCATATTTTCAGCCCACCTATATTGCAGGAGCCAAAGGTGGAAGATGATTGTCAAGAGTTGCCATGTTGGGAGGTAACTTACTTTGTATGGATGGTTGCTTGGGGGAAGGAGGATCTACATGAGGGAGATGTTCCTCAACATATTTCATACTCCATGCCTTAGTTGGAGATTATTCAGTTCTATCCTTGTAGTTGCTTGAGGACAAGCAACATTTGGGAGGGGAGGACTATAATATTCCCATTTTAGCACATGGCTAAATGGAATATTAAAATTTTTCTTTTATCACCTTGCAGCTAAATAAATGGGTAAAGGAGCCCATTCTTATTGAATACATGAATAAAATCCCTCATAGCGTGAAAGGGATCATTAGAATAGCTTTCTTTTGCACCCTCAAGTGTGAAAAGGGGCAAATTCATGAAGACATGGTTAGAGTTGACCAAGTCAACAGTGTTGCCATAGGAGAAGTGGATCACTTTATGAGACAGCGCAGTGTGAATGAGGGAGAGGATATTTTTTGGAGGAAACCCTAATGGATGGGGCCCATGGAGAGAGAGCTTTCACTTGTTTAAAAGGAGGGCAAGGTAGCCATTGTTATTCATGCTTGTATTATTCATCTCATTGTCTATTCAAAGAATTGTGCATTCTTTGTTGTTTAGCAAGAGTTGCCGGGGGAATTCCTATTTAGGATTCCTTCTCCTTCTTGAGAGGCCTCTTGAGGGATTGCACTAATTTTCCTCACATCTAGGCTTGAGGCCAAGCATCCTCCTTCAAAACAGCGTTATTTCTGCAGCAGAATAATGTTGTGTTGCTGGGTGTTGCAACGAGGGTTCACTACACCACCTCCATCAGCTATTTTTCAGAGGGAGAGTCTCTATTTTCCTTAGGAGATCAGATTTGAGGCATTCTGAAGCTTATTGCAGACTTTGGCATCAAGGCCAACTCATTCCCTAGCCCTACAGCGTAGTTTCATCCAGTGACTGCGTTATTTTTGTGAAGCATTTGCAGTGGGGCTTTGTAGATATCTTTAGAGGGTGAGATCTTAGGTGAGAGGATCAACCTTTCATTCTCGAGATCCATTGGAGGAGATATTTTCATTGACTGTATTATCTTCAGTCTTCTCCACTTGTTTCCAGTTCTTGAGTTGCTGCAACTACCCAACAACTCCGGCATTTTGCAAATTTTGTATAGGAGGTAGTATTTGGGAGCTGAGATCTTCACTCCCAATGTTGTATTGGGCCATATATTTATATATCTATGTATTTGACATATGTAGCATGCAATTTCTCTATAAAACTACGCTGTCATAGCTTGATCATACATGTGTAGCAGTGGTTTTATCATGTTTCTTGTACTTGTTTCTTGAGGTTGAGTATTGCCTATCTTGAGTGACCTTTTTCCCCAAGATCTTGTATTCATTTGTTGCTACTATTATCTAATGATATGGCTATGGATTTCTCTCACATTTCTATGAGTTGAGTGTTACTGCTGCTCCATTATTGTGTTTGCATATTGCTGGGTCTCCAACTTTAGAATATCTTGAGATATTCTCATTGTTGTAGCATTTTCCTAATTTGGAATATTACAAATCATAATTGAGAATCCTTGGTTTTAAAACTCTTGAATGGTGTCTTATAATAGAGAATAGGTTGAATTGGAGAATTCATTAAGAAAAATTATAAAACTTTAGAGTTCAACTATGTGTAAAAGTTATGGAAATTTGTGAAATTGGTGAAAATATCCAATTTCAAAGAGGATGGGAGTTAAATTGGATAAATTTGCATTAAAATGGCGTGCAATGGGGTAAAATTTCCATATAGAAGTGAAAATTTTTTATTGGGGGTCAAATTAGAGAAACCATGTCTGCAAGATTCAAGGTGATCACATGTCTATTGAGTAGAGGAAAAAACAATAATTTTAGAGAGCCATAACTTCCAACTTACAAGTCCAAATTGGGAATGGTTGTAGTCATTGGAATGCTAATTTAAAGGGTAATACTTTAGACAACTCAAATTTTGGATTCATTCTTTATAATTTTTTAAAACTCAATAAGAAAAATGGAAGTAGCCTTGATTTGATAAATTCACATTGATGAAGAGTGTATCTACCAATATTTGAAAGAAAATGCTACAAACCTAGATTTTAGATGTATCTAAAATTTTTATTGGTGTGTACACTTCCTACAAATTTAGAGCTACAAAAAATTAAATTAACAAACATAATTTAATAACATTATTTCAGATAGGAAATGGAACATAGGCAAGGACCTTACATCCATGAAAAAAAAAATTAAGGACCAAAATATAGATGTAGAAGACATAGACTCTAATGGGCGTGTACACGGGTACACACATACACATGGAGAATGAATTCTTAGAAAAAGCATACCTTGATTAAACGAGTTCATTGGAGATGCAAATATTATGAGATTTATGATGCAGGGGCACCTGAGCGATTCGAATTCAAGCTCGAATCTGAAGCGAGTATGTGAACAGTCATGCAATTTGGGGTAAAATTTGTTTAACCTGATACTAAGTTTTTGTAACTGATCTGCCATGTGGGCGTTGAGAAGATGAAGGGTTGTTTGATACTGTGGATCTCAGCCGATTCACAAACCTTTGTAATATCTATATAAATGAAAATTTGTGTGTGCGTGAGGATAGGGGGAGCGGTTGCAATGTAATAGCAGAAGGATTTCTTTCTAAGGCTGAAATGCCTTAGTTTTGTAGTTGGTTCTGTATATAATTGGAATTTGTGGATTTCTGTGTATCTGTGTATTCGAAGTTGTTTGTTTTTTATTAGATTTCTGAGTTAGTGTTGTGTTGTTTTATGGGATTCGTGTTAAAAATTGCTTAACGAAATTGAGGAAGGAATCGATTTCTGTGTTAAATTCAACAAACAGGAAATCAATGATGTTTGAAGGAGCATAATGGTTCTAATTCTCTATTTATTGAAAGCATTTTAAAACTTTGTCTAAAGTCACAAGCATTCGAGTTATGTTCCTTATTTTGAATTTGATTGAATTGATTCATAAATTTGATGATTCGATGGTTCTGCTATAGGACGCAAGCAAATACCATAGCTTGATATTGAATTTTGTTGAATCAGTGTTGAACTATGTTCATTGTGAAATAAAATGCTATTGGTGAGGTCAGTTTGCATCGAAAGACAGAGATGAATGGTTTCATTGAATGCTGCATGAAAGCTTATGGTTTTAAGCTCTGATTGAAAGCTCATGGTTTTAAGTTATGTTTGCAGCGTTTTGAAATAACGCGATTTCTATCAGTCTTGTGAAAGATATGAAGAGTGAATGCGTTGGAAGGGTGCTAAACGCAAGGCATGAAAAATGTTTCTTTGAGATGAAACTTTTTATTTGAATATTTGAATGCGTGGGCCAAGGAAAAGAGTAATACATTTGTTAAGATCTATTAAAATGTCTTATTTCTAAAAGTTGACATAAACGCTACAGAGATTTAATATCTGAGTTTATAATTGAATCTTTGTTCCAAGTGATCAATTCAATTGAATTTTGATGGATAAAAGTTCATTAATTAAATGAAATTGAATTATGTCTGGGGCGAAGGGTTTAATCGTTGATACTACCTTTCCGAAAGCCTATTGACCAAAGGTTTCGAGCATTGATTCCATAACCCACAGGTCCCAAAATCAGTTTTTGAGTTATGAATCTATAGCTTTAATTCTAATTTTGAGGTTGTAAGTTCATATGAGAAGGTTTTGAAGTGAACATGCTTATGGTGGGTTTCACTCTCCATCAAGTGGTATTAGAGCAGGAAAATGATTTCCTGTGGAGAAGAAGTTTGCATACAGAGGAAGACAACGTACATTTTTGTGAAGTTTTGGTGAGCTTGTGATTTTTATGTTTTGTGAAGGTAGCAGCAGAGGAAGGTGAGAATATTTCAACAACCTAGAGCAGGAGTGCTCAAATGGTTCCACAGGAGCGAACCAGAGAGATGCCAAAAGCCGGAGCTCAGGAGAGAATCTTGGTGAGGTATCTGGTAGCAAGAAGGGCTTGCTATTGCAGAGGTTTTGTTGCAGCTCACAGAGGACAATTCCATAGAGGATGCGGGTGAGAATTGTTCAAGCATGTTGTTACAGGAAGATCACAAGGAGCAGTTCCATAGATGACGTGGATCGCTGACAGTTAGAGAAGACATATGACCAGGAAGTCATAAATTTTTGTGCCTCGGGAGTCTGATGTAGGGGCATCTGAGGGATTCGAATTCAAGCTCGAATCTGAAGCGAGTATGCGAACAGTCATGAAATTTGGGGTAAAATTTGTTTAACCCGATACTAAGTTTTTGTAACTGATCTGCCATGTGGGTGTTGAGAAGATGAAGGGTTGTTTGAGACTGTGGATCTCAGACGATTCATGAACCTTTGTAATATGTATATAAATGAAAATTTGCGTGTGCGTGAGGACAGGGAGAGCGGTTGCAATGTAATAGCAGAAGGATTTCTGTCTAAGGTTGAAATGCCTTAGTTTTGTAGTTGGTTTTGTATATAATTGGAATTTGTGGATTTCTATGTATCTATGTATTCGAAGTTCTTTGTTTGTGATTAGATTTCTGAGTTAGTGTCGTGTTGTTTTATGGGATTCGTGTTAAGAATTGCTTAACGGAATTGAGGAAGGAATCGATTTCTGTGTTAAATTCAACAAACAGGAAATCGATGATGTTTGAAGGAGCATAATGGTTCTAATTCTCTGTTTATTGAAAGCATTTTAAAACTCTGTCTAAAGTCGCAAGCATTCGAGTTATGTTCCTTGTTTTGAATTCGATTGAATTGATTCATAAATTTGATGATTCGATGGCTCATAAATTCGATGGTTCTGCTATAGGACGCAAGAAAATACTATAGCTTGATATTGAATTTTGTTGAATCAGTGTTGAAATCTATTCATTGTGAAATAAAACATTGTTGGTGAGGTCGGTTTGCATCGAAAGACAGAGATGAATGGTTTCAGTGAATGCAGCGTGAAAGCTTATGGGTTTAAGCTTTAATTGAAAGCTCATGGTTTTAATTTTTGTTTGCAGCATTTTGAAATAAAGCGATTTCTATCAGTCTTGTGAAAGATCTGAAGAGTGAATGTGTTGGAAGGGTGCTAAACGCAAGGTATGAACAATTTTTCTTTGAGATGAAACTTGTTATTTGAATATTTGAATGCGTGGGCCAAGAGAAAGAGTAAGACATTTGTTAAGATCTATTGAAATGTCTTATTTCTAAAAGTTGACATGAACACTACAGAGATTTAATATCTGAGTTTATAATTGAATCTTTGTTCCAAGTGATCAATTCAATTGCATTTTGATGGATAAAAGTTCATTAATTCAATGAAATCGAATTATGTGTGGGGTGAAGGGTTTAATCGTTAATACTACCTTTCCGAAGGCCTATTGACCAAAGGTTTCGAGCATTGATTCCATAACCCACAGGTCCCAGAATCATTTTTTGAGTTATGAATCTATAGCTTTAATTCTAATTTTGAGGTTGCAGGTTCATATGAGAAGGTTTTGAAGTGAACCTGCTTATGGTGGGTTACACTCTTCATCAATTTATTTCCTCTTCAATATTGAAGGTTGAATTCCTCTTAAGAAAAATGAGTCATTTACAACCCTGGAAGTGTTCCAATGATGAAAGATAAGTTTTTAGGTTGAAAATTTGAAATCAAATGTCTAGTTTATCTGTTAAAATATGTCATCTCATTGGAAGATCATTGATCTAGATGCAGTTTCATAATTGATGACAATGATAAACATCATCACATGTGTTCTAAGGTTTTGGAAATTTGAGTATCTAGGGTTTGTGAACCCTAGCAGGAAAAAATAGGTTTGGACAAGAGAGGTCTAGGGTTTGTGGAAAAAACCCTAGGATTGAATTTATATAAACATTTATGCCAAAAGAAGAAACCTTATCCCAATTAAGGAGGGAATATAATCATGACGAGGACGAGGATGATAAAATTGAAAATTAGATGAAATAAGGCTAAGATCAAGAGGGAGTTGAGATTTTCTTAAAATCCTAAAAATATAAGTATCTTATATCTCTCTTCTTTGATTATTATTGTTTCTATTAATATTTAGTCTCTTGTATTTGTATTCTTTTCTTGGTTTTAATTATTATTCCATGGCCTCCTAGTGAGGATTTCAGTATAAAATATGTGTTGAAGGCTGCCAAGACTTTGGTGGCAAATGGAAGAAGTGGAGGAATGGAGCAAATCATGTGACAATATTAATTTCCCAAAACCATTGTATGTGTTGAGAGATATGAGATCCAAGCTCAAAGGGAGTAGGAAAATCAACAATCTTGAAGTATACCTAGATTATTGGTGAGCCCTGGTATTACACCAAGAGTGCTGCAACTCTAGGGGCTGCCCTACTTTACTTTATAAAGTCGGGGTTTGTACAAACTTGGAGGCGACAATGTTATATACATAGCAGATGCATTTTTTTTATGTCATCCTCTTCTGCTTTACGAAAGGGTGCTATTTCTAAGGGTTCTCAGTGAAGTCTATCACACTTCAATGAAACTAGACTAAATTACAGAAAGGAAATGATAGAAGGAAACTAAATTAAATCGCTGAAAAGAAATGACAGAAAGAGAACTATTCTAAACTTCTGAAAATAAATGACAGAAAGGAAACTAATTTAATTTACAGAAAGCAAACTAATTTAAGTTACAGAAAGGAAACTAATTTAAACCATACTAAACTTCACCAATAAACACACCTTACTCTATCTATCATGCTCCTATCTATGCAGCTATTCATGACCTAATTCTAATTTGAAGAAGTGTGCTTGCAATTTGGGGGAAAACGGGCTAAAGGTGCTAATGGAGGACTTAACGCATGAAACAAGGCTTAGAAGTGGAAAGAGGGGGGATAAACCTTATTAAAACTTTGTTATAGCGCAAAAATGGCTTTGGAGTAGAATTAATTGAAAAGTATGATGGAAGAGATGCGATGGAGGAAAAATTTGCGGTATGCAATTTCGCTATCGCAATATCACAAAATTAAAGGGATAGTGGAAGTGTTGTTCAGGAGCGGGAGTGAAGTGTGAAATGCAATGAAAGTTGTGACGTTGTGATTTCGCAATATCGCAATCAGTGAGAGTGAGCAGTAAGTGTTTAAAATAAAAGGGAAAGAATATTGGTTTGCTATTGTGATGCGTGACATGGCGGGAGGACCGGCGACGGAGTGCGATAACAATATAGCAATCAACAGGAAAAGAGCAGTAATTATTAACGAAAACAACAAAAACTATGATTTGTGTTTTCACAATATCGCAATATCGTAAGGTTGGTGGAAAATCGATAGTGCAGTCGGGAGGAGAGTGCAAAGTGAAATTGCGATGTACGCCAGTTATCGCAATCAGAAAAAAAAAGGAGTGGAAAGTGTTAAAGGAAGAGACTAAACACTGCGATTTGATATTTACGATGTACGGTAGCGGGAATTTCAAGGAGGAAAGGCGGAGGTCAAACTCCATTGGGTTCCAAGAGTTTTACGTTAAAAAGGTAAAGGTGAGGTGAAAAAGGGAAAATCGGTGAGATGTTGAAGAATGGAAAGGGAAGGGAAGGGGTTCTGTGATGGCTGAGATGTGATAATTGGGAAAGTCCAAGGTAAAATATCTCATGCGAAACTTTAATGGTTTCTATGAAAAAAAGGTGTGGCAGTTGATAGGAAGAGAAAAGGAGGGAAATGGAGTGTAATAGAGGTGTTTGGAAGAATAACACAGAGATGGAAAATGAAGTGGGAATGCAAGGGCGAACTTCTCTATAATTTTAATATTGATTCCTGCAAAAAAACCTGTAGATTCATGCATAGGAAAACAAAAAAAATGTGTGATAAAAATAGTGAACGGAAAGCAGTTTTTGGGTCGGTGGGAAGGTTCGCCCTCCTTGAGCTCTATTGATAGAGATGAGAAGGGTGTCTCGATCCACAAATTTTTGGTCTTCCTCTATTCTATTACTCTCATAAGCAAATGAAAAACTACAGCAACACAAAGAAAGAAAAACTATGCAGTAATGAAACTATCATAAACTAGCTAAATGTTCAAGAATAAAACTAAATAAATGGCATAAACAAAACTAACTAAATGACAGAAAGGAAAGAATGAAAACAACAGAGAAGTTAAGGCACATGGGTTGGGCCCTAACCCACGAGCTCAGCTCTCTGGAATTAAATCAATAAAATTGAGTCTCTTTACTCATTGCATTAAAAATGAAATCTTATTACATCCCGGAGGTCTTAACCAGCAAAAGCCTAATAGAATGGAAAATTAATTTCATGGGATGGAATGGAATGGACTGCATCAAATGGACCATAATGGAATCTATTAATGGAATGGAAGAATTGACCCTAATTAGCTCTTGTTTAGCTTTATTTTTCCTCAAGGGCAGCTACCAATAGCTCCCTAAAAGATAGGTAATGAGTCCACTTGACTCCAAGTGAAGTATGGCTTGAGTGCACTTCGTCTTGAGTCATTTGGCTGCCTCTAGAATTCAAATTTTTGGAGGGGATCTCATGAGGATCCTTTGGTTTCCTTTGAGAGTTAAGGAGGGTGGACAACCCCCTTGATTCTCTCCAAGATTTCTCCCTAATTTCCTAATATTCTGCTCATTTACTCTCCAATCTTGATCTTCCAGTGGCAGGGAGCAAGTCCCTCAATCATCTCCTTCTCCAAATTTGCATAATCTGCCAAATATTCTCACAATATTCTACAAAAATAACCAATATTAGGCACAAATATGCAATTACCTTTAAACCTTCCTAAGAAAATATTGAAGCATAAGAAAACATTATTAAGTGTAGAAGGAGAGATTTAATATATATATTCATGTGCATAAGGAAGGTAGATGGGCTTAAGAAAGGTGAGATGGGCCTTATTTTATGTCTAATTTAGAGGCCCATCATCACCCCCCTACTGAAACTATTTCTCATCCTCTGAGCAACTTATTCATCCTCCCTGCCTTATGGTTTTTTCTACATGCTGGCTTATTTAATTTTCTGCTTATTGGTCCATGTGTTGCTCCTCCTATTATCTTCTTGTTATCCTTCTTGCATTTATTCTTGTAGGTGATTCATGGATGTCCTCAGATTCCTTAATAAAATTCATTTTTCATGCCAAGAGGTGGTGGATCCACCTTTTATTTGATTTTTTTCTTTTTTTGTTCTCTCTCTTTTTTTTCTTTTTTTTTATTGCATGAAAAGTAAACTCACAATTCTTTTTTCAGTGAACTGAGTTCACCCTTTGTTATCCCTTGGCACTCGTTGTCTTCTATTGCAATGAACTTCTTACTACCCACTTTCTCAAGTCCTTTTTACTTTTATCTTGTTCCTTTTCTTGGTAGAAAAAGTGAGGCCAGATGCTAGATGAGGTCGAGGTTGCTCTGCTATTGATTTTGGCTATATAAAAAAACTTTCCTTCTCACACTTTTTAATGTTTTATTAAGTTGAAATAAATTCGAAGAAAGATTTAGATGATTGCATACCTGAGCCTTACCATTGATTTGTTTTTGCAAGTGATATTGAAGTTGCTGGTCTTTAGTGGTTCTGAAGTTGCATGTGATAATCTGCTTGATGTCCTTTTGGAGCTTCTGAGAAAAGGGGGAGGAAGTCCAAGTTTGACTACCTTTAACCAGGGTGTTGACCAAATTTTATTTTTGTGCCAACTTGTTGTTTTTCGGATTGCAAAGGTTGGAGAGCACCTGCATTCATTAGAGAGAGATGCATGGAGAAATATTTTTTTTTAAAGCCTACTAGCTACCTAAGGTTTTCCAATAGTAGGCCTGCCTAGGCGCCTCAAAGGAGGTTTTCAACTAGGATATTTTTTTTTTTCAACCCAATGACTGCCTCATGGAGGTTTTCAATCAGTGATTTAATCTCAAATGCCTCAAAAGAGGTTTTCACTTGATATTTTATTCTTTCCCTTTTTTATATTTTCCTTTTTTTCTTTTTTCACTTTCCTACTCTACTTGAAAAAACAAAACCTTTTCCAAGTATATGAATACTTCCAATGGAGCCATGAACACATCAAGATGACAGATAAAATCATGTGCACACTTGGAATACATGATTTGACATGTACTTGAATATGAGAGATGAATTTCTTTGACTGGAATTGTATCAAGTATTGTTGGAGAAGAGTGTGTTGCTGCAACTTAATTACTATTTGGAACCATATGTCAATATAGTTGTGTTTCCCCTGGTTCACTAGTTGAGTTGTATAATGAGGGAACTTTCTCAACATCTGATCCTGATTTCTACTCTTCATTAAGTGTAGCCCTCGATATTTTAATCTCCTCATTTGGATCTCCTTCTTGATGTTGTCCTTCAGTGGCATTAAGAAAATCTCTTCTTTTCAATACCTTTCTTGAACTAAGATGCAGACCAATTAGATCAAGAGGATATGTTTGGTAGTGTTGTACCTCAGCATTGTAAGTGGGTTGAGATACTTCTGGTGTCAATTTGGAAATGGTGGTACAAGAGGGGTGGATATATGAGATGGATGTGGTTGAGGCTGTGGTTGTGGTGGAGGTGGATGGTAGGGATAGAATGGAGTTGGGTATGGAAGATATTGATGGAAATATTGAGGATCTTGAGGATTTTCCCAATAAGGACCTTGCCAACCATGCTGCCAAGATTGGTTTTGGGGTTGATATGGCCAAGGTTGCCAAGGAGGGAGTGTGTCCCAATAAGTTTGAGATGGATGTGAATAAGCTTGAAATTTTGAAGTGGTTCCTTGCATCATATCAAGTTGACTAGGCTGCTAGGGTCTTCTTGGAGCTACATAACATAGCTTCCTTGGTGATTTCCTTGCTCCATTGTCTTCTTGGTAAACTTATTTAAACCTAGGGAATGATGAACAATATTTAGTAGCATAATATTTTGCATGGATAACAAAAATATCGGCATCTTCTTTTTGCTCATTTTGCATTCTTAACATTTCTACCTGTTCACTTAGATTGATAAGAATTTATGTTTTAAAGTTATCAAGCAAATTTACAAGTTCATCTTGCCTTACCAATGTTGATGCTAACTTACTTACTCTTTCCCTTCCTCTTGATATGTGCCTGCATGTTTCAAAAATTTCTTCAAATGACAACTGTTATACATATCCTCTACTCATGAGATTAAGGAGATCAATCCAGTCATCACTAATTGTTCTAAGTAAGATGGTTTTTAGTGTGTCAAATCATAAATGATGTAATCTTTCCCTCTTAAAATTATACATGAACCTCTCTATTAGATCCTCAAGGCTCTCATCTTCTTCTTGGCTCATTCTAAAAAATTCTTCTCTAAGATCACGATCTTTTTATTTTTCTAGAAATATCTTTTGCATATCACTCCATGATCTTATTGAATTAGTACCTAGACTCATGAACCATTTAAGAGCTCTATCCTTCAACGTTGCAAGAAACAATATCAGTTTTTTAGTGTGTGATAAGTAGCCATAAGACCTAAAAAGTATCTCAACTTATGTTTCTGGATCCTATGTCCTCATACCATGGAAGTTGGGAAGGAAAGATGGAGGGATGTTCTTCATATGTACACTGATGTCCATATCTTGAATGGGAAACCAAATAAGATCTTATTCATTGACATCATATCCATCCATCTCTTCATCCTTAAAAAGTGTATGGTGATGTGGTTCTTACTGCACCACGTGGTCAAGTAGGGGGGTTGGTATTGGATAAGTTTTCTTTCTTTTTTTTTCTTTCTTTTTTTTCTTTTTTAATTTAAGTATCCCTACTCCTATGAGGCATGAAAATTAGATATTTTTGTATTTTTTTTTAATATTTCTGAAATGGCATGAAAAGAAAGGAAAGTAGAAAATAATGCTAAAAACAAAATGAAAGCATCTACTAGAAACCTCCCCAAAAACGGCGCCAAAAAGTGGTGAGCCCTGGTATTGCACCAAGAGTGTTGCAACTCCAGGGGCTGCCCTACTTTACTTTATCAACCCGGATTTCATACAAACTTGGAAGTGATAGTGCTATATACACAGTAGATTCTTTCTATTTATGTCATCCTCTTATGCTTTACGAAAGGGTGTTATTTCTAAGGGTTCTCAGTGAAGTTTGTCACACTTCAATGAAACTAGACTAAATTGCTGAAAGGAAATGACAGAAGGAAACTAAATTAAATCGCTGAAAATAAATGACAGAAAGGGAACTAATCTAAATTGCTGAAAAGAAATGACAGAAAGGAAACTAATTTAAACCATACTTAACTTCTCCAATTGGCTAAACACACCCTAATCTATCTAGCATGCTCCTATCTATGCAGATATTCATGAATTAATTCTAATTTGAAGAAGTGTGCTTGAAGTTTAGGGAAAAATGGGGTAAAGTTGCTAATGGAGGGCTTAATGCATGAAACGAGGCTTAGAAGTGGAAAGAGCGGGTTAAACCTTATTAAAAATTTGTTATAACGCTTTGGAGCGGAATGAATTGAAAAGTGTGATGGCAAAGATGTGATGGAGGAAAAAGCTGCGATATGCAATATCGCAATCGCAATATCGCAAAATTATAGGGATAGTGGAAGTGTTGTTCGTGAGTGGGAGCGAAGTGCGAAATGCAATAAGGTAAAAGTTGCAACGTTGTGATTTCGCAATATAGTAATCGGTGAAAGTGAGCGGTAAGTGTTTAAAAGAAAAGAGAAAGAATTGTGGTTTGCGATTACGATGCGTGACGTGGTGGGAGGACAGGCACCGGAGTGTGATAACAATATCGCAATCAATGGGAAAAGAGCGGTAAGTATTAATGAAAACAACAGAAACTGCGATTTGCGATTTGCGATTTCGCAATATCACAAGGTTGGTGGAAAAGCGATAGTGCATTCGGGAGGAGAGTGTCAAGTGCGATTGCGATGTACGGTAGTTATTGCAATCGGAAAAAGAAAAAAAAGGAGCGGTAAGTGTTAAAGGAAGAGACTAAACACTGCAATGTATGATTTGTGATGCACTGTAGCGAGAAGTTCAAGGAGGAAAGGCAGAGTTCAAACTCCAGTGGGTTCCAAGCGTTTTACGTTAAAAAGTCAAAGGTGAGGTGAAAAAGGGAAAATCACTGAGATGTTGAAGAACGACAAAGGAAAGGGAAGGATTTCTTTGATGACCGAGATGTTTTAATCAGGAAAGTCCAAGCAAAAATATCTCATGTGAAACTTTAATGGTTTCTATGAAAAAAAGGTGCGGAAGCTGATAGGAAGATAAAAGGAGGGAAATGGAGCATAACAAAGGTGTTTGGAAGCGTAACACATAGATGGAAAATGAAGCAAGAAGGTGAGGGTGAACTTCTCCAGAATTTTAATATTGAATTGCAAACAAACTTATGGATTCATGCACAAGAAAATAGAAATAATGTGTGATAAAAACAGTGAACAGAAAACAGTTTTTGGGTCTGTGGGAAGGTTCACCCTCATTGAGCTCTATTGACAGAGATGAGAAGGGGGTCTCGATCCACTTTTTTTGTCTTCCTCTATTTTATTACTCTCATAAGCAAATGAAAAACTACAACAACTGCGAAAACAAACTAGCGTGATAGAAACTAAATTAATGGCAGAAAAAAAAATAGCTAAATGAAAGAAAGGAAAAAATGAAAATAGCAGAGAAGTTGAGGCACATGGGTTGGGCCCTAACCCATGAGCCCAGCTCTCTAGAATTAAATCAATAAAATGGATTCTATCTACTCATTGCATTAAAAATGAAATCTTATTACATCCCGAAGGTCTTAAACAACAAAAGCCTAATAGAATGGAAAATGAATGCCATGGGATGGAATGGAATGGGATGGATTGCATTAAATGGACCAGAATGGAATCGAAGAATGGAATGGAAGAATCGACCCTAATTAGCTCTTGATTAGCTTTATTTATCCTCAAGGGTAGCTACCAATAGCTCCCTAAAAAATAGGTAATGAGTCCACTTGACTCCAAGTGAAGTATGGCTTGAGTGCACTTGGTCTTGAGTTGCTTGGCTACCTTTGGAATTCGAATTGCTGGAGGGGATCTCATGAGGATCCTTTGGCTGCCTTTGAGAGGTAAGGAGGGTGGAAAACCCCCTTGAATATCTCCAATATTTCTCCCTAATTTCCTGATATTGTGCTCATTTATTCTCCAATTTTGATCTTCCAGTTGCAGGGAGCAAGTCCCTAAATCGTCTCCCTCTCAAAATCTGCATAATCTACCAAATATTCTCACAATATTCTACAAAAATAACCAATATTAGGCACAAGTATGCAATTAAATTTAAACCTTCCTAAGAAAATATTGAACCATAAGAAAACATTATTAAGTGCAAAAGGAGAGATTTAAAATATATATTTATGTGCATAAGGAAGGTAGATGGACTTAAGAAAGGTTAGATGGGCCTTATTTTATGTCTAGTTTAGAGGCCCATCAATTATGTCAAAGGGAAGTCAGCGATAACTTCCAAAATAGATCTACAATATCTAGCATGCATCAAATGGTAGCATAGAAGCAAGAGTTGAGAAGGTTACCCACAAAAAGGGAGAGGATTATGACAAAACACTTGCACCAAGTTATGAGGTACACTTATATTCTTATTGTTTTGAAAATTGCACCAGGTAGATGCAAAGATTGCATACCTCAATGAATTAAGTGAGAAGGAATAAATGCATAGAGTTGCCTTTGGTTTTCGAAGTGCATGATTGAAGAATACTTTGTACAATCGCAAGAAGACTCGTTGGGCTTGGTATTTTTGGTCAATAGATCAATTACGATCCTATATGATTTGTATCTGGAGGAAGCAAAAGGACTCATGTGTCAGAGGGAGTAGATGTATTTTTAGCTTCAGAGGGATTTTATCTCTGAATTTGAGATGTTGGATTGTTAATTGATCTGATAGAAATAAACAATGGTAAAGTGAGAAGTTTGAATTACCACAACCAGACATGTTTCAGTGTGAGATGGACCACCCAATTAGGGTGACATGAAAGTAGTTGTGGTGATGGATCCAATGAAAGAAATATGATCAAATTTATGAGCCAAATTATGTTGCTCAGCATGGGTTAAATTATCAGCACCGTACAGTGGTTCATGGAAAATTCATTTATGTTTTGTTTTGATCAATGAAGTACAACTAAAAATTTACATTTGGGATAGAGTGTTGAAGATAGAAGATTTCATCAAGATATTGCTTCAATTTGGGCTCAGTTATGACTATGAGAATACATCTATCACACTCAGTATTGCAGTGGCCATGTATATAGCAGGTGGTTTGGAAAATTGATAAACAACATGGATTCAGATGCCACTTGCAATATTGTCTTTATCAGGTGTAGGTGATGACCATGATGACAATTCAAAGCATCATGTTGGTTAATTTAATGAATTTAAACTCAAAACTTCAAAATTTAAATGAACTTTTAAAGCAAACTATACTATGAAAACTTCGAGATCTATTCTAATTGGACAAGAAATTAAAATATATTCTATTGAACAGAAAATAAAATCTATTATATTAAACAATGAAAGGAAATCTAACTAGGTGACTTGTTATGAAACCAACTCCCAAAATAGAAGAAAAGATAGATCAACTCCTTAGAAATCAGCCACTTCAAGGGGGAAACCTCCTTTACATTACATAAATGAAAAATTCTTGGATGATACAAATGCAAAAACCTCCTTCTATATATAAGAGTCCATGGGGTCACAATATAATCCTAGTCGACCTAAAAATAATAATTTAAGGGCACAATAACAACAATATGGGGGTTACAGGGGTGCAACAATAACAATAAGTGGGCTACACTAACAATAATAAAGGACAACACTAGTAATATATGGACCTAACATGCCCCTTTCCTTCAAAAAAGTGTTTTCCTTGACGCTTAAGTAGCTCTGGATAATTCTGTATAAAATTCTCATCCTCCCATGTAGAAACTTTAGTGGGTAAGTTCTTCCACTTAATGAGATACTCTTAAATTGATCGATTTCATATCTTCAACATCTGAGATTCTGTTTTGTAGTAGCTATGATACCAAACGTTATGAAACCAGCTCCTAAAATATAAGAAAATATAGATCAACGCCTTAGAAATCATCCACTTCGAGGGGGAAACCTCCTTTACATTACATAAATGAACAATTCTTGGATGATACAAATGACAAAACCTCCTTCTATATATAGGAGTCCATGGGGTCACAATATAATCCTAGTTGACCTAACAATAATAACGTAAGGGCACAATAACAACAATATGGGGGTTACAGGGGTGCAACAATAACTATAAGGGGACTACACTAACAATAATAAGGGACTACACTAGTAACATAGGGACCTAACATGACTTGAAAAAGGAAATTTAATCTATAAATTGTAAAACAATTCTACTCTAATTTTAATCTATGAGACTTGAAATAAATTTAATGTAGACTACTGAAATGAAATATAACTATAAAATTGAAAGAAAAACTATTCTACAAAATTTGGAATCGAAAACTATTATAGAAAGCAATGAAAAACAATGATCTGTTGATAAAATTTCAAGTGCAAGAGCCTCCAAATATTACTAATGTGTGTATTTTATCAATAACCAACCATATCTATTAAAATGGTGACTAGAACCAGAATGAAAATTAAAGTAAATCTTGGAAAATACTTCAAGGAAAGTTTTTTTGGATTTTAAAGTCTATATTGAGCACTCAACATGTAACAAACAGAAAACAAGTAATCAAACTATATTGAAAAAAATGAATTCAAACATCTAAAGAGATTGAAAACTAAATAGAAGAAAATAGAGAAAACAATGAAATGAAAATGACATCTATACTATCTCACAACTCTGTGGGGAGGCCTCCTAGTAAGTGTGAGGAATTATAAACTCAGATCACTTGATTTAAATCACCAATTTCATTCAAAGTTGTGTCATATCAGAGATTAAATTCACTAGAAAAAATTGAGTTATTCTTCTTCAAATAGCAGCAAAAATTACAAGTTAATATTCATCATTGACATATGATCCCTCCTCTCATCAAATACACTGCAATTTATAGAATTTTGAGGAAATTAACAAACCCAGAATTTTCTTGCTTGAGTTCTGGTCATGAGATCAATTTTGAAAATAAAATCCAATATTATTTGATGGATCCTTGGATCAAAGATAAACCCAGATATGATGAGAATGATCTCTCTACCACGAATTTGTTAAAGAACAACTCATTCCAATATTTTTGGTGACTGGAATTACAAAAAATTTTGCTCACACAATCTACAAATTAGTGCTCCAAAGAACCCCAAAAATATCTCAAATGGTAATGAATTTAAGGAAACTGCTCATAAGCAACCTAATTGCGCTCGTACTAAAAAAAATCCATGCTTTCGTTTTCCTAAGTTAATTTTCATTTGCTCAGAAAACGCGTTTGAAGTTGACTGGTAAAAAATGTTGTGTTTTTCCTTTGATTTATTGTTGGAGGTTCACACATGTGAGTTAGGTATACTTTGACCAAGACAAATCCATATTGGATCTTCGAGGAACCAATTCCATGTGTCATATTTCCTTTTAGAGTGGTGCTACTATCTTAACCATGGAGATAGCTACGAAAATTTACTTGAGTTGTTGAATCTTATACTGTCAAACTATCATTGGTAAAACCAAGAAAATTTCTTCTTAATTCATTAAAAATAACGAAAATAATAAAAATAAGCCATGTAAACATGTATGCGTGAATTTGGTGCATTTATGGATAAATATGGTTAAAAATGTTGACAATTGGTAAATGGAATGATGCGAAAATGGATGGTTCCATCAACAAAATCACGACAAGTTGGAGGCCCAACAACATGGTAAGAAAGAAGCAGACTAACTTCAATATTATTTTACAGTATAGTAGCTTGTTGGAAAAGCCTTTGTCCCTAGGTGAAGTCTATATATAAATGCTCTAGGGACAAGCTTGGATTTTTTGAATATGTCCCTCTCGTTAAGAGGGAGTGTTGATGAGATAACATCGTGGGTTGAAATTCCCCCTATGTAAAGTATTATGACCCACATTAGGTAGATTATCCTTGTGTCAAGTATTGTGACCTGAATTAGGGATAATGGTCCAATAGCTGGTTGATATTCTTCCTATGTCATGTATGACCCAGATTAGGAAGAATGGTCCTGGAGCATCAGGATAATTTAGCATCGAACCCCGAATTACTCTAATATAGTGTGCCTTTGGAAATTCACCATGTATCAAGACGTTGACCCGAATGATGGTAAACCAAGACTAGTTTGGATTTCGTATTTCAAGTACACACCCGAATTATGGTGGCTAACTAATGCTAAATGTTACACCATGTGTTGAAGTACCAACCCAAATTATGGTGAGTTTATACCATAGGCCTGAGGTATTGACCCGAATTATGGTACCATACTAATGATGTTGATTTACCATGTGTCAAAGATGCCTAGCCCGATTATGGTATTTGGTTGATGTTATCAATGTACCATGTGTTAGCACTCTATAATTTCAAGGCTGAAGAAAAAACCTTGGAGTTAACATCAAAACACTTTGGAAGCTGGGATCTAGCCCTGCCAACTTCAAAGAGGGATATCTCTGTAAAATTTAGCTATATTTTATGTGAATTTTAGGCTAGTTAATGGGCTCAAAGTTTGGTTTCTGAATTTTTTTGGTTGGAAGAGTAAGGGAAAGGCCATTGGGCAATGGAGTCAAAAAAGCTAACTGGATCTACATACAACTTTAAAGGAGTGTCACATGGCAAGCTAGATTTCACTAGTTGGATCTTTCAAAATTTAAGGTGACATGAAACAGAAGAAATGAAAAGGTTTAGTAGAAACTAAGAAGTAATTAATAATTCCTTAATTTTACTTCAGCAGAAAACATATAAATTACCTATAGCTAGAATAGGGTGTTCTTTACAAAAAATCCTATTCGTCATTGTTTCTGTAATGTAATTAAGCTTTTAAGAAATGACAGAGAAAGAAAACAATGAATAACACATGAACAAGATAAAAACATCACCAATTCGTACACCACATGAATCATGTGAAGAATGTCCTTGTATTATTGATGATGTCACTTGAAATCAGTGAATAGCTTTATAATGAATGGTAGCCTTCCTCACTACATATCCCAACATCTATTACTTCAAATGATGAAGTATTTATACACATTCTAAACTAAAATATCTTGAAAAAATATCAATATTTATTACAAATATCTAAAACTATATTACACAAATAGAACTGAAATATAGGACATTCAAAACTAATGAACCTACTTGGCACTATCTTTGTGGATTGTCGTTGACAAAGAAGAGAAATTTGAATTTTATAGCAACTCTTATTTGATGAGGTGGCCTCCAAGTCACTAACTATCTTTGAGCTTTTTCCTTTCAAATTTCTGAAAAATAGGGTCCAATTATCCACTTGAATATCTCAATCTGATATAGATATGTAAAAAGTGAAAGAGGTTATTGTAGATGAAGACGTTTTTGAGATAAACCCCTCTTAGTTTCCCAAAATTCTGCTCCAGTTGTTCACAATATGTTGGAAATATTGAGAGGAGGGATCAGTGTTTCTTATCAATTAGCACTTTTTAACTCTTTTCAGAGTATTAGTTAATATTCAATTATTCTTGATGTTTATCCCGTAACAACAGTAAACAATAGAACACAATAGGCACATGAATTTTAGGTGGAAAACCCTCTCCAGGTCAAAAACCACCGAACACTTTTCTAATAAATTCTTTAATCTTAAACCGCAACTGAAATGGAAGGCACAACTTCCTAGAATTCTACAAAATAATTCTTCTCTAGCTCCCACTAGAAAGACACCCCAATGCCCTGGTTTCTTCAGTAGTCAACTGAATGGATGCCCCGACATCCTAGACCAACCTACCACCCTGAAGTGTTCACAGGATCCAACCTATAAGTGACTTCATGCACCAACCTAGCACCTCCCTGCCACTCTATAATGATCATAAATAAGACAAGAGTGTGGACTCTCGTACCAGGGACAATGATCCACGATACAATATGATTCACAATGATTTTCTTGAACTAGACCAATCATCCAATTACACTCTGACCTACAACCCAACCATAACATTATCCAACAATGACACTTATACCTCCCAACAATGCCTCTCCAACTCTAGGCAGATTGACTATTTTACAATAATGACTCTTTTACAATTTTACAATGATGATTTTTACAATACTGACTTTTGACATGAATTGATGCTTGACTTGACATTGCTTATTTAAACACTAGCAGCTGTTGAGGTATTGTTGTGCTTGCTCAAGTAATGGTACTTTGGCATTGCATTGTCATTCTAGTAGGTGTCTGAGTTTTCCTATTGTGTCCTCCTTCCTACACAGGCAAGACCCAAACCAATATACAAAAAAATACTTACATTGTCCTACAAACCATATGTCAGAGAAATATTCAAAATTCAAATTTAAATACGTTCAACATTTATGAACATAACCCAATCAAACATACATACAAAATACTTACATTGTCCTAGAAAAAAACATGTCATAGATGATATTAAAATTAAAATTCAAACACTAATCATACATACCTTGTTGTAGCAGACTTACCCTTGACTATTGATGTGTTGTCCTTACTGTTGTGATCCTTGAATGCATATTTTTTTCTTTCCTTCTAGAAGCTCGATATTGAATATGTTGTATCTGTGTAATTTCATATCTCCAAGGTCTGAAATTTCATCTTGTGGTAGCTCTCTGAGCCCTCTTTCCAACCCTGTAAGTCTGATCAACATTGGATTCTTCGATAAATAGTTATGCCCAATCTCTTATGATGACCTGATTATAGACTGGTTCAGTAGAGTGAATTTGTACGAAGTGCCACGTGTCATTGTTTCAACCTTTGATCCTAAAAATAATACACAAAAAACTACAGCTTGTACTCTTTATGTCACTTTTTATTAAATTTGAATCCAATGCTCAGAGAGAAAGTTATGACAATTTTCCCAAGGTCACATGTTTGACATAAAATTCGGGAACCTGCAAAAAACCCTAACTTCCTTAGATCATATCTTCAAAATAATAGCAAACCAATGTATAAAATTCAAACACCATCTTCATCATGATTTTGCCCAAATGGGTTTTTAGTTTGAGCATCTGAAGCTTCGTAGAAGAAAATTTATAGTAAAAATTCCACGATGACTTGTTATAAGTAGTGAAATTGTTACATGAGGAGGATAAGATGGTCACAATTTATGTAAATGCTTAGGTTGAGAGGATATTTAACAAGTGAATGTTGGAAGGATTTTAGGAGCTTAAAAATGATTAATTATTGACAATTCAATGACCACAACCAATTATTAGTGTCATGCCACAACCCCATGGGGTTTTAGCCCGCTAACTGGGGTTACTAACTTCAAACACGAATATCTCTCAAATCGTGAAGAATTACGTGGCATGCCATATATCAACGGAAACATCTCGACAAGTAGAAACCATCCAAAATATCTTTGACTCGAAATATAGTAATTTGTCAAGTAAAAATTCCTATGCAATATTGGGGTAGCCCTTGGTGCTGCTTGGGTTGACATCAATGACAACCACTGATCAAAAATCTCCCCCTTTGTTATTGATGGCAACACTAGTACTCCCCTACGATCATGAAACCTATTCCTATATCATTCTCCCCCTTTGTTATCAGTGGAAAATGGAAACTCACCGTGACAAATGTCATCTTGCGGACCTGTACACACCACAACTCCCTCCATTTCTTTTACTTAGATAGATAAGAGAAATATTCTAATGAGAACTTAGGAGAATCCTAAGCTTTAGGCGAAGATACTCAGATTCTTTATGAGGTAATGGTTTGGTAAACACGTTAGCAATTTGTTCCTTTGTGCCAACATATTCAAGCTTGATATTCTTTTCGGTGACCTGCTCTTTAATGAAATGATATTTGATCGGAATGTGCTTCGTTTTGGAATGCATCATAGGATTCTTGGAGATACTGATGGCACTGGTGTTATCACAAAATATGGGAATAGACTCATCAAACTTGACTTGAAGATCTTGCAAATTTTGCTTCATCCAGAGAACTTGTGTACAGCAAGTTGTTATCGCGATATATTCTACTTATGTTGTGGATAACGAGATTGGAGACTGCTTTTTACTTAACCATGAAACAAGGCAACCACCTAGATAGAATGTTGTTCCACTAATACTCTTTCGATCATCAACACTTCCTGCCCAATCTGCTTCTGTATAAGCTTGGATAACTATATTATTTCCTTTGGGATACCATAAACCGTATTTTTTTGTGCCCTTAAGATATCAAAGAATTATTTTGACAGCAATAATATGAGATTATTTTGGTGTTTCTTGGAATCTTGCTACTTTTCCAACTGCCTGCATTATGCCTGGTCAAGAAATTGTCACATATAGAAGACTGCCATTCATAGATCTATACAACGTCTGGTCCACGTCCTTTGACGAATCATCTAAACTTAACTTGCAACCTGTTAGCATTAGGGTAAGGACAGGCTTGCAATCTTCTATCTTGAATTTCTTGAGCATTTCCTTGATGTACTTGGTTTGATATATAAATATTCCTTTATCCTGATGATATATCTGAAGCCTTAAAAATTATGTCAGCTTTCCAAGTAGAGACATTTCAAACTCACTTTACATCTTTGTGGAAAAGTTTTTACCTAATGTCATCATTGCTTATAAATATTATATCGTCTACATATACCTTGATAATTGTTAGGTTATATTGATCCACTTTCACATAGAGATTGTTGTTAGTGCTTCCTTTCTTGAATCCTTGTTGATGTAGATATCCATCAAAACGAGCATACCAACCTCTAGGAGTTTGTTTGAGACCATATAGTGCCTTATTTAATCTGTAGATATATTCTTCCTTTTCGGAGAGCAGAAAACCTTCAAGTTGTTCAATGTAAACTTCTTCTTCCAATTCACCATTTAGAAAGGCTGACTTAACATCCATTTGGTAGACCTTGATTTTTCTCGAACATGCATACGGGAGAAAATGTTTCTTCAAAATAAATTCCTTCAACTTATGCGTATCCTTTGCATACTAATCTTGCCTTATTCCTAGTAACTTGTCCATCCTCATTCAATTTTTTTCTAAAGACCCATTTAGTTCCAATAACATTTTTATCCCTTAGTCATGGAACCAATTACCAAGTATCGTTCTTCTCAATTTGATCCAGTTCTTCATTCATAGCTGCTACCCAATGTTCATCTTGACTAGCTTCCCAAAATTGCTAGGCTCAAAAGTTGTTAAAAAATCAAGGTGGGCTTGTTCTGATGGACGAAGATTTTGACTTTTTATGGTTCCAATTCCTTCATTTATTTTTCCGATGATTTGATTTGATGGATGATTCTTTTGACACTGTTATTTTAAATATTTTGGAGAATTTCCTTGTACATCCTATTGGTCATTTCTTATTTCCTTTTGGCTGATTGTTGTTTCCTTATTTTATTGGTCTTGTTCTGGAGCTTCTTCTTCATCCTTCATAGATTCTCCCTCAGATCCCTCATATTTTCTTGAAGGGACAATCTCATCATCATCTTTTGTAACACAATCTTCATCAAAAGTAACATTTATGCTTTCCACTATTTGTTTTCCCCTCATATTGTAGCATCTATAAGCCTTCCTTTTGTGTGAATAACCAATGAAAATACCCTCATTGACACGGGAATTGAACTTGCCCAATTGTTTATCTTCTCTTTTGATGTAGCATTTGCTTCCAAATATTTTAAAGTATTTGACGTTAGCCGGTCTTCCTTTCCATAATTCATATGGAGTCACGTTACAATTGTTCCTTAGAAAACCTTTGTTTATAATGAATACAGATGTATTGATTGCTTGAAACCATAATTTATCATCTAATTTTAAGTTATTTAACATTATTCTGGCCATTTCCTGTAGGGTTCTATTTTTTCTTTCAAAAAATCCATTTTTTTGCGGTGTTCTGGTTGTTGAGAATTGCATTTTTATTCCATTTTCATCATAGTACTGCTAAAATACCTTGGAAGTGAATTTTCCACCATTATCTGATCTCAGATATTTTATCTTCAAATCAGTTTCATTTTCGACCAATTCATTGTAGATTCTAAAACCTTCGACTGCGTCAGTATTTTTCTTTAAGAAACTGACAGTTGTCATTCTGGTGTAATCATCTATCATTAGCATAAAATATAATTCTCCATCTAAACATTTTGTTCTCATATGACCACATAGATTTATATGTACTAATTCCAATGGACGTGATGCAAAGTTTTATTTTGTCTTGAACTCAACTTTTGTCTGCTTTCCATGCCAACAAGATTCACATATCGTATTGGTGAGTTTTGAAATTTTAGGCATTTCTCTTATTGGTTCCTTCTTGTTGATCCTGACCAAATTGTCGAAATTTATATGTCCCATTCGTTTATGCCATAACCAACTTTCATCTTCTTTCACCAAAAATCACCCTTTAGGTGTCTCATCCAGAATATATATGTCATTTGGAGCTCTGGTTGTTGTAGCTACAATTTTACCAAACTTTCCTTTCCTGATTTCACATTTCTTAGAGTTAAATAACATTGTGTGTCCTTGATCACACATTTGTCCAACACTGAGAAGATTGTGATTCATATTTTCAACCAACAACACATATTTCGCTAATGCATTCTTGCTTCCAAGCATGACTGTACCTACTCCTATGATGTTTGAAGACTCGTCATTTCCAAAATACATTGTTCCAACCTTCTTTTCCTTCACGGATATGAAATTATTCCTATCTCTAGTCATATGAGTTGAGAAACCACTATCAACATACCAAACGTTTATGTTGCTTTGAGCCTTGAGAGTGATAACATATTTTTTCAGTGTTATTTTTCCATATTTGTTTATTTTAATTTTACAATAATTCCTTTGAGGAACTTCCAAGTTTGCAACCTTTATCCAGGTGTCTAATATTGTTACATTTGTAACATTCGATATCATCTCTCAAATGATAAAATCTATTAATATTATGTTGAGTTCTGGAATATCCATTTCTGAAAGATCTCCGGAAACTGTATTTATTCCAAACATATGGGCGATATTCTATAGCTCTATGTGCAAACCTTCCACATGAATAAAAATTACCATAGAAGATAGGTTGATACCCAGGAGGAAATATTCTTCGAGGAACTTCTTCCATGGTTCTTCCAGCGAGTCCTGATCTCTTGAGTTGGCTGGAAGGTATACCTGCTTGTTATATTTTTCATATCCATCTTATTTTGTTGTCATAGAAGGACTTGGCACCTTTTAAGATTTTCATTTGTAACCAAGACCAGTCTTGTCACTGTTTGATCCTTGATTTGTGATGATTTCTTCCAATGCCTTGGAGCTATTGGTGTAGTTTTGAAGATTTTTTCCATTTTTACTTGCTTTCGAAGAGAAACTATTTCAGCTTCCAATGCTTCTCTTTCCTTGTTGCTTTCCTTTAATTCTTCTCTAAGCGATTCTTCAACTCGTTTGTATTCTTCAACCTTGATTTTAATACTTAGGACATGTTCCCTTTCTATCTTTAATTCATCTCAAGAGTGTAAGCATGTTTCTTTTCGACCTTGAGATCTTTGATAACCCTGATCACTTCATTTTGAAATTCAACCTTAGTCATCTCTTCTTCTTCGTCTCCTTCTTCGTCAGATGCTTCTTACTTATTATGCTTGGCCGTAAACAATACTCTTCCGTTGATTTCTTCAACGTTATCATTGTCTTCATCAGATGAGGAGTTATCTTCTTTGGAGAAGAAACTCTTCTTAAACCATTTCTTCTTGCCTTGCTTTCTGAACTTCCTCAGACATTTATTTCCTTTCGTAACAACCTCATTTTTGTGAGGACACTTGGTTGCAAAATTCCCAACCTCACTACAATCGAAACATATCAATGGAAGTTTACCCTTGAATTTCCCCATACATGTTCTCATTTTTCGCGTGAAGTAGGAAAATTCTTTATCTGAAAATTCTTCTTCATCTTCCTCCTTTTCTTCTTCCTTACAACTACAAGTTTTCACTTTCAGAGTATGCTTGTCCTTACAAGTTTTCTTGGATGCAGCAAATGCTATTTATAGGTGAGATGTGTCGTCCTCTTCTTCAATCCTCATTTCATATGCCATAATCACTCCATGCAATTCATCTTTGTTGAGATTGGCTAGATTCGAACTATATTCCAAAACAGATACCTTTCATTTGAATCTTGTCAGCGCGGTTCTAAGGATCTTTCAGACAACAATTTTCGTGTTAAAGGGTTCTCCCAAACCTTACAATGCATTTTTTATTTCATCAAAACGTTGTAAGTATGCATCAATATTTTCATATTCCTTCATTTTGAGTTGCTCAAATTTTTCCTTGTAAATTTGAAGACTTTCTTCTTTCACATTTGAGTCACCTGCATATATATTCTCAAGCTTGCCCCATACTTCTTTAGCAGATTTTCCACTCAAAACCTTAAGATAGACAGAATCGATAAGCCCACTGATAATGAGATCTTTAGCCCTTGCATCATATACCATATTTTTCTTTCCTTGTTCATCCTGGGTTGTTGTAAATAATTTTTCAATGATTTCCCATGCTTCATACCCTTGCGCCAGCAAATGAACCTACATTCTTCCACTCCAAAGTGTGTAGTTATTTCCATTGAACAAAGAAACTCTATTCTTAGTATATCCATGACCTCCTTCCAGTTTTTTGACTACTATTGAAGGAACCAAGCTCTGATACCAATTGTTGGAAATACTGAGAGGGGGGGGAATCATTATTTCTTATCAATTAGCACTTTTTAAATATTTTCATAACATTAGTTAATATTCAATTATTATTTATGTTTATCTAGTAACAACAGTAAACAATAGAACACAATAGGCACACAAATTTTAGGTGGAAAACCCCCTACGGGTCAAAAACCACCAAACGTTTTTCTAATAAATTATTTAATCTTCAGCCCAAACTGAAATGGAAGGTACAAATTCCTAGAATTATAGAAAAGCATTCTTCTCCAACTCCCTCTCGAAGGACACCCCAACGCCCTGGTTTCTTCAGTAGTCAACTGAATAGATGCCCTGACATCCTAGACCAACCTACCACCCTGAAGTGTTCACAAGCTCCAACCTGTAGGTGACTTCATGCACCAACCTAGCACCTCCCTGCCACCCTATAATGATCATAAATAAGACAAGAGTGTGGACTCCCGTACCAGGGACAATGATCCACGATACAATATGATTCACAATGATTTTCTTGAACTATACCAATCACCCAATCACACTATGACCTGCAACCAAACCATAACATTATCCAACAATGACACTTATACCCCCCAACAATGTCTCTCCAACTCCAAGAAATTGACTCTTATACAATAATGACTCTTTTACAATTTTACAATGATGATTTTTACAATACTGACTTTTGACATGACCTGATACTTGACTTGACACTGCTTCTTTGAACACTAGCAACTACTAAGATATTGTTGAGATTGCTTCAAGTAACAGTACTTTTGTTAGGATATTCCAACATATAGGAAATAGTTAAGAATAACTTAGTATAGTGTAGAGTTAGGTAAAGTGTGTTTCTTTACTATGTACATTTGTAACCTATAATTCGATGGTCACGATTTGTAGTGATCCGACGATTCTCTCTCTCCTTGGTATTAATGACACTTGATCAGTGGCTTAACAACCGATTGGTCCATGATCTCTATTTAAAGAGCATGGAGGGTCATTTTTCTGGTAACCGTTTATGAGAGAAACATATGTAAATTTTTTATATATATTAATAAATTTCCTGAAGTGGACGCGTAGGCTCAGGCTATGGACTGTTTCCCTCGTCAAGGTTTTTAACCACGTGATAATACTGGTGTACTAATTTGTGATCTGTTTGTGAGCAGTGACCTTTGGTTTTTTATCTAAAGGACTTGGTCTCAATTTTTGGGCAAAATCAATTAACTGTGAAAGCTACATAGCAAATCACACTCCTACTCTGGTTTTAAAGAATATAACTCCAAAAGAAGCATGGAGCTCAATCAAACCAGATGTAAGTCACTTTCATGTTTTTGGAAGTGATCCTTGGGCCCATATTCCAGATGCGAAACATAAAGCCTTAGAAACTAAGAGTGAAAAATGAATTTTTGTTGGATATTCTAAAGATGTCAAAGGATATAGACTTCTTCAACCAAAATTCAAAAATATAATCATTATAAGAGATGTAAAATTTGATGAAAATATATCGGTCTGCGAGCCTATTTCAACAGGTGTGCCACCTTTGGCCTGCGAGCCTGATTTGGCATATGTGCCACCTCTCTCTCTCTTTTATTTTTAATAGCATTCCTTCTAGTTCATATGATGATAGCGAGGATGAAAATCCTCCTCCACCTGTTGAATTTATTCCCTTTACTCCACAACTTCCAAGATGGGTCCACTCTACTCGGGATGCAACAGGTTCTCTTACAAGTGACCCTGCAGATCGAAGACGTACACGTTCTCAATTCGAAAGAGCCTCTTCCTTATTGGCTCAAGTTCCAGAAAATCCTGATCCAAAAACCTTTGAAGAAGCCTCCGGTCATCCAGATTGGGATGAAGCTATGAATGAAGAATATTGTTCCTTATTGGAAAACAATACTTGGGATCTTGTTCCTCTTCTGAAAGGAAGAAAACTTGTCAGATGTAGATGGGTTTACAAAACCAACTTTGGACCAGATGGAAAAGTGGATAGACATAAAGCTCGTCTTGTCGCTAAAGGATTTTTTAGCCCCTTATAAATTCCTTGACAAGCAAGCAAGGGGCTAGGATGTCCTATGAGCCTTCAAGGAATGCATTTCCCTTGAAAACGCATCATCCTTGAAGCCTTTTTATGTTCCCTGCCTTTAAATGTTGCCCTTTGCTATTATAGAGTCTATGAGCCTCACTAATTGCTAAAATTTGTGCCCCAAAAGACCCCCTTTGTCCTTTGTACCTCTGCAAAATGTCTCATTTTATCCCTTTTTCCCCCTTTTGACAAAGTCCTCCTTTTTTCCTCTAAATCCCCCTTTACCCTCAAAATTACACCAAAATCCCCTTTGAATGCTGCCCTTTCCCTTTGCTTGGCTAAATTCCCTATTTTCCCTTCTATCGTTCCCTTTCCTTGGCCTTACAATTCATTAAAAATGGGCCAAAACCCACTTTTTAACATTATTAAGGGCTTAGCCCCTTTCCCGCCAGCCCTTTCCAACCACTTCCCCACGTAACCCTTAGCTGAGACCAAGCGCTTAATGCCTTGGGGCTAGTCGCAATCGCGACTTGCAAACGAGCGCAACTCTTTTTTAACGTGAAAAAGCCCGATGCGATTTGGTTTTAACAACAAGTCCCACGATATGTTATGCACCGTCGATCTGATGTCCCAATCCAACGGTGGAGCGCCAATCGCACCCCCCGCCTAATTACAATCGGAACTTCCAGTGATGCCGCCCTTTGTGTTCCCCGATTGTGATCTCCCGACTGCATCCTCCACCATTGATCTACCACATAGATCAGACGGCTTACGCTAATCGCAAAACATTTCCAATCGCATTGTTTTGGTTAAGTCCCCCGATCGGTTCATCGCAAAAATTTCAGATGTGATTGATATCAACTCCCCTCCAATCATCGCAATCGCAATTCCTTTTCTCGATCTCCCGATCGCAGTCCCTCCTCTGATCATTGCAATCGCAACCCCCCTCCGATTGATCACATCGCACATTCCCTATTGCGATTGCGATTAGTCCCCACTCCTGATTTTCGATTGTGATTGACACCGGGCCCACCATACCATACCTCCGCTAGTTCATGTACTAAAGGGTTTTCCCCTTTGTAAATGGAAAATGTGTTATATTTTCATTTTTAAAAAAGGTTTTCCATTTCACCTTTCCCAATCGCATCAAAATGTTTTATATGTATCACTCCGCCCTACTCCCACCTCTGATTGCGATTGCGATTCACCTCTCTCTCCCGATTCTGATATCTAATTGGGACCCCCGGTCCCACCACTTAACTCTTTCGCTCATCCATATAATAAAGGGTTTTTCCTTTGTTAAACCCGGATTTTGGTTTTATTTCAAAATACAAAGGGTTGTTTCCAATCGCATCGGAAATATTTTTTCATATATATGTATCTCCGCCCCTCTCCAATTTCCGATTGCGATTTCCATATGGGTCCCACCTCCTACGGTCATTCCATCGCATTCCATTGCATTTCCTTTGTATTTCCTCCACAGTCCAAATTTTCGTGTTTGCACTAAAGTTTAATATTTTATGTCCATTCCGCCAATGTTCATAAATCATTCCACTGTTTGATCTATGTCGTTGATCTACGCCTCTAGGTCATGATCGAACGGCCCTTAAGCATTTTCTCCACCATACCCTATGTGTCGTTGTTTTCACCATATCAATGCATTTCTCACATTTATTCCATTCAAAAACATTGTTGCACCGCCGCCGCGCTATCTTTTCCTCCGCCCTCCATAACCAGCCTTCCCTTTGCATGGATTTCATGACCAAGTTGTGTGTTTTGCAGAGTACGAGCGGTGAAATACCGCCATGATTCAAAGTCTCAGTACAGTTGCAGAGAAACAGAAAAAGATCGTTTTTAAAAGACATACTCATGTGGAAAAGGGCGGAGAAGACATATAACAGGGTTTGCATTAAATAAACAGAGTTTAAACTCTGGAAGTCCTCCCCATAACCATTAAAGCTTAGATTTCGCAACCAGGGGAAAACCAGAGCACAGAAATCAAAACTAGCAGGGTTTCCCATCAGCAGATTTTTCTAAAGGAAAAAATGCCCATACTGTTTCTATTCCATGCCATGTTCCAGAGGAGATTTCTGCCTTGACTACCGTCCGAAGCAACCAAAGAATTTGTTTCACAAGTCTGGCAGACCATTCAGTTTTTTATTTACCATTTTTTTTATTCACCAAAGGTACTACAGAGTACAGCAAACCAGAACGCATCAGAGACATACCTGGAGTTAATGAAGCCTGACGAAGACCATTCTTTCCTCCAAAGAGTGCCAGAGATTAATGCTCTTAGTTTAAAACAGAATGGGTTTTGGCCTTCTTCCTCTTCTGAGTGTTAATGCTGCATTTAGTTTTCTACCTACCTCCTCTGCTTCTTTTCAGCTATAAAACTCATGAAGAAAATATTGTAAAGGTTGTTGATCAGTTATCAGAGAATTGCAAGTAGTTTCTCTTGAGACACAGTCTCTGTGTAAAGTTGTAAGATAGGCTGAGGAATGATGTTTTCAGACTGAGTATTCAGCTATTGGCAATGTTGTACCTGACTGGTATTGCTGTTTAATATGACAAGCACATTTCTTTGGATCTTGATCTAAAGCAGCGATGATGTTTTCATGTCTCTGTGTTTAATTCATTTCATTTCATTTCTACTGGCTTGCATCAGAAGATTGGCATAGGATTTACCCTTGTTAGGTACCCTATGTTTATGCTCTCCTTGCCATTAATGTTTTTCTTCTGAATGTGTTATCTAAGAATTGATTTCAGATAATTTAACCAGTTTAGTGGATTTTATTGCCTGCTCTCTGATGTATGAGTTAAATGAATCTGTTCTTAGATGTTTCTTGTTATGGATTTAGCTGGAAGATTTGGGAACACTAGGGATTAGAGTTAGCCCTGTCCACTAGGATCCTTGTGCAACCAGCTGGTCTCTAACTTCATGCCTTGAATCTGTGGTCTCCCCCTTCCTTCCATCCCATATTACACTATCATCTTTAAGATCCAATGTTTTATATGACCAGCCCAATTGAAAGCCTGCATATTGATTAGCAAGAAAATCCTTTCTTGACTCCATTGCCCAATGGTTTTGAATGCTTCCTGGAATACTTCACCTCTGCCCTTTTTCTCTTTGCTCATCTTGGTCTTACATTGAATCCTTCTTTCCTGATAACCAGCAACCAAACAAACGATCAAACAAACAAACTCCAAGCCTTATAACTAGCCTAACATCTTAACATTGAGCTTCAAAGACATATATCTTTGACAATCATAGAGAGATCCCCCTCTAGACCCAGGAGGGCTAGATCCTGAGGTCTGAAAGTGGTTTGATGTTGTCTCATCTTTTGGTATTTCCAACCTTGCCAAAACATGGGAACCCCAACAGGATTTTCACAAGTTGAAGGCATTGATTATACTGAAACCTTCTCCCCTATTGCCAAAATGAATTCTATCTGCCTTTTTCTTTCCCTTGCTACCTCCTTTAAATGGGAATTCCAACAAATGGATGTTAAATCCACCTTCTTACATGGAGATTGCATGAAGAAATCTACATGGAACAACCCCCTGGCTTTATCCAAAATGACTCTAGCCTTGTTTTTCGCCTTAGGAAGTCTCTCTATGGTCACAAAAAAGCTCCTCAGGCTTGGTATGCCAAAATGGATAGATTTCTATTAGATAATGGCTTTTCTAGGTGTCATTCTGACAACACTATCTACACCAAGAAAGTGGGTAAGTCCTTCACCATCCTTGTTCTTTATGTTGATGACCTTATCCTTACTGGTAGTGATCCCAACCATATAAAACATGTGAATTCTAGCCTCAAAAAGAAGTTTGAAATGACAGACTTAGGAAACTTGCATTATTTCCTTGGTCTTCAAGTCTTGCAATCCGAAGAAGGTATTACCCTCTCTCAGTCCAACTATGCCTGTGATCTTCTACACCACTTTCACATGGAAGACCATAATCTAGCCCCTTCTCCCTTTTAGTTTGGAGTCAATTTTTCAGTCACTTGTACTACCTCTGAAGTTGATGCTACCTTATACTTTCAACTTGTTAGTAAACTTTTGTAACTGACCCATACCCGTCTTGACCTTTCCTTTGTCGTTGGTCTTGTTGCTCGGTTTATGCACCAACCTCATGAAAGTCACTGGAAAGAAGCTAAGAGAATACTTCAATATATTCTAGGTACAGTTTAGTTTGGGATTCATTACAGTGCAGGAGCATCTCCATTATTGAGTGGTTTCCCTAATTCTGATTGGACTAGTGACCCTGATGATCAAAAGTCTACTGCAGGATATGTATTCACTCTTGGTTTAGGACCTATTACATGGTCTTGTAAGAAACAAAGTGCCATATCTCTTTCTTCAGCAGAATCAGAGTATCGTGGCACAGTTGAAGCCAGCAAGGAAGCCATGTGGCTTAGTCAAATCCTGTCTGAATTTGCTCTTCATCAGCAGCATCCAACTACACTTTGGCGTGATAATCAGAGAGCCATTCAGCTATGTAAATATGTGGTAAATATCTAGTTCAGCATCAGCATATGAAACACATTGAGCTCCACATACAATTCATCATAAATATCATTCATGATCGTGTTCTTGAAGTGCAGTATTGTCCAACCAATGATCAAGTAGCCGATATCTTTACAAAGGCTCTCACAAAAGCAAAGTTTACCAAACTTCGATCCATGCTTGGAGTTCAGGAAAGTTATCATTAAGGGGGGATAGGCTCTAATGCCTCGTTCCTTCTCCTATTGTGTCACCTTTGTAAATCCTTCAATCCTATCCCAAGTTTTTCTTAAGGGGGGATGTTAGGATATTTTGACACATAGGAAATAGGCTCCTTTTGTGTCACCTTTGTAAATCCTTCAATCCTATCCCAAGTTGTTCTTAAGGGGGAATGTTAGGATATTTTGACACATAGGAAATAGTTAAGAATAACTTAGTATAGTGTAGAGTTAGGTAAAGTGTGTTTCTTTACTATGTACATTTGCAACTTATAATCTGATGATCATGATTTGTAGTGATATGACGGTTCTCTCTCTCCTCGGTATTAACGACACTTGATCCATGGATTAACACCCAATTGGTCCATGATCTCTATTTAAAGAGCATGGAGGGTCATTTTTCTGGTAACCATTTATGAGAGAAACATATGTAGCTTTTCTTTTTATATTAATAAATCCTGAAGTGGCCGTGTTGGCTCAGGTCATGGATTGTTTCCCTCTGCGAGGTTTTTAACCAGGTGATAATACTAGTGTATTGATTTTTGATTTGTTTATGAGTGGTGACCTTTGGCTTTTGACCTAAGGAACTCACCTTGAAAATTCCTACAACTTTGGAGTTGCATTGTCCTTCTAGTATGTGTCTGAGTTGTCCTATTTTGTCCTCCTTCCTACACATGCAATACCCAAACCAATATACAAACAAAATACTTACACTGTCCTGCCAACCATATGTCAGAGACATATTCAAAATTCAAATTTAAATACGTTCAACATTTAAGAACAAAATCCAATCAAACATACATACAAAATACTTACACTGTCATGAAAAAATACATGCCAGAGATGATATTCAAATTAAAATTAAAACAACCTTGTTGTAGCAGACTTACCCTTGATTTTTCATGTGTTGTCCTTACTGTAGTGATCCTTGAATGCATAATATTTTCTTTCCTTCTAGAAGCTCGATATTGAATCTGTTGTATATTTATAATTTCAGATTTCCAAGACCTGAAATTTTTTCTAGTGGTAGCCCTCTGAGTCCTCTTTCCAACCTCGTAGGTCTGATCAACATTAGATTCTTCTTTAAATAGTTATGCCCAATCTCCTGTGATGACCTGATTATAGACTAGTTCAATAGAGTGAACTTGTACGAAGTTCTACGTGTCACTATTTCAACCTTTGGCCCTGAAAACGATATACAAGAAACTACATCACGTCCTCTTTTTGTCACATTTTATGAAATTTGAGTCCAATTCTTAGAGCAAAATTTATGATGATTTTCCCAAGGTCACTTGTTTTACATGAAATTCGGGAGCCTGCAAAAACCCTAAATTTCTTAGATCATGTCTCTGAATCTATAGTGAACCAATATCTGCAATTCGAACACAAGCTTCATCAGGATTTCACCCAAATTAGTTTTTAGTTTCAGCATCAGAAGCTTCGCCAAAAAAAAATTATCACAAAAAATCCACGATGACCTGTTATTAATAGAAAAATCCTTACATGAGGAGGATATGAGGGTCACAACTTATATAAATGCTTAGGTTGAGAGGGTATTCAACAAGTGAACATTGGATGGATTTTATGAGCTTAAAAAAATATTAATTATTGATAATTAAATTACCAAAACCAATTATTAGTGTCATGCCACAACCTCATGGGTTTTTAGCCCACTAACTAGGGTTACTAACTTCAAACACAAATATGTCTCAAACCATGAAGAATTAGGTTGCATGCTATATATCAACGGAAACATCTCAACAATTAGAAACCATCCAAAATATCCTTGACTTGGAATAGATTAATTTTTCAAGTAAAAATTCCTATGCAAGATTGGGGTAGCCCCTAGTGCTGCTTGGGTTGACATCAATGACAACCACTGATCAACATAATATGCTCTACAAAAATATGTCTAAAACAAGATTTTGTACAGTCAGAAAATTAGGTTGTGAATATGTGAATGTATCTATCATTTTGTAATACCTGTGTGGAAATTGAGATAGGTTTTTTATTTTGGAATCTTAGGAACATAAACCTCCGCCAATTTCTCAAGATTCATCTTTTATTGGCCACAATCTGCTCTACAACATGATGACTAAATAGGAAATTTCTGGAAAATGTACCTTCAAATAATATTTCAAATTTCTTAAACCATAATATCTGTGTAAAAATGGATAGAGGTTTTTGTACATATGGATGTTAACAACAAAATCCTCTTTCATTTTTTTAAAATGATTTTCCACCAACGTGGAAACCGTATTTGAAAATATTGGCTAAAAACAGGAAAAATTGGGAAAATATGCCTGCAAAGATTTCTTTGAATCTCCCAAACCATAATAGTTCTTAGAAAACTGAGGGAATTTTTTGTATATGAGGATGTGATCAACAAAAACCCCTTTCTGTTTTTGAAAATTTGTTCTTAGTTGTTTGTAAACCATGTTTAAAATTACTCTGTTGTATAGGGAAAAAACATAGTTTTAACAATCATGAAATGAACATATGACATGGAGGTGGGAGGTAGGGGAGGTAGGGGATGATGTGGAGGCACATGGTTAGCTTAAATAGTTTATGTGTGAGCGCAGAAGGAAGGCGTGGGAATGGAATGGTAAGCAGGAGCGGGATCAGACGGGAGGAGATACGTGGCAGTAGGGGAGTGGAGGACAGAGTGGGGTTAGGGAAAATGGAAAAGGGATGAAGGGAAGTGGTTTTTAGAGGGGGTCAAGGGAAGTAAGAGGTATGAGGAAGGGGGCTGAAAAATTTGGTGAAGGCGCCACGTAGCGTGGGACTCTGTAGGGAAAAATCATCTTTTCAGACCACCCCCCCCCCAGCCAATAAAGCTAGAATGGGTGTGGGGGGGGGGGGGGGGGGGGGGGGGGGGGGGGGGGGAAAAGCACTATCAGCCATTGATCTAACGAAGTGATGATTAGACAGCGGATAGGAGCATGCCACTTAACCAGATATGACAAAAGCCTTTTATTGCTTCCAACTTTATAATAAAATCAAACTATAGTACCAAAGCCTTATTACACTTTATTTAATCACATTTAAATGATGCGATTAATTTAATCTAAACATACTTAATTATCCTATAATGCTGCATTTTGACTTGCAAGAATATTATTTTATTTTTCTTAAGGTTTTGACCTCTTTTGGAAATAATTTACAATATGGAATACTATTTATAGCATCTAAAATATAATAATCATTAGCTATAATCAAGTGACCCTATAAAAATTTATAGGACCATAACATAAGCTCCAACTGGGGATGGCACTTCTCTATGTGAAGTGCCAAAAACACAGTATACTAGTAGCATGATCCATTGGGTTGATCCCAAGCCTACGACATGCTCTTCCATAAAATATCTGTGACTGAAAATCTCAAACTGAAATCAAAACATTTCTGCCAACTGAAATCTGAAACACACTGAACTGAAATCTAAAATGAAATCTGGAACTGAAACTCGAAAGAAATGCTTGGAAAAAATTCTCAGAGCATTGAGCTTATTTGCACACTACCACCTACCCTATACTACTAAAAACCATGTTGAATAAAGTAATACAAAAATGCCAATGAAGCCAGTCAAGTAGTTATTGAAACAAGTGGACTACTTGACTGCTTCTTAGCATAATCAAAAGGATAACTTGACTATTTGTCCACAAAATCAAAGCTATAACATGTAATGGCATCTGTTGATGGATCTAGTCCTTATACTGAAAAACATGGTTGAACACTTAAGCTGAAAAGAGCCTCCATGTAGTATGTTATAGGATCAATAAACACATGATTTATTATGTTAGCTTTCAGGCCTTCAATGACTTTTCGATCATGGATGATTTCATCAGTTGTATCTTCAAGGTTAAACCCTCATTCTAACTCTACAGTTTCAATATTATACTTGAAAACATAATTCTCATCAATCTGCAAATCAAAAGGAAGTACAATCTCCTCTTGCTTTGGAGAAGGAAGATTTTCCAAGAATTGTTTAGGATCTTGGAAATTAAGTGAATGAATCTGAAAATCCAAAAGTTCAATACCCTTCTCGAATCTTTCAACAACTAACTCAAAAAAAAAAAATTTACCTTTACGAGAAATTTTTCTCGATTTCAAACAACGAAACACAGTCGTTAAAAAATCTTCATCAATTTGAAACTCTACTAACTTATTCTTGAATTCTTTCAAAACATAGCTAGAAGATTTTCCACATACCCTGTCATCTCGTCTAGCAAGAAATATGATCAAGATGTAGTGGAGTTGCCATGAATGCTCTAAAACCTGGATTCTTTGGATCATGGAGTTGCTAGGTGAATAATTCAGCCTTCTTGTGTCTGATCACTGTCCACCATTAGTAATCAGATCTGGAACTTGATACACTTTTCTGAGGAAGATAAAATATTTTTCCCTACTATGGTCACCACTATGTTAGCACTCTGTAATTTCAAGGCTGAATAAAAAACCTCAGAGGTAACATCAAAACCACTTTGGAAGCTGGGATCTAGCCCTATCAGCTTCAGAGAGGGATATCTCTGTAAAATTTAGCTATGGTTTATGTGAATTTTAGGCTAGTTAACGGGCTCGGAGTTTGGTTTTTGAATTGTTTTGGTTCGAACAGCAAGGGAAAGGCCATTGGGAAATGGAGTCAAAAGAGCTAATTGGATTTGCATCAAACTTTAGAGGAGTGTCACAGGGCAAGATAGATTGCACTAGTTGGATCTTTCAAAATTTAAGGTGATATGAAATAGAAGAAATGAAAAGGTTTAGTAGAAACTAAGGAGCAATTAAGAATTCCTTAATTTGACTTCAGCAGAAAACATAGAAATTACCTATAGCCATAATAGGGTGTTATTTACAACAAATCATATTCATCACTATTTATGTAATGTAATTAAGCTTTTAAGAAATGACAGAGAAAGAAAACAATGAATAACACATGAACAAGAGAAAAAGATCACCAATTCCTACACCACATGAATCATGTGAAGAATGTCCTTGTATTATTGATGAGGTCACTTGAACTCAGTGAACATCTTTACAATGAATGGTAGTCTTCCTCATTACAAATACCAACATCTACTACTTCAAATGAGGAAATATTTATACACATTCTAAACTAAAATATCTTGAAAAAATATCAAGATTTATTACAAATATCTCAAACTGTGTTACACAAATAGAACTAAAATATAGGACATTCAAAACTAATGAATCTACTCGGCACTATGTTTGTGGATTTCTGGTGACAAAGAAGAGAAATTTGAATTTGATAGCAACTCTTATTTGATAAGGTGGCCTCAAAGTCACTAACTGTCCTTGAGCTTTTTCCTCCCAAATTTCTAAAAAATAGGGTCTAGTTATACATTTTAATATCTGAATCCAAGATAGATATGTAAAAAGTGAAAAAGGTTATTGTATATGAAGATGTTTTTGATATTAACCTCTCTAATTTTCCTGAAATGTTTCTCCAGTTTTTCATAATATGCTCTGCAAAAAGATGTTTAAAACATGATTTTGTACAGTCATTGATAAAATAGGATGTAAAGATGTGAATGTATCTCTCATTCTGTAATACCTGTGTGGAAAGTGAGATAGGTTTTTGTATTTTGGAATCTTAGGAACATAAACCGATGGAACTTTCTCAATATTCATCTCTAATTGGCCACAATCTGCTCTGCAAAAAGATGGATAAATAGGACATTTCTGGAAAATGTGCCTTCAAATAATATTTCAAATTTCCCAACCATAATGTTTGTGTAAAAAGGGAGAGATTTTTTTGTACATATGGATGTTAGCAATAGAAACCTCTTTCAGTTTTTTAAAATGATTTTCCACCTGCTCGAAAACCGTATTTGAAAATATTGGCTAAAAACAAGAAAAATTGGGAAAATATGCCTGCAAAGATTTCTTCAAATCTCCCAAACCATAACAGTTGTTAGAAAACTGAGGGAAATTTTTGTATATGAGGATGTTATAAAAAAAAATCATTACATTTTTGAAAATTCATTCTCATTTGTCTGTAAACCATGTTTAAAATTATTGTGTTGTATAGGGAAAAAACATAGTTTTAACTGATCATGAAATGAACATATGATATGGAGGCGGGAGGTGGCGGGGAGGTAGGGGATGTTGTGGGTGCACATGGTTGGAAAAAATAGTTGACGTGTGAGTGCGGAAGAAGGTGTGGGAATGGAATGGTAAGCGAGAGTGGGATCAGACGAGAGGAGATACATGGCAGTAGGGGAGTGGAGGACGGAGTGGGAGTAGGGACAGCAGAAAAGGGATGAAGGGAAGTGGCTTTCGGAGGGGGTAAAGGGCAGTAAGCGGTATGAGGAGGGGGGGTGTGAAATGCGGTGAAGGCACCACGTATCGTGGTATCCGGCGGGGAAAAATCATATTTTCGGACCCCCCCCCCCCCTCGGCCAATAAAAATAGAATGGGCAGGTGGGGCGAAAAGCGCTATCAGTCGTTTATCTGACTAGGTGATGACCAGACAGTGAATAGGAGCATGCCGCTTAACCAGATAAGACAAAAGAATTTTGTCATTTCCAAATTTATAATAAAATCAAAATATAGTACCAAAGCCTTATTACACTTTATTTAATCACATTTAAATGATGTGATTAATTTAATCTAAACATACTGAATTTCCTTCTAATGTTGCATTTCGACTTGCAAGCATTTTTTTTATTTTTCTTAAGGTTTTGACCTCTTTTGGAAATAATTTACAATATGAAAATTATTTACAACATCTGAAATATAATAATCATCAGCTATAATCAAGTGACCCTATAAAAATTTATAGGACCCTAACACCATGTGCCATAGTTGTTGACCCAATTATGGTAACTTGTTTTACCATGTGTCATAATTGTTAACCCAATTATGGTACTTGGATTTGTTATAACCTTTTCTTATAGAAATTTGTCAACGTGAGAACATTTGATAGTCGTTATGAATACCTCCCTAGCTAAGAGGGAGTATTGAATTTTTGTAGTTATGGTAATTCTTCATAATTATTATTTTATTCATTGATGTATTTGTAAAGCATATTCTTCATGCTATTTTCAAAACAGAAAAATAATTGACATGTTCTTCATGTCAGTTTTTATAAGAAGAAAATTTGAATTTGAAAATGTAATTTTGGCTCCAAGAAGCCAGGTTAGCCCTTCTCCTAGTCAATCCAACCCCAGTATAGACGCACGCAATCAGATAAGCCAATCTACTATAAATACGTGTTAGTTGAACAACCTCCAAGAAAGAAATTTGGATTTGTCTGAGGCATGTCAGTTCGGCCTTTTTGAGTTACATCTGAGTTTATCATAAGAGGCAAGCGAAGGTCTGAAGCAAAGGCATAGGTCTAAGGTAGAGGCACAAGTCTAAGGCAGAGGCACAACTCTCAGGCAGAGGCACAAGTATGAGCCAAAACAAAGAGCCTAATCTAAGGTTGAAAGGAAGGTTATCTGAGGCACGATTTTCTGTTGAAGAGGGAGGATATATCTCTGGACGGGTTGCAAGATCAAAGTATTAGGTGTAGGTGTACGAGTTTTAGGAATGAATTTTCCTATGCTATGACAAGTTGCAAGACTGAAATCCTTGAGTGAAGAAGCGGATCGAAATTATGATCATGCTTGACTTGACTCGGAGGGGGTTTGGTCCAAGTTTGATCTGGCTATGTTATTGATCAATTTGACCTAGTGTTTTATTGTTGTATCTTTGTTAAACTTGATCATTTCTTTAAGGAAAAGTTTGTTGTGTTTTTCCCACCAATGGGTTTTCTCTGGTTAAACTCTTGTGTTATTTTATTTTTTTGTCTCTTGATGATCATACTATCGTTATTATTTTTTTGATGTCTTTTGTGTAAATTCTTGATGATGGAATAATGAGTAAGAATGTGAATAAGATATAAATCATTTGAAGTAATTATCAACAAATAATACCTTATATAAAAATAAAAAAAGGCCAACCCCAATGTTGGAATTGTAACAAGGTTTGGTCTTCACAATTATCGTTGTATTTGTGTCAATATTTATTTAATATAAAACAAAAAGAAGAAATTTTATTGTTATTATCAAGCATGTTATTCATGCTTTATTTTTGTCAAAAGAAGTTGGAAATACTAAGAGGGGGGGGTTAGTCATTGTTTCACTCTTTTCACACAATTGGTTAGATTCCTTTAAACATTCAGAGCATCAAAACAAAACATGAAACATCATCACATTATATGAATAGTACATAGGAGGTTTCACTCAATAAAGAAATTCATTATGTATGGTTACATACAAGTTTACCAACTGAAAAGGAAGGAAGTACAAAACTCCCAAGGGCATTACCAGCAAGGCTGGAGGGCAGCAACTTCTCCCAAATCTGAAGATATTGCACACTCAATCTAAAGGGGTCTCCAGTCCCATATTACAAAATTATTGCTATTTTTCCCCACCACATTCTATCACTCCAAAAAATGACTAGGTTTGGGCTTCCATAACAAGAACAATGACCCAGTTGCACTAAAAATGCTCCTCATTTGTCTCTGTCACAAGTATTGTGACTAAAACATATGTTGACTTAGTACATCATCAACCACACTCTGCTCAAAAAAAATAGTAGCATTTTGCTCATTTTTCAATCACCAGAAATGTCTTGCAGTATGCATTGTCACCATCTTTTCCCCTTACAACAAGATCTATATGTGAAGGCTTTGGTTCCAGGGATAATGGTTTACTTACAAAAAAAATTCAAAACAACACATACTCAATGAAACTCAACTGCAAAATAACTACCAACTTCAAACTATTCAAATACAAATTATTGGAGGATGCACAAAAAATTCAACCCAATATACCTCAATTTCGTATGTTGATGACCTTGACTTATGAGTGTACCTTTATCACTGTATTTTGTAAATGTTTGTTGCAGTGATGATGGAATGAATGCATTTTGAAACAAAATTATGTTTTTGTTCCACTCAAGGATTCAATGCAATATAACAATTTTGATTAGGTATGTAACCCTCAATGCACAGATTTATATTTTACAATAGGATACATGCAAGGTGGAAAATAATTATTAAGATCATCAAACCCTATCCTCCTAAAATTAGTTCACATCACCATGAATTTTCTACATTGTTGAAGAATGTACAAAAATATACCAATATTCAAAAAAATTCATTGTTTAATAAATGAACCATCATGTTCCATACCTCAATACTAGTGATGTATACCTTATATATTCAAACAACGGGACTACCCCGTGTATGAAAAATATGTGCTTCAATTTGTAAAATATATATGTTATTGTTTTATGCTTGACTTTGTTCCAATTTCCTCTATATATGTATGCACAACAGATCTTTGACTACAGTTCATATACACAACCAAAATATTCCCCTTCAATTCTCACAAATTATTGAGTCGAGCATTAATTTTTCATTCATAAAATTTTGATTGGAAATAACTCGGTTCTGTGAGCACATTTTGCTTTCACAAAATTATATCAGACTTTGAATCAAATATAGTTGAATGCTTCAGAAGTTGCAACAGTTCTGCTATAGGTTTTCCATGAATGGGAGACAAAGTCCCTTGTATTTCTCTATTGAATAAGAGGTGAATTATTCAGATCTGTTTCAACCAAGATACCAAAACCCTAGAAATATTGCTCTAGATTTTCCCTTGTACTTCAGAATTTATTTTTTCTTCAATTTAAAAGAACACAATCCTAAGAGACATGCATGGACTAATCAAGTATATTCAATATGCTCCATGAATCTTCATATGTCAATTAATTATATCTTTAAGAGGGTCGAGAGGATTACTCTTGTCCAAAGGTGATGTTGAGTCCTTCTTCAAGGTAGAGCATGCATGCCCTAGATTAAATGTGATAACCTTCTAAAATATGCCACAGAATCCTACTTCAGAACTTCCGATCGTTAAGGAAACAAAACAAACATGACATGGTATATCTTTGTCCTCATATCACAAAATAAGATACACCCATAATTCAAGCTATCTTTAAAGGAGTATTGGTCAAGGATTTTTTAATTGATACGAGATCAGTCATAGTTATAGCCTATGAAATTTCAGAGATTGAAAGTCACAAATGAAGGCAAAAAACATATACACAAATATTCTTCAAACTTTCCTTGAAGGATCAGTTTCATGTCATTTTTTAGAAGTCATCGTGATAGATTATGCTAGTGCAGAAGAGGATTAGACATTGCTCCAAGGAGAAGTTTGAATGACCTTGGATGCCCACCGCAGGATTGTACGAAGGAAAACAAAGTGTACCAACCTCACTTGCTCCTTGTTGATCCTTGAGATTACATAGTGTTGAGAATTTAGGGCTTTTATTAAAATTTCTCTTCTTGATAATTACTTGTGATTTACTTTATACTTCTTTCTCTTAGATCTTGTTTTCATTAGATTATTATGTTCTTCATCAAGTCAATTATTAAAGGCACAAGAGACACAATATTTAGGCTTGCAATACAGGTCCAAAACCTCTCACTCTTTAAGAGGAAAACCAAATCAAATTCTTCTTATAGACCTTCAATTAATGAGTACCAAGACCATGACAAAGACCCTTGACACAAGTATTTCTCTAAGACCCTTTTCACTACACCTTACTACTCTTCTTGGCTCCTTATGTCAATCCTCCTTTTTCTTCATTCTACTACACCTATACTAGGGAAGCGTGGTCCCTAGTCTAGCAGCCCTAAATGATGTGCTTCTATCTTGATTCCTTCGATATTGCCTTGGCTTCCTAGAGACTCCTTCTCGACCTTCTTTCTGCACCCTTTAGACCGAGATTTATTTCACGTTGTAGTGACCCTCCTTTATACTGCACTCCATTTCAGCCCCTTTATGTATGCTAAATATAGTTGTTGTCCCAAAATAGAGGTAATATGCCTCCTTTCTCGATCTGATAGTAGCCCTATTCTTCGCTTTAACTCCTTCTCTTCCAGAAGTGCATTACATACTAGAAGGCAGACTTATCCTTCGTTGTGATAGCCATCGACCTTTCTGAAATGTGCGAGGTGAGATAGACCCAAAACAGAGGTAAGTATACCTCTTCTTTCCTTCGTATATTAGCCTCATATTCTCGCACCAATGCAGACCCAAAACTTCGCACTTTTATCACAGTCTTGTCCGAGATTCTTGATTTCTACAATGAGGTGACATTCCTTCTTATATAGTGACTTTCTGTAAGTCTCTAGGCCGACATGATTTTTGGAGGGTAGGTCGACTTCATCAAGGAGGATTTCTATCATACTTTGAGTTGAATTCAAGAAGCCTAGTGATAAGGTCTTGGAGTATACTTTTTACATCAACAATGTCTCCTTTTACAAGTGTAACATGACTTCATTTACATGACTCTAATTATCTTTGTGACAAAATTACAAATCCTAAAGACATCGAGAAGAATTCTTTGACCTATAATAAAATCTTCTTGCTCGTGAAACGCATGATGCAAGCAACAAAATAAATACATTTCATTTATGTGTCTCTTCATTACATAAAATCATAATTACATATCAGTATGAAGATTGAACCTAGTTATACTTTTCAACACTCCCTCTTAACTAGGAAGGTATTCATAATGGTACTTAGTGATTCTCAATCTGAAGAATCTCATAAGAAGAATCAGATTGGTAATCCCATCTTTATAACATCATATCATCCACCATTTTCACATAGCAAGGCCTTGACTAACAACTCCATCTCTCCACGAGATCTTGAGCCCCAATGTTGGTGATACCAACGATTAATAGAGACCTTCATCATTGTCTCTCTTGGAGCATACCCCACCCGGGATCACTCAGAGTATATACAGGATTATTCTTATCTTGGATTCCCAATCCTCAAATAATATCGTTCCTTCCATGACTAGTCTTATATTGGGTGCCCTAATACATCCTCAAAGAGTATAGGATGTTGGATGATTACCCAATCCTCCATTTTGTCTTCCCAGTTGAAGACCAGAATGATGCGTCTATCTATCCTTCTCAATTAGGGAGGACATATTTCACCAATGAATGTACTCATTCGTACATAAGGAATGTACCTAAGCTCCCTTTTAGCTTCTGAATTACCAAGTTTCTTCCAAGTAAGAAGATTATTTCCAGGCTCCCTCTTAATCAGGGACCTGCAACGGCTCTTTAGGAAAATAATGGGACATACAGCTGCTTTGAATAACCCCTTCCTTCAATGTCATGAATTTCTTCTTTGTTGAGGAATCTTCATCTTTGGGATCTCTTCATAGGGCACAGATCATCTATCACTTGCATCCATGAGTCATGTCATTGTTCCATCGGAGAGTGATAAATCAGTTTTCTCATCTGGTCTAGCTTCATGTCATTCTGTTATCTTCAGACCATATTTATTTCAAGGATCTTTCATCCTTCCATATGGTTTTCAATGGTGGAAGATACATACTTCCCTTTGGCAGGCCTGGATAAGCTCATCCAGATTAAGTTACAAATATGAACACTTAAATCAAAAATTACTTTAGTGATGATCTTTCATCATGACATCTTCCTATAAGTATCATCATCCTTCATACAGGTTGACACATCTCCTAAAGATATGCATTGTTAAAGGTCTCCATCTTTTTCAGATTTCTATCAGAGTCTCCATATCTTTCCTAGAGTTTCTCCAATCAAGTCTTCTTGGTCTTCAAGGATGTCTATTGCCTTTACCATGGTTGTACTTCTTACAAATTATTCCTTTCACATTTTATTTTATTTCCAAGAGCTTCTGATCAAAGTTCCTTAATTTTATTCAACCACCTCATACTCCATATGAGGACATTTTATGTTGATTTCATCTAGTGAGAACCATGCCTTTCGTAAATCTTTGAATAGGATGAGATTTCCTTTTCCTTTAATCATACTTCTCAAGATAGAAGTATACTTATCTGCAACCATATTTCATGACTTCATAATATCTAGTGTAAGCATATATATATATATATATATATATATATATATATATATATACCCACACCTCATCGTTTCCATTGAGTCATCTTTATGCAACAGTTTTCCTTAGAATGAAAGAGCTCCATTCTCTTGACTTGCTTTATCAATATGTCATAACATCCTAATTCCTTGAATTCTACAAGTTAGAATTTTTTATGAAACATTTTTCTTCCTTCTAAAACAGCGAATCCAAAGAGGATTCCATTAGAAAATATTCTTACAGCACATGTTTCCAAAATGATTAATGAATGATGACCCTTGACCTAGATTGCTACCTTTTCTTTTATGAATTTCAAGTGAGGTATTCAAGAGCCACTTATCTTATAGCTTGAATGTCACATATTTTGTTTCAGACATCCTCCTATGACAAGTGTTCTTATTTCAATGCTCCTACCATGATGTCAATTATAATGTGATGCATTCATCTAATTTACAATGATTCCTATATTTCTATTTTACAACCTACAATTACTTTATTGAAGAAGATTATCTCAATCATAATAGAGATCTCTCACTTCTTCTCTCTTAGACTTCTTTGTCTCTGGTTCTTCCATTTCTCCAGCAATATGGGCTTCTTCTATTTTCCTCTTGTCCTTGTTAGGTTTAGCACAATCCCTATTATTATTCCCAAGTTCATTACATCCATAGCATCTTATCTTATCCATGTTCCTCCTTTTCTTTGGAGGGCCAAATTTACCAAATTTTCCCTTTCTCCTTCACATGGCAGCATAGGCTAGAACTTGTTCATTTGATCCTATATCAACTTTTGCTTTAAACCTAGTTTCCTCTATATTACGTAGATACCATATATCTTGGAATGGTGTGGCTTCTTTCTTCCCATATATACTTGAAGTGAATTTTCTCGATCCCTTCGGTAGAGCATTCAACACCATTGTTGTCATTTCTTCGTCAGACATAACTTCTCCCAATTCCTCCAATTTGTCTCGTATTTCAAAAATATTCATAAAATATGAAGTTATTTATTCCTCTCTTGAAAATTTTAACCTGTATAGTACTTGCCTTAGAGATATTAATTCTCCTGCAGTACTCATAGAGAACAACTCCGCCAATTTTTCATATATTTCTTTTGAATTTTCTAGTTTGATACATATGGGTTGAGAGAGTGTTTTATGGATTCCATAAGAATCCTTTGGTCTCTCACTTCTCCCTTCATGTATTTAGCATGTTCCTGAGTATCTTCTTTTGAAGGTAGAGTTGATGACCCTTTGACATGGTCCATGACTTCATTCTCAATCAGATTTAGATCTATCCTTTTCTTCCATGCAAGAAAGTTTGAAACCCCAACTAATTTGTTGTTTTCTTTGCAAAAAGACATTTTGACAGATTCAAATGAAGTCATAAAGGTACTTACTTGAGTAGATGCTTTCTTCTTGCTTTATTCCTCCTTGAATTTAATGATGATGTAGATAGTAACAAAATCTTCTTCCTAGAAAGACTCCTTCAAGAGAGATATAAGGAGATAGATCTCATCAGACCTTTGATTATAAATGTCCTTGAAGATGATGATCAAGGATTTGATGATGACTTTAGAAAATAAATGGCTTGATAATGTCTTCAATAATGTTGACTTGGCTTCAATAATAGCTTTAGAACCTTTTGAAGATGAATCTTACTTTCTTGATCTTACCTTTGTCTAGGAAGGAACTTGATGTTTAATTCCTTCAATGGTCTGTTGAGATGGCTTGAGGGTTTTACCAAATCCTTTGTAGACTTCTTCTTTATATGTTGACTTCTTCCTTAGATCCTTCACTATGCTTTGATGCCTTCTTGAAAAGTGATATTTGATCGTCTTCTTGAAAGTTGATCCTTGTGTGTCATCTTGCTAGACTGCCCTTTCTTGTCTTCAACACCTTAGTTCTAATACCGTGTTGAGAAATTAGGGTTTTTATTACAATTTCTCTTCTCGATAATTACTTGTGATTTACTTTATACTTCTTTCTCCTAGATCTTATCTTTGTTAGATTATTATGTTCTTCATCAAGTCAATTATAAAATGCACAAGAGACACAATATTTAGGATTGCAAGCCCTTATAGACCTTCAATTGATGAGTACCAAGACCATGAAAAAGACCCTTGACACAAGTATTCCTCCAAGACCCTTGTCACTATCCCTTACTACTCTTCTTGGCTCCTTATGTTAATCCTCCTTTTTTTTCAATGTACTGCACCTATACTAGGGAAGCTCGGTCACTAGTCTAGCGGCCCTAAATGATGTGTTTCTATCTTGACTTCCTTCAATCTTGCCTCGCCCTCCTAGAGACTCCTTCTCGGCCTTATTTTTGCAACCTTTAGACCGAGATTTCTTTCAGGATGTAGTGACCCTCCTTTATACCGCAGACCACTTTAGCCCCTTTCTGAGATATGATAGATATAGTTGTTGTCCCAAAAAAGATTCCAAACAGCAGATGGAATTATATGACGAAGGCCTAACCACCCAACTATTCATAGCCACTTCTCGCCACTCCTTTTGAAGATTCTGGAATTTAGCCTCCCTGGACAACTGTTTTGTTTCTGTTTGATGTTAGATAGTGATGTTTTGTTGTTATAGGAGTGATTTTTTGATGCACGCTCTACTAGTTAATTAGGATATTTTGGTTTTCACCTCTGTGGGTCGATCATAACATAATATTCAATCGTAAACCCTCAAGGAGAACTCTATATGTAGTGAGTTCCAAGATGAAAGAAAGGTTCTGGAATTTTGAAGAATTTTGATGTAGTTTTGTATGATTGTGCTCCCTGTGCTCTAAGATACATATTTGGGAGAGTTGTTTAAACTTAATATGATACAGAGTTGTTATTTGGATTCTAGATGGAGAAATGAGTAGTATGTATATGTTTCCTTATGTTATCAGTAATCTTATTTTATGTATAATCGTCTTTCATGATATGTTTCTTTGATGGTTCATGTAATATAGCTTTCGGTGGCCTACAATTTTATTCATGAATTTGTGTATATATAATTCTTAGGTGTTAACGCTCATGCATTAAGCTTTCTGCACTCCCTTAATTCGTGCTCCACAAACCTCTATTTTTGTCCATATCTCATTCATATCTGCTTCCTCTGAGTTCACGGGGGACAGATTCTTAATCCTCTTAATTATGTCTCTTGTGGGTTCCTCCTCCGTTCTTTCTCAACGCCTCTGCATATTTTTAAATCTTCTTCGCATTGTTTTATACTTGGCCCATTTAAAATCCATCAAGCTTCATTGCCTCCTGAGCCCTCTCATAGTATAGGGAATTCTCATGAATCAGGCTCAAATGGTCTTCTCATTTCTTGAACCACCAAAACCATTATTCTCTTGACCTATATTCTGTCAGAGACATTTATACAATTTTCCACATTTAACCTCTGATTTTAAGATGTCCTAGGCACTGGTATTTTGAAACTCAGGGCTGTCTCTAGGAGCTACAACATATTTTGGGCATCGTTGTCAAGGACTGAATTAGAAAATCATTTCCCTGGGATATGACATTATCTTCACCCTTCAATCAGGTGAGCACGAAGGGTTGAGAGTTGCATAGCCCTCACCTTGCCGACTCCACTATTATCAAATTTTAAATCAGTTGTAATCCTGGCTTACACAAGGCCTCATACTTGATCAGATACTTCCCAGCATAGAACCCCTTCTATATCTGATCCTGAAAAGATCATATTTAGGAGAATCTAGAAGGAAAATCAACCCAGCCAGGCTGACCTACCCTCATTTTATCTAGAAGATTCTCCTTCCTCATCTCAGAATGCTGATATCTATGGTCCTTGCTCCATAGCCCCCATACTTGAGTATCCTCCAGAAACCTCTGCATTAGCCAGTTCAGCCACAAAAGACGAAGCCGAATCTGCTGATACTTCTTTGCTTCCCATGCACTCTACTCCATAGGCTGAAGAAGTCAAAGAAGTTACAACACTCCAAAGCTCATTACAAATAAATATCCAAAACCTCTACTTAGCATATACCCATTTTACCACAGCAAAATCATCCTCATAACTTACCACCACCACCCCTCATGGTTGTACCTGGTTTCCTCCTCAGCAAATATGCTCCATTGGCTTTACCTCAAGTATTGAATGACATGCCTCAAGATTGTCTAAGGCTCTTATCTTGGTTCACCGGGGAAGAGAGTACTTCTGCACATAAACATATTGAAAACTTATGTGCCTTTACTGAGAATGTGAATGTGGAGCACCTAGATGTGGTGTTGAGGCTTTTACTCCAATCCTTGGATGGAGAGATCTGAAAGTGGTTCAAATATATTGTTGATAACACAGTCACCACTTGGGAAGAAATGAATAATTTCTTTACACTAAAATGGGGAGAAAAGTGTTGGAAATGTTGTCATTGATGGCAAAGGAGATGGAAAAGAGAGCAGCATAGAAGAAAAGAGACAGAAAAGAGGCAACAGAGACATGCATAGAGCTAGAGAGGGTCGAGCAGCTGTGAAAAGGGTCAACAGGGCCATTTGAAGATACAAGGCAACAAAAAGAAACAGGGCAGGTAGCAGAATATACAGAGAATACAAAGAAATAGAGAATATATAGAGAATATACTGACATGCACTACCTGTGCACTATCATGCACAGTGACTGAATGCAGAAAAAAAGTCATTCTGAAACAATGTGTGTTGAATTAACTGTAATAATGGTAAATGCCAATGCTCTGACTCATGAGCGACTCGAATATACCATGGATTTATGTTGTAATGACTTGATTCTTGAATGAACAAGAAATGTATGCTTCTTGAATGTAATTTAACCTTCGCTTTCAGTATATAGGTTGAATGCGCATTTAGGTTGCAAAGAAGTTGAAGCCCCTTTAGTCGGATCAAGGAGGGCAATGCAAAAATAGAAATGGTTTGATGGAGCAAAGTCCCAGAATGCATAGTGCAAGATCTGATGGAGTTGTGCGTTATAACATGTGGAGGCACCATGTTAGAATGTCGAGAAAGCAAGAGGAAACAGGAGCGAGAGCGGGAATTCCTTGTAATAAGACGTAAAATGAATGGTGCGGAAGCAATTTAAAAGAAGCAGAATTTATATATAAAGGCACTGAAGAAGTGGAGTTAAGTTGGAACGTTGAAATGAAGGCAAAACTGTGAGCGTAAATAGTAAAATCGGAGGTTGGAAACTAGCGGCATCGCGCGGCCACATAAGTGGTAACCTGTTTTATGAAAAATAACACGATATCACAAACTGTTTGACATGTGGAGAAGAGTGGTAATGTGAAACCACTTTCATCACGTAGATTTGGAGCATTAAAGCTCAGAGATTGAAATAACGTGATAAGCGTTCTATCCATCCGATCAAAGATGTTGGGGAATCGACGGTGGCTACGATTGCGCGATGGACGAGATTTAACGAGGTATGTATTACAATGTTGAGTGGGCCCGAGTGTCATTAATGCTGGAATTTATTAAATATTTGCTGGGTTTTAATATAAGTCCATGGCGGTGAATGTTTGTAACATGGAAATGAGGAATATATATATATATATGGCGTCGTATATATCGTTATATGAGTTGAACGAAATCCTATGTTTGTTGCTGCTTTACACAAAGTCAAAGGTTTGATCTAAGGAATATATATATAGGTTGATATACATTATAATGAACCCATATGTATGAGAGGATATGACGAGTAGTTGATAGTGTTGTGGCAACATATATATATATATATATATATGTGTGTGTGTGTGTGTGTGTGTGTGTGTGCATTTATGTGCTAACCAAAGTTGTGTTTTGAACTTACGATATAACATGCAAAGGGTAAGCCTTGAGCATATATATATTGGTTTTTATAAAGTCCAAAAAATTGGGTCTATGGTAAGACTATTCCAAGGTTATTTCATGATTGGCGCTGGTGCTTTAATATAATATCATGAGGATTCATTTGTTGATTTTAAATGCATAACAGTTGTATGCCTTGGTGTTACATTAACCAAGTTCAAAGTTTAAGTTAAGAATTGTCCACATAAGTGAAATGTGGCCCGAATATAAAATATGACTATATGATGGGTTGTTGCAATGCTCATTGTTGGTAGGTCCTACTATTTGGTGATGGTTAAATCGAAAAATGATAAGAGGGGTTTAGGCTATGGTTTCCACTATAAGTTTAATTAGATAGATTCCGTATGTAAAGTGACTGCATCCATGAAATGGGTTTTTACCATAGACTTGAAACAGGCGCATATAGAAGAGTTGAAATCTGGGTTGATTGGGTTTGTTGTATATGAAAGAATATTATAGGCATTATGGGTTATTTCTATGAAGTGAACCATAAGCTTGAAGAAAAGAATTAAAGCCTCCGCATTCATTTATTTAAATTTCTAGTGAAGGAAACCAAAGCATTGGAATTTGCCCAGATTGTGGGTTTATTTGGGGTGAAAAATTGGGATGCATTTCACATGCATGACAGTTTGATAATGTGACTTTGAAGGGGTACCTCGGCATCACTCTGCATACACTTATTTAATTGCCAGCCCAGGGAAAATGAATGGAGAGGCATTTAATATGCACAAGTCTTGGAGATTTATTTGGAACTAAACTGGTAAAACTGTTATATGTACAGCATATTCAAAATTGCAGTGAACAGGTGAATATGCACAGGAATGAAAATGTGATCTTGACAGGTGTACATACACAGAACACAGGAGAGTGTGCAGAAACTGAAAAAGGCAGTGAATAGCGGAAGTGTGCAGAACAGTTACTTAACAACAGCAGAAAAGACAAAACCAGCAAAGCCAAGGGCCAAAAGAAGGGCTGAGTGAAATTTATATATGTAACTGAAAACGTGAATGTAAATGTTTAATTGATTTTATATTTTTTGTGATGCATTGGCAAGTCTCCGGAGGAAAAGAAATATCCCACTGAAATATTGAAATTTGTACATATTTTTATATTTTTTTGAATGAGCTGGACAAAGAAATGAGAAGGTAGAAAGCAAAGGGTCAGGCTATTCACTTCGAATTCCCTGTGGGATACAAACAGTCATGTGATGAACTCTAAAAATGATATCACATTGATATGCAGAGTGAGGTTAAAGAATGCAAAGATGAAGCAGTGAGGCAGAGAAGAAGAAGGAGCTGAAAGAGAAATCCAAGAAGATGCAAAAAGGATACAGGGCAGATATGAAGGCTGGTGCACAGCAGTGAAGATGGTACAGAACAGAGCTGATATCCAAGGTAAATCAGCAAGTGTTTTCTTTTGAAAGATTAAGGAAGTTGGAGCTTCCCTATCAAGTTGTAGCTTGATAGATGTCAGTTGTAGCTTACTGAGGTAGGAGCCTCCTGTAGGTTGTAGCTTGCAGAAAATAGATGGGAGTTGGTGCTTCCACATCAAGTTATAGCTTGATAAAATGTTTTTTGTAGCTAACTGAGGTTGGAGCCTTCTGTAGGTTGGTGCCTACAAAAAATTGATGGGAGTTGGAGCTTCCTTGCAAGTTGTAGCTTGCAGAATTGAGGTAGGAGCCTCCTGTGGGTTGGAGCCTACAGAAAATCAGTGGTGAGAGGGAGTTGGAGCATGCCTTTACATCACAACAATAATAAGATGTGGTTTTCTCCCTTTATGGGTTTCTACTTATATCTGGTGTCTATGTGCATGATGTCTATGTGTTGATATGGTATATCTATTCTGCTTAATACTTGCTGCTCACATATTAAGACTGCTGGTACATTAACTAATCTGCTTATTAATTGCTGCTCACAAATAAACATTGCTCACATATTATGTTGATCATGAAATTAAGGTGTTAATAAATTTTAATGAAAAGTTTTAAAAGTTCATGAATGTGATAAACTGATTCATCGCCTCCCCCCCCCCCCCCCTTCTCAGTTTATCTAAGGGTTCAAAAAAAAAGAGGGACCATGGAAATGTCCTCACAGAGTTGAATGCTCTTAAAAAGAGACACAATGAGGATGTAACAGAATTCATAAAGAGGTTCAATAAAATCTATAATAATCTCCCTGTTGAAATAAAGCCTCCCCAAGCAGCTGCTAAGGTGGTTTTCATAGGAGCTTTCAAACCGAAGTTTGGGTTCACCCTAAGAGAAAGAAAATCAACATCTCTGGATCAGATCCAGACTAATGCATCAAAGGTAGAAGAAAAATTTTCTTCTACTGGTAAATTCAAAGGGAATACAGAGCATGAAGCCAAAAGAAAGAGCAGGTAGGAGGCTTCTACTTCTAATCAGGAAAGGTAATCACAAGAATACATAATTGAAGAAATGAATAATCTAATCAAGAACCTCTCAAATAAGCTATTGAAGCTTGAATTGGAGGCCAAGAATTCCCCTCCTCATTTTAACCAAATGATTCCAAACCGTGGGTTCAACCCCCAACACTGGAATCCCCCTCTACAATTTTTGCAACGGGAAAGGAAGGAGCAACAAGATCACATCCAACCTCCTCTATACCTAGAAGGGGAAATGGAAGGACAGGCCGAAGAAGTCACAGACAGCCAAGAAGATCAATTCCTCGCTTACTCAAAGGATGAAGAAGGTGAACTCACCCTGCAAGAAGAGAAATAAGAGAAGGAAGTCCCCCCAAAGGAATGAGATATTGACAATTACTACAAGATTTCATGAGCAAGTATTACAACCAGGGCTGGAGAGTAAATTATTGCAACATGGATACCCTCCTATTGAACATACCTTCTCAATTGAGAATTTGGAGGGTTGTAGGCTAATAAAAATTCTCTTCTTGATAATTACTTGTGAACTTGTTTGCGTTATTTATGTCTTCTCTTAGTTAATATTTCATCAAATCAATTATCAAAAATGCACAAGACACGAAAGTTAGGCTCCTAGAGCCAGGTCAAAACCTATTGCTTGAAAATTAGGAAGGTAAACCATATATTTACCTTCCTTACAATTGTTGCCTCTTCTCCTTATGATCATTGTCTCAACCTCTACAAATTGTGTCCTCAAATCAACTACCCTTAACAATAATGTATCTACCACTTTCTTTGCCTTATGATTTGTATATTTCTATACTTCAAACAGTCCTTAAATTAATATTTTAACACAGTGATATCACTATACCCTTCCTGCAACTTTCCTTCTTATCCACAACCTATACCTTACTCTTCTTTGCAATCCTCTTCCTGCATCTCTCAGCAATTTTCTACTTCCTGCACCTTTCCGCAACATTCAGTTTCAAATCTGCAATTGGTACATTCATTTATCTTCACTATATGCTATCCCTTCTACGCATTATATTTCAGAGATGAGACCATTGTATATTCAGTGCTTATTCGCACTTCTTCCTTGCTGGAGTAAGCTACGGTTATATGTTATCCACACTTAAAACTTCAGAGAATTCAGTAATATAACTTCAGAGTTGTTTGATTACTTCCTTCCAAAAATTGTCTGCAATCTAACCCAAACTTGTCTGCTTAATTGGTTCTGTCTTCCTGTATTACATTTGCACTTATGTCAGATCTGCACCTTAACCCTGTATTACCTTCGTGTTTGTTCTTGTCTTAAAACCACATCTTATTCCTCATAGATATTAGCAATTTCTTCCTGAATCATATTCAGACTTGTCTATCCACTATTTGCTTGCAGTTATACGGTCATGCTTTATATATATATATATATATATATATATATATATATATATATATATATATATATATATATATATATATTGAACTGATCTTATTTGTTAGGCTGACCATTAACTGTGATTTAGGCCGACATGTTAGTAATAATTTGAGAGGTGTTTATCCAACAACGATGAGGGATTTCCTTCACTATGTTATGCACTTGAGTTCAACATTTTAAGAGGGTTGTTTGAGAGCTTCTTCAAGGTCATTGGAGCATAAAAACCTAAGCTAAATCCTTCATGAATATGACCCCTAATTATATGTATTCCTAGATGACATAAACCTAATAGACATCAAGAAGAAGTCTATCTACATAATAAAATCTTGCTCATTAAACCCTTGAAGCAAGTACACCAAAAATGCATTTTATTATCTTTGACATATTCTTTGAATAAATACATAATTACATAGTCAACATGAAGACCGACCTAGTTACACTTTTCAACACTCCCTCTTAACTAGGGAGGTATTCATACAGGTACATGGTCACTTTCAAACTGAAGAATCTCATAAGAAGAACCAGATTGGTAATCGCATCTATATAGCATCATATCAACCAGAATTTTCCTAGTGCAAGGCATTAACTAATAGCCCCATCTCTCAATGATACAATGGAATACAATGTTGGCGAGACACATGACTTATAGACACTTTTGACATTGTCTCTCCAAGGTACATACTCCACCTGGGTGTTCCCAAAGTATGACCTTCTTGGACTATTCTTCTCTTGGGTAGCTAGACCTCAAATAATATTGGTCCCTGACTACTCTTATATTGAATGCCCTAACACATTCTCAAAGAGTATCGAATGCCAGATGATTACCCAATCCTCCATTCTATTTTTCCAAGTGAAGACCAGAATGATGTGTCTATCTCTCCCTCTCAACCAGGGAGGACCTATTCCACGAGGGAATGTACTCATTCCTATACAAGGAATGTACCTAAGCTCATTATTAGGAATCACCAAGTTTCTTCCAAGTAAGAAACTTATCACCAGGCTCCCTCTTAACTAGGGACCTCCAGCAGCAATACTGAGACACCCAGTTGCTCATGAAGAATTATTGTCCTCGATGTCATGGATTTCAATATTGAGGAATCTTAAAATTTTAGCTTCATAGGGTACAGATCATCCATCACTTCCATCCTGATCCATGTTTTCTATCAGAAAGTGATTCATCAAACTTCCTTTTATTTGGTCCATTGTTATGCCATGTTGCTTTCCTTCGTATCATCTCCAAGGATCATACACCCTTTCTCATGATTATCAGCCCTGCACGAATTCATCCAGATAAACATATTCATATCAACCTTTTAAAGGTTACCTTAGTGATGATCTTTCACCATGACATCTTCTTGTGGGCATCATCATCCTTCATACAGATTGACACATCTCCTACTGATATGTTTTTTCCAATGGTCTTCTTCTTTACCAGACTTCCATCAGATTGTACATATCTTCCCAGGATATCTCCTAGTCACATCTTCTTGGCCTTCGGATGATAACTGCCTCTTGACATGGTTGTATTTCATGATCTGTCCTCTCTGCACATTCTTCATTCCCAGGACATTACAATTTTTCCAATTTCTTGTTTATGTACAACCTCCTCATATTCTATGAGGACATATTATGTTGATTTCATCTGTCGGTGCACTGAGAGATCCTCCTTCATAGATCATACTTCTAAATACGGAGGTCTATTACCTACAACCATATGACATGACTTCACAACATCCAATATTAGCATATATTTTTGCATACCTCATACCTATTTCCTTGAGTCATCCTGTAGCAGCTTCTCTTTGAATGAACAGCTTCATTCCTTTGGCCTGCTTCATCAATATGTCATCACATCCCATAATATTGTCACCATGATGACCCTCAATTTGATGACTGGTTTACTTTGGTAGAGAGATTTTCCAGAATTTTTTTCACTGAGAGCTCCTTTCATGCTTCTATTGAGATTCTTCTTAATGTACATTGCTTTATATTTTACAATTAATCAGAGATCACTTAAAGAGAAATATGATCTCAATCATAATAAAGATCTCTCGCCTCCTCCTTATTGGATATTCTGGCATTAGGTTCTTCTCTTTCATTAGTGACATGGGCTTCTTCATTTTTCCTCTTATCCTTTTCAGATTTAGGACAATCTCTTTTATAATTCTCAAGTTCATTACATCCAAATCATCGTACGTTGTCCATATTCTTTCTTTTATTCTGAGTGCCAAATTTTCTGAATCTTCCTTTCTTCCTGTATGAGGCTGCAAAGGCATGATTCTCTTCACTTGGTATTGTATCAGCTTTTTCCTTTAGTCTTGTTTCCTCTATTTTAAATCATGGAATGGAGTGGCTTATTTCTTCCCATATAGATTGGAAGTGAAGTTTCCCCATTCCTCTGGTAGAGCATTCAACACCATTGTAGTCATCTTAGTGTCAGACATCACTTCTCCTAGTTCCTGCAGTTGATCTCTTATTTCAGAAATCCTCATAAAGTATGGAGTGATTTCAGCTTCCCTTGATAATTTCATTTTGTATAATTCTTATCTCAGAGAGATTGCTTCTCCTGTAGTACTCACAAAGAATAGCTCCACCAATTTCTCATATATTTGTTTTGTAGTCTTTAGTTTTGATACATAGAGAATGAGAGAGTCTTTGATGGATTCTATGAGAATCCTTTAGGCTCTAATTTCTCCCTTCGTGTACTTGGCATGGGATGGAGCATCTTCTTTTGTGGGTTGAACAGTAGATCCTTCGATATATTCCATAACTTCCTCTTCAATTAAAGTCAGGTATGTTCTTTTCTTCCATGCACTAAAGTTTGATGACCCAACCAGCTTGCTGCTTTCTTTACAATAAGGCATCTTGACAGATAGGGTCATGAATACTTACTTGAGTTGATTTTATTGTAGCTTCCTTGATGATGATTGATAATGAAGCCAAGGGTTTCCTTTCTTCAATGTTGATTGTACTTGAACCCTTGATTATAAAGACTATCTTCAGAAGTTGGGATTCTATTCAAACAATGTCTTGAGTGAAAACATTTGATGGCAAAGATTATTTTCTTGAATGAGTTGATCTTCTGAATGAGGTAGGAGATCTCACTTGAAGTAGTTAGATAGTCTTTCTTGAAAACTAATTTGTCTTTCCAACCCAAACTTTGATCTTTGCTTCTTTGAGTGTCTTGTCGACAAGCAGCCCTTATGTTCATCACCTTAGCTCTGATACCATGTGCTAAGGAATATCTGCATAGAAAAGGTATCCTTAGGGGTATCTTGTTTACCCACATGGTATTTTAGAGATACTTATATTACTCATAGCTACGTTATATATAAGAGTTGCGGTAATACATATACGAAGTAATTAAGAGTTTCATTATAGAGCTGCCCAAAGTATAAATAAAATTATGTAGGTTCTCTCTGAGTAAACAAAGAACAGAAAAATGTGGATTCTCTCTGAGTCATAGAAGAACAACAAATGTGTATTCTCTCTGAGTAAATGAAGAACAGAAAAATGTGGATTCTTTCTGAGTCGTCGAAGAACAGCAAATGTGGATTCTCTCTGAGTCAATGAAGAACACCAAATGCGGGACAGACAGGGTTTTAGTATAGTCATCGTATGAAGTAATTACAAGTGTCAAAAGGTATAACGAACAACATATTCACCAGTGATTGAAATGCAGATCTCAGGTGCAGATATGTCTATGTAAAAGTGCAGAAAAATTAATTGTGTATTTCTCTGTATTATAATAGTGTTAAAGACAAGGAGAGTATGCGGATTCCTATGTGTATCTGAGTGGTAAACAGTGTCGGTTTGAAGGAAATAACAGTGCATACTTTAGGAAGAAAATGGATGTGGATTTCTCTGAAGTGTCAACAGTGAAAAGGTGCAAACTCTAATAGTCATGAAGTGACGAAGTCAACAAGAATGAAATGTAGATTTAAGAATTTATCAAGTGTGGATCATAGAGGTAAGAAAGAAGGTCTACTCTCTATAAATCTGATGTGTATACAAAAGATAAGAAGAGAATCTCAAGATAAAATTAGAGACCGAGTTCTCTAAAGCTAATGGAGTTCAATATACATTGGTGAAGAATAAAAGAATCACTTTTAGAGGAAGACTTAGAAGAAGTGTCCAGGTCTTGGAGGCATTCACGGGTCAAAGGTCTAAGTATTGGTCATGGTGCTTTTCATCTGAAGATCTATAATAAGAATTTCTCGTGGGTTTTCCTCTCCAAGAGGGAGAGGTTTTGCCCTGGCTGAAAGAGCCTAAATTTTTGTCTTTTGTATTTTGGTAATTGACTTGATGAAAGACTAACTAAGCTAAGCAAGAGAAGAAATAAGTAACTCAAATAAGCTCACAAGTAATTATCAAAGAGATAATTTGAATTACTCTCCAGCCCTTCAAATTCTCAACATGGATACCCCCAACAAGCTTGAATACCCTTCAAAGTCTCAACATTTCTAATTTTAGGCCGACCGGTCAACAGGCTTGAAGGCTGACTTATCAAATAGAATGGAGGCCGACTATAGCATATTAGAATAGCTCCTTTTTCCAGCGTTTGAGAGAGGATTGTTGGTAGGCATTTCTCCCATAGATTCTTGGACGAGAGACAAGGTTTATGACAATATCTGGAGCATATACTGATGACTAGATCCTTCATGATACTTTAGTTACATTCTATGCCTAGAAGACTCAAACCTAATAGACATCAAGAACAAGTCTATCTGATGAATAAAACTTGCTCAACAAAAATACATTTTATTATTTTAACTTCTTCTTTTCATAATTACATAGACAACATGAAGATCGACCTAGTTACACTTTTCAACACGCCCTCTTAACTAGGGAGGTATTCATACAGGTACATGGTCACTTTCAAACTGAAGAATCTCATAAGAAGAACCCATATTGTCTTGTCCGCAATACTTGCTCGTGAATCGTACCTAGGAAGAGAACCTAATTGCAAGAAAAAAATGAAGAGTCAATACCAAGAGAACAGACCCCTTCTAGTTCTGATAGTAAGGGGAAAAATCCTTTATAAGAGTTTTCCCATCATAAAGCCGTTGCGTCCACTTCCACAAAAAAAGGCTTTGATCCTCCCACAAATGAGAAGTCATCATCTATAGCCTTGAACCTACTTGAAAACCCTAAAGAGCAATCTAAAGAAGTCATTGCAGAAAAATTTCCCACAACTTTTAACCTCTAGAAAGAATTAGAGAAGGTCAAGATCTCAGTTCCCCTTATCGAGCTCCTAAAGAAACCTTCATACAAGGGCCAAGTGTCCCAATTCATGCTGCCCCATGGCATAGTCCCTCTCCCTGACAGTCTCAATCTCCAAGAAGAAATACCCATGGTAGTTTTTGGACCTCATGTAGAAGATTTGGACTCATCCACTCCCCCATTCTATGTGACTCTAGTTATACATGACCTGTTATTGCACAATTGCATACTAAATTCTGGGGCTTCAAATAATCTGTTTCCATTGTCTGTCATGGAGAATTTGGGGTTGCAAATCACCAGGCCTTATAAATATCTGTATTCATTTGATTCCAAGAGGGTAAAATGCTTGGGCATGATAAAAGATCTGGTAGTAAAATTAGCCCAAATTCTGGCCAAAAGTGTGGTAATGGACATTGTTGTAGCTGATATCCCAGCTTGGTTTGGAATGTTGTTGTCCAGATCCTAGGGATCCAAGATTGGCGGATCCATAAAACTGGACGTCACCTATGCCACTATTCCAGTATTTGGTGGGGAGGAAAGAATATTATACCATGAATCCAGATTCGTGAAGATGGTCACCAAATTCGATGGTTCTACAAATTCTCCGGTATATGGTAAGGAGGGAAAATTCCCTTGTCTTATACTCGAGGAGGACAAGAATTCCCTGCAAGAAACAAGGATATGTCCTCTAATACAGAAAAATCCTATGAGAAGAGAGGAAAAAAATATATGGACTTTGCAGTTTGATGGAGCTTACTCACGAGAAGGAAACGGGGCCAGGGTAATCTTGATATCACCATAAAGATGCTTGATTCCCCTCTCCTTTAAGCTGGAATTCAAAGCCACAAATAATGTGGCTAAATATGAAGCCCTGTTGTTGGGGTTGCAGACAACACAGAACATCAACATACAAAACCTCAAGGTGTTTGGAGATTCAGAGCTTGTAGTGAGAAAAGTCAGGATCCAATGCCAAACTAAACTCCCGTGGCTCAGAGCTTACAGGAATGAGGTATGGAATTTAGTTGAGAACTTATTTTCTGCTTTTAACATTCATTTCATGTTGAGGGATAAGAACAGAATGGAAAATTTACCAGTTGTGGCTACTAGTAATTCCCCCCCCCCGCAGAATCCTTTGCTCAAATATGAGGTTGAGATGCGATACCACCCCTCCATTCCGGACAACGTAAAGCATTATAAATTCTTTGAAGATGAAGAGCAGGTTCAGAATTTTATGGAAATGGTGGGCGAGTTCTCAAATATGGTGATCGACTCAGTCACCAAGGATGACAGTCATGAGCCAAAAACCAAATGGGAAGAGACATTGGTTGGACACTGTGTTCTGCAATTAAAGGGAATTGTCATTCCCAGGGGGCTCATGACTTTGGAGAGATTGTTTGACAAGAATGATATCATAGTGAACCCCATAAAATGACCCTCGATAAGCCCATCAGGGATGTGAATATTGGGACAGAAGAAGGTCCGAAGGTGGTGAAGCTATCAAAAGGGGTCCCTGAAGAATACCAAGATCAGTACCTTAGGCTATTTCAATCATATAAATACATATTTAATTGGTCATACCAGGATCTGAAGACTTTTGACATGGACATTATACAGCACAAAATACCTCTGAAATAATATGCTAAGCCTCATAAGTAGAAGTTGTGGCAAACCTGGTGCCTGTAAGAAAGAAGAATGGTGAAATCAGCCTTTGCATGGATTTCCGCAATTTGAATAGATCCTCACTCAAAGATAACTATCCCCTCCTGAAGATTGACCACATCTTGCAAAAGGTGGTGGGATCCTCCCACATGTCCATGATGGATCGCTTCTCAGGATACAATTAGGTGGCAGTGCTCTCGGAAGATCAAAAGAAGATGGTGTTCACTACGCCTTGGGGAACCTTCATGTACACCTAAATACCCTTTAGCCTGATAAACATCGGTGCCACATTCTAGTGTGCAATGGACATTGCTTTCGTAGGAGAGCAAGATAAGTTTGTGGTGATATACCTGGACAACATCACCATCTTTTCAAAGAGTGACGTTGAACACATAGAGCACCTTCGACGAACCTTTGATAAATGCTGCAGGTATGGCCTATCTGTGAACCCCAAAAAATCCATGTTTTCCTTAGAGGAAGGAAAGTTACTGGGGCACATAGTAACTAAGGAGGGAGTGAAGATCGACCCGAAGTGGGTAGAGGTGATAAATGACATTCCCCTAGTAAGAAACAAAAAGGAAGTATAGGTATTCCTGGGAAGGATAAATTTCCTCATAATTTTCATTCCCAACTATGCTGAGATTGTCTGAAACATCACCGGAAAGCAGAAGAAGAATAGTGAAGTTAGATGGACTTTTGAATCCAGAGACTCTTTCAACAGGATCAAACAGGCCTTTGCAGAAGCTCCAGTGCTGGATGGTCCAGATTATGGGAAATCGTTCATGATTTTCTCTTTCGCCTCTCCTCACACCATAGCTGCAGTACTTTTACAGAAAAATGTCGAGGGGCATGAACATCCCATTGCATTCTTCAGCCAAGTCCTGTGAAACGCTGAACTAAAATATGATATCCTGAAGAAGCAAGCTTACGCTCTGGTCAAATCTCTAAATTTATTCCGGGTGTATGTGTTACAATCTACCATAACCGCCTATGTTCCCACAACAACTGTGAAGTATATCCTGGTGCAGGGTGACAGCAAAGGAAAAGGGGGCAATTGGATAGCCAAGATTTAGGAGTAGGAACTGGAGATAAATCCTACCAAGCTCATTAAAGGCCAAGGGCTGGAAAAAATATTGTCTGAATCCAAATGTCAAGCTTTGGGGATAAATATGTCTATGACAAGAGGAGAGGCACAGAAGGATACAGGTGCACATCAAGGCATAGAATATTCCATTCAAAAAACACATGTGAAGTACCTTCTATCCTCATGTTATAAATATATAGTGGAATATCTTTTAACGCTGAAATGCCCTCCTAACTATGATAAGGCCAAGTACCGCACCTTGAGGTTGAAGTCTCAAAAGTATATCATGGAAAATGGGCAACTATGTTGGAAGGACCCAGCAGGGATCCTACTAATGTGTTTAATAGAGCAGGAAGTTGACCAAGTTATGACTGAATTCCACGAAGGGATATGTGGCGGATATTATAGCTAGTGATCCACTGCACACAAGATCTTGAGGGCAAGTTTCTTCTGGCCTAAACTGTTTGGTGATATACATGCTCATGTCCGGGCCTGTGAGAACTGTCAGACGTTCATTGAAAAGAAAAAGGTATACACCTCTCCCATTGATCCCAATACATGTTGAAGAAACTTTCAAACAGTGGGGAATTGACTTCATAGGAGAGATTCACCTGACCTCTAGCAATCTACATCGATGGATCCTCACTGCTACAGATTAATTCACCAAGTGGGTATAATTCATGCCCGCAATAAATGCTATAGATTTGGTGGTGATCAAGTTCCTAGAGGAGAACATAATAGCGAGGTTTGGATGCCCAACTAAAATCATTACAGATAATGCACAGGCTTTCAATTCAACTAAATTTGTTAATTTCTATCAGCGTTACAACATCCTGCTGGGTCACTTCACTGCGTACTATCCACAGGGGAACAGGCTAGCAGAATCATCTAACAAGACACTGCTGAGGATCTTGAAGAAGACCAAAACACAAATCAAAATAATTGGGATTCCTAGCTTAAGTTTACACTATGGGAAAATCGCATCACCACTAAAAGATCCACAGGGAAGTCCTCTTATGAACTGGTGTATGACAGAGCTGCAGTCTTCCCTATTCAACTTGCATTACCTGTGGCCCGATTCTTACAAGAAAATGAGGAAGAGCCAAATGACCTTATCCAAATAATGAATCAGCTGGTGGATTTGAATGAAACATGATAACGGGTAAGCCTCAAACTAATAGAGTATCAAGAAAAAATTAAAGGCTTTTTTGATCAAAGAGCTAAAGATAGAGAAATCTAAGTTGTGGATTTGGTGTTGCGATGGGATATCAAACGAGAAAACAAAGGGAAACATGGGAAGTTTGACCCCCTCTAGTTTGGTCCATTCAGGGTGTCAGAGGTTGTTAGGGTCTCGTGATTTGGCTGATTGGCAAGCCAAATGATAGTGTAACATCAAACCAAGCTTTGGAGCCCGAGGACCTAGCCTTCCTGGACTCAGAAAGGGCTCTCTCTATGTGTGTAAAGGATATTTGTGTGTTTGCTTATTGTGTTCTGATTTTAGGCTAGTTATGAAGTAAGTTTTTTGGTTTTGGTTTTTAAGTTGTGAGGGATGAAACTGATCAAAGATATAAGATAGGTAAAAAGATGTCAAATCAACCGAGCTATGGGGTCGAAAAGGTCAAGAAAGCTATAAGACGATGATACAAGGCTGTTGAAGGGTCGATTTGATTCAAGGTAGAAATGATCTTTGGGCAAAATGGAGTAAATGGACATCAAGTTTGTGAACAACAAATAGTTTCAAGCATAACTAGTTTAATAGATAACATAAACACGGTAGGGCAAACCATTAATCATGCAAAATGTAACTATAAGCTAATCAATACATAGAAATAAACATTCAAGCCATGCATAGAAGTATATGACCCTCTAACTTTGGGAAATAGCTTTCAGACTTTGGGGAAAACACTTAAGAAAGACAAACAACTTAACTTACTATGCCGAAACGCCTAAACACAGTACTTCAAGTTTGTTAGAGTCGGTCCTTATAGCCCTCCGCCAGAGATCATTTCGCTTTTTGCATATCATTTTTAGATGTCTCGCTCATTCCATTTCGTTGCATTTCGCTAGGGGAATGCCATTGACTGACGAGAGGGTCTGGTCGTCTTGTATTTCCTCATGCTTGTACCTGCAGGGCTAATTAAAATTCCTCAAAAATCACTGAAGTTCAGGTCACGTCATTCATGGTCATAAATGATTATTTTCGTCAAAAAGAGTCTTTAGTCCTAGAGTCTAGGGTTTTCAGTCTTTTGATACATGTGATAAAAGCCCGCAGGCCATGAGGTTGGTTTCGAAAGGATTCCTATTTCATATTTTTATTCTCAAAAACATTTGAAGACATTTCTAGTCCAAAACTCTGTTTTGGAACTAGAAATTGTCAAATTTCATTTTTTGTAATAATTGTGTATTTGTTCCACCATAAGAAGTTCAAAAGCAGCCTCTGGTCTTTGCCGAAGTCAAAATGCCAAATCCCTGCAAAAACAACTAAGTTTCATCAGTCCAAGACTCAGAAAAAACAGTGAAAACCAAAGACAGAATTGCATTAAATGATAAAGTGCCAAGAAAGCCAAACATTACAAAGTAGGTTATGGAGAAAATTAAAATCAAATCTGATTCTTATGAGATATTTTTCAACCCATATAAACCATGGAGGACAAGTCATTTCCACCAAATTCCCGAGGCAAAGTTCGAATTGGTGAGTTGAAGGCGAAAACTTGTTTTCGGAGGGCGACGGAGGTTGGAGTGTGAGGTGCGCGCGGCGCACACAAGAGAAGCGCGACGCAGGCATCACGGGCACATGCAAGTGCTTGTGCGCGCGACGCACATGCGTGGGGCGCCTTTGGGTAGCGTGCGTTTTTCTTAGTTCGGGGGCCGAGGGAATTCATTTCTCCTTTGCCCAGATTTATGCCAAATTACCTCATTTTGCTTGCAAGTAAGTTAGTCATGCTTACTTAGTGAATCATGGACATGTTATGGTATTTCGAAAATGGAAAAACAAGTGTTTAGTGTGGTGAGATATAAGCCCTATGTTCATTGCTAAATCACTCCCTAGGGTTTTGAAACGAATGCTAGTGATTTTGTGGGGGTTTCCAAACTTGTGTTGTTGATATATATGCTCATGCCATCTACTGTCAGTGGTGTCCCTGCTCATTATTTACCTTGGCCTCACGCTCTCTCTTTGCCATTACATCACTGCTGTCATTGCTATTGCCATTGTCATTGTCACACTGTTTATCATTCATGTTATAACATAGTCCCATTTTCACTTGTCCACATCCTCCATTGACATTGTCAAACACTGCAAGGGCTATTGTCACTTTTGTTCCTAATAGTTATTTCCCCCACATTATACTCTTTTCTTCTCACTTGTCAAATCCCCTTATAATCAAAGCAGTGATTGTTTTTCATGCAAACTCATTTGACAGAACCATTATCATTGTGGCTTTCCTATAATACTTTGATACACATGTGACACATTTGGGAGTAAAGCATACACTGAACTCTTGTCTTCACTATACCTATATCAGCATATATTTTGCAAACATCTTGATTTCAAAGCCATGTCAGAGACAGATTCAGTTTATCAGCAGGAGTATGACAGTGATTCCACAACAGAGGGTAGTGTGCCACGAAGGTCTCACAAAAGTGGCAAAAGTGGTAGGCATGTCAGGGAGGAGCCTACTTCTTTGGCTCAATTGCAGGCTTGCCCGCTTGCAATGGATTGTTTTCAGCATCAGTCATGTTTCCAATACTGTGAGATGATTTCCCGAACTCAACATCATCATGAGCTAGCTCGCCTATTTGTTCTACATCTACATGATGGCCGTGTAAACCTTGTCAGAGTAGATTTCATTCTGTCACCAGAGACCATTTCTCAGGCCAACGGAATACCAAACATAGGAGAGGAATGGAACAAACGATAGCAGCTAGAGAAATCCTACTATGAGCCATACATCAAACCTGGGTATATGAGGCAGCTGAGCAGGGTATTTCCATTCAGATTTCTGAAGGATGAGTTTTCACCATTGATGAAACTCATCATTCGATATTTCAGTTGCGAGGGCAGATTCTCGCGTCTCTATGCGTACCATGTCCGTTTGTTGATGCATTTCACGAGGGTATGTATGATGAGCATTCCATACTTCATGTATCGCAACATAGAGAGAATGACGTTTCTTGTACAGAAGAAGACCCCAGCATAGCAGCATAGCAGTATATATCATTATGCGCTGATGAAAATCATGGTGGTACATCAGTTGACACAGCAGGGCATTGCTTGGGAGGATTTCATCTCTCGTGGATTCTTCGCAGCGCCACAGCCGCCTCCCGAGGTAGTTCATGATGAGGGAGAGCCTTCACACCAGCTTGACATTCCTGAGACCGAGCATATCAGTACTCCAGTGTATGTGACATACCAGCGAGACCACAGGGCCTTATTTGCAGCTACACGACGAGTACTATCTCCACCCGGGGTGGAAGGGGTCTCGTTGACTTCATCAGCAGCGCGAGTATTATCTCCACCAAGGGTGGAAGGGGTCTCGCCTTCTTCTTCAGCACAGGTACAGATCCAGGATAGAGGCAAGAGGCCTATGCACAATGAGGGCCCATCAGGCGGTCGAGACACTGATTTCACATTCATCGATGTTGATGCGAGCTCTCCTAGCTCGAAACTGAAAGAGATCATCCAGGAGCAAAAGGCCGAGAATGACACGCTGAAAGAGAAATTGCAGAGGGCTCAGTGGGTGATAAACTACCTAGAGCAGCGTAACAAACAGCTAGAGGATGAGCACACACTGTTAGAGCTGCGGCGAATCCGTGAGGATCGACAATTGGCCCGGAAGAGACCAGGTGACATGACACCAGTTGAGCGAGAGACCGAACTCACGCATGTTAACATTCATCTAGAGAAGTTGTTGGCAAAGGAAAATAGAGACAAATATATGCTTCGTCACATAAAAGGTCATTATTGGGCCTACATGCACGTCTGCAAGGCAAAAATGAAGATTCAGAAAAGTAGGTTGAGCAAAGCACTAAAACGGCGGAAGAGGCCTGATCCACTTCAGATTTTGGCCGAGGCTTTGTTGGTTGGGCATGATACATGATGGAGGGTATTCACTCTGAATTTGAGCAAATTTGAAGAATTTTTTGTCATTTTGGAAAATTTTGGTCTCAAAACAGGTTTTTCAGCCCAACGCGTAGCGCGTCGACGCGCTCGCTTATGATTGGGACACTTGCTGGAGGAAAAATTTATATTTTTGGGTTTTTCATGGTAATTTATGCATGCTCCAGTAGGACCAAAGCATTTCACCAAGTTCTGGATGATCAAAAGGGCCAAAAACACCATGAAAATCACCTTTCTGCCACCTTTTGCACCAGCAGGAAGTACTTGTGGGAGAATGAAGTTTTGGAGGGGAAAATGAGCTCCAAATTGGGAAATTCCACTTGGGTTGGGTAGCAGACATCCAGGTCTTTCCAAAAAGCTATCATGAGCTTGATTTTGATGCCGGGAAGTGCCCCAAAAGCAGGCTGAAAGGCGCACAACGCATAGAGCTCAGGCGCGCGGCGCATAGAGAAAATTGGCTAATTTTTCACCTTCCAGCTCAGGATTTCGGCCAGTTGGACCAGTTTTGATTGTGGATGTAATTTTTGAGTTGTCTTGATGTAATTTTGTGATTGTAATGTAACTTTGACTCACTTTTACCTATTCTAGAAGATTCACTCCCAAAAAAGTGAAAATCAAGTCAAAGAATCAGTTTCCTTCCTTTTAGAGGCAAGTTGTTTGGCTGCCTAGATTCTAGCTCCTTGTTGAGAATTAGTTGAAACTGCTCCTAGAAGGAGGAATTCGACCCCTAGAGGCATGGGAAGGGGTTAGGATGATCTATATGATGTAATTTCTGAGACATTCTACAGGTTGGACTCTTGGGAAAAGTTTGGCACACTATTGTACATATTTTTCATATTTTGGCTAAGGAAAGATCAGAGGTTTTGCAGCACCTGTTGGGATTCTTGTGGCTTTCAGTTCTTGATGGTGTTTTCTCTTAGTTTATTGTAATTTCTTTCATGTTTTATGTATTCCATTCCCTTCTTATGCTTCTGAAACTAAATGAATGAGTAAATGAGGTAGAATCCATTGATTTCAGTGCTCTGCCTTTAAATTTGTTTATTTTTACATGTTTTCGCCTGTTTGGAGAGGATTCCTATTCTCCCTTGCCCTCTTCAGCTCCTTGTCATTATAATCCATCCATACACCTGATCAAAAGCATCAATACTACTGCCTACCTCGCCCCAACTCGAATTTTGCAAAGATCTTGCCTCATCCCCGAGCCCAAAATTGTTTTTCCCATTTTTTCAACAAAAATCCAAAAAATCAAAATCAAACTTTCCTATCTCTTTACTAGCCTAAAATCAGTATTCATTATAAGTCATCTCAGCCCCTTTGAAGACCTTTTGCTGAGATAGACCTGGAGAGAGCCCTCTCCTGTCCTCGTAGGGCTAGCTACGAGGCTGAGCGTGGTTTGATGTAGCCTTGAGTTTTAACTTATTTCAGCGTAAGGTAGATTTGAGCGCTAACATAGTGGCGACCATACTGGGGAAAAATCTCAATGGTTTGCTTGTTGATTTGTTTGTTTCATGAGTCTTAGACGGAGTCTGAAGTCACGCCAGGTAAATTTTGAAACGCTTTTTCCATGCATAAGCGGAAGTAGATAAACGTTGCTTCAGTCGATCTCCGGTTAGCTTGTGAATGCAGCACTTAATTTGCAAATTACCCCAGTATACTTATTCGTTCTAGACCTTTGGATGATTGAGTCTAGAAGTCGATAGGCTGAAAATAATCTATTGTGTCCCTTGATTTTTTCTTGAGTATATCAATACACTGGCTTCAAAAAGGCATACCAGATCAAATCCTAATCCAAATCCGCCTCCAGTATATGAAAACCCCAACTTAATCCCAAGAATTTTCCATCGAGAAGCTCCTATTATTCCATTGGTCAAATCTCACTCATACCCCACTGTTTTTGAATACATAGAAGATATTGAGTTTGACGATCAGTTTGAGTTATCATTGTTTGAAACCAAATCCAAAAGTGCCACTAGTTCTACCGTCATCAATCCTGAGTTCATTAAGTATCTAGAAGTTGAACAAGAAAATAGATCTATCGATAATTATATTCTGAATTTTCAAAACTCCATTGTGGCAACCAACATTCCCGAATTCATTGAATCTGCTTCACAAACTCTTGGGCCATCTGAAATTGCATCCGGTTCACGGATTCCCACTGAACCTCCCTTTATCCCTACCATTCCCGTACAGCCTGAGATCTTTGATTAGCAATCAGCAGTAGTTCCTCCCCCATCTCCACCGCATACACCTCGTTCATCTACTGCTCCCATTCCACCTGTTTCTCCGAGACAGCAGATTATAAATCCGCCAAGAGCCATGGCTGCGAGATTCGCACCTCTTGTTTTACCTGCAAATTTGGATCCTATGCCTACTGATTATCAGAGTAAGATTCCAATATTTGATGGCACGCCACAGAGTATATCCACTCAGCAGCATATTGTCAGAATGATAGATTTCTTGGACCTGCATGAAATAGATGAAGAAAATGTGTCCATGAGGTTGTTCGCTCAGACTTTTGGAGGTGAGGTTCGTAAATGGTTCAGAGCTCTACAGCCCGCAAGTATCAATACATTACAAGAGCTTCAGACACAATTCTTAGATCGGTGGGAGATGAAAAAAGATCTGCTGCAGATTACTTCTGAGTATACCAGCATAAAACGTAATCCTGGTGAGTCCGTTCAGGATTATATTATCATATTCAATACAGTTTATAATGCAATCCCAGATGACTTAAGACCGTCTAGAAAATCAGCTCTCCTTAAATTCCCGGACGGTTTTGATCCGAAGATGGCTTGTTCACTACGAGACAGAGATCTGCCTACCTTGGAAGATATGCAGAAGATTGCGGTTAGTGTTGAGGTGAATCTGAATGATAAGAGAGCCCGGTTGAAAGCAGAAAAGAGAGTGACCATAAAATAATAAGCTTCTGCATCTGCATCAGAACTGCACTGGCTTCGTGAGATGGAAAAAATGTTCAAAAGAATGACGCTTGACAAGCCAGAAACGCAGATTCATAATCCCAACTACCGTGGTCAGCAGCAGCCACGGTTCAGAATTAAGCAGCGTGAACAAAGAGCACAAGAGCCGGCAGCCCAGCAGCAGATTAAAACACCTCTTTTGTAGAATTTTGTAAGTCAAGATTCAGACGATGACGATGATGTAGTAGGGGAGCAAAACCACTTCTTTACTCCCGACGATCTGCCCATTTACATCACTGAGGATGAAGAATATGGAGAAAGTTCAGTTGCACAGAAAGATGAGGATTTCAGTTTAGCAAGCGATGAAGCTCTGGAGGAAGAATCAGATGAATACCAAAGAGGATATATGAATGCTTTGTCCGCTCAGCAGAAGTAATACTCATTGAGAAACAGAGATGTGCCCATAAACCCAATTCAGAAGAGAAAAGAGGCTTCAGCACCGAAGATGGATTCACCTATACCACAGAAGAAAGGAAAAGAGACAATTGATCTCGCAGCTAGTAAACCATCATCAGCAAAAAAGGCCAATCAGTCAAGTATAATGAAGGATAAGGCTGAAAAGAAAGAAGTTATGGTCAAAGAAGTTGAAAGAGTTTCAGCCTTTAGCTTGGAAAATGAAATTTCCAAATTGAAGGTATCTATTCCTTTGACAGAAATTATGAAAAACAGCAGCTCTCGAGGTCAAGTCTCCAAAATTCTGAATTTTGATCCAATGTTTGGCACGGTAAATGTTGAAGATGATCAGCCTGAATTGATATTTGGGCCTGCTTTAGATGGTGAGTCCCCTGACAGTGATGTTCCTCCCTTTTATATCAGTTTGAGGTTGCATGAATATGTATTGCACAATGCCATGTTCGATTCTAGTGCTTCGCACAATCTTATGCCAAAGGCGATCATGGAAAAGTTGGGTTTAGATATTACATGGAAATACCATGATTTGTATTCATTTGATTCCAGCCGTGTGAGATGTATCGGACTCATCAAAGATTTGGTAGTAAGTTTAGATCAAATTCCTGCGAAGAATGTCTTGATGGATGTGGTTGTGGTGGACATTCCTCCTCGATTTGGGATGCTCCTTTCTAGATCTTGGGGGGCAAAGTTGAAAGGTACACTACAGTTAGATTTCTCCTATGCAACAATTCCAGTCTTTGGTCAAATGAGGAAGTTATATCGAGAACAGAAGATGAAATACATGATAACAAGCAAGGAGAAACCAATCAATCATCCTGTAAATTATGTACATACCGACTTAGAGTCGTTTGTTTTGTTTGCTGATAGTTTTAATGATATAGATAGTCAGTTCATTCAGGCAGAGGATATACCAGAGATCACTAAAAACTTTAGAGAAGTTCTACAGAAAGAAAGACAAGAAAAGCAAGCTACTGTTGAGCAATCAGCTAAATACGATGGGCAGCAAATAGAAAAAACAGAGCTGACGCAATTTCAGCACTTAGAGGAGGATGAAGACGGTCTTTGAACCATGGATTTTGATGGCGCAGTGGGTAGTGATGGTGCTGGAATTGGTGTTTGGATACGCAGTCCATTTTCCGCTCCGGATAAGGTTCCAAGCAATGTGAGAGTATGTTCCTACAAACTAGCATTTGACTGTTCTAACAATGAGGCGGATTATGAGGCTCTGATTGCTGGCCTTAAGATTCTAAGAAAGCTGAAAGAGAAAATAATTGCAGTCTATGGTGATTCAGAGTTGGTGATAAAGCAGGTAAAGGGTGAGTTTCAAGCCAAGCATCCTCGCATGAGGGCTTACCGTAATGCAGTTTTAGACATTTTGAAGTTATTTTTAGATTGTACCTTGACGTGTGTGCCTCGCATACAAAATGGTGTTGTTGATGGACTTGCTAAGGCAGCAAGCAATTTAAAAATCCCAATGAATTCCAGCAACAAGTTCGAGATCCGTGTGAAGCACTGCCCCACCGTTCCAGACAATCAGCGATGTTGGCAAGTTTTTCAGGACGACGAGGAGATTAGTGATTTTCTGCAAAATAAGGGTAAGTTTAAAGACACCTCCATAGATACAGAACATGATAATGGTAATGATGATATACAAATAAATCAAATGGAAGTGTTGCAACTTAAAGATAACATCATTCTTAAAGGATTGATTCCTTTAGAGGAACTCTTTGATCAAGACGATGTAGCCCGCAAACCGACATTGAGGCCGACCGAAAAAGGTGTTGAAGAGGTAAATATTGGGACAGCTGAAAATCCCAAGATGTTAAAGTTATCCAAGTCATTGTCGCCAAAGGTAAGAGCGGAGTATGTGAGATTGTTGTCTTCATTTGCTGATGCTTTTGCATGGGATTACTCAGATTTAAAAACATATGACACTAATATTATTCAGCATACTATCCCTATTAAACCAAATCAGAAGCCTTTCCGTCAGAAGTTGAGGAGAATCAATCCGAAGCTGCTACCGTCGATTTAAAAAGAGGTAAACAGGTTGTATAAGTCAGGAATCATTGTGCTTATCAGATTTTCTGATTGGATATCAAATTTGGTGCCCGTGAGAAAGAAGACAGGTGAGATCTGTTTATGTATCGATTTCATAAATTTGAATAAGGTATCATTAAAAGACAATTATCTGCTGCCAAAAATGGACCATATATTGCAGCGAGTAGTTGGAGCATCAAGGATGTCACTACTCGACGGCTATCCGGGATATAATCAAATTTTAGTGCATGAGGACAATCGTGACAAAACTGCGTTCACCACTCCATGGGGAACATTTCATTATGCAAAAATGTCGTTTGGTTTGAAGAATGCAGGTGCCACTTTTCAGCGTGCAATGGACATGGCTTTCGCCAATGAGAAAGATGTATTTTTGGTTGTTTACCTTGATGATTTAACTGTGTTTTCAAATTCTAATGAAGAACATTTATATCACTTGAAAGTTGTTTTCCAGAAGTGCAGAAAATATGGCATTTCGCTGAATCCGAAAAAGAGTCTTTTTTCCATGGATGAAGGCAAGCTCCTTGGCCACATCATATCGAAATACGGCATTCATGTTGACCCTGCACGTGTTGAAGCCATCCAGCAAAGTGAACAGCCCCGGAACAAGAAAGAAATACAGTCATTTAATGGTAAAATGAATTTTCTGTGTCGTTTCATTCCAAATCTTGCTGAGCATCTTAGAGAAATCACGAACATGCTGAAAAAAGATAGTCAGGTAAAAAAAGTGGACAGAAGAGGCGATGAAATCATTCAATTTGGTAAAGTTAGCTCTTTCTTCAGCCCCTATTTAATCAACCCGGACTACACACAGGACTTCATTTTGTTTTCGTTTGCTTCTGAGCACACTTTGGCAGTTGTTTTAATGCAGAAAAGGGATGGAGTTGAGAAGCCCATTTCCTTTTTTAGTCTTATTATAAGGGACGGAGCGTTGAAATACAACATTATTGAGAAACAAGCACTTGCGCTTGTAAAGGCCTTGAAATATTTCCGTGTGTATATACTACATTCCCACATTATAGCCTACGTTCCTAACGCAACAGTTAAAGATTTTTTGGTACAGGCAGATCCAGAAGGAAGACGGGGTAAGTGGATCGCTGCGTTGTTAGAATATGATGTGGAGATTAAACCGACCAAGTTGATCAAAGGACAAGGACTCGCCAAGCTCATGGCTGAAACAAATCTGCATGCTCTAGATATAAATTTGATCGCTGCCATGTCTGATGAAGATGAGGAGAGTACATCATTTCAGGTATCTGATATTTTTGTTTCTTCCCCTTGGTATGCTGACATTTTATACGTACTTCAGAATTTGTCTCCACCACCCGGGATGCCTAGAAAGAAGAGTAGAACCTTGAAGTTGAGGGCTACAAAGTTTTCCATATTGAATTCTGCATTATATTGGAAAGACCCTGGTGGGATGTTATTGAATTGTTTGGTAGAGGAGGAAGCCAAAAGAGTTTTGGAGGACTTTCATAGAGGAGACTGCGGGGGCCATCTGTTTTGGAAAACCACAGCGAATAAGATTCTAAGGGCAGGTTACTATTGGCCTTCTTTGTTTTCTGATGTATATAAGGCTGTTAAGAATTGTCACGAATGCCAAATTTTCGAAGGGAAGTAGAAACTATAGCCTTTGCCTCTCAAACCAATTGAAGTCAGTGCACCATTTCAGTAGTGGGGGTTGGATTTCATTGGGGAAATCCATCCGGCATCTTCCGGACAGCATAGATGGATATTGACAGCAACGGATTACTTCACGAAGTGGATCGAGGCCATTCCCACTCGACAAGCCACGGATGCGGTAATTATCTCTTTTCTTGAAAACAACATTCTGTCACGTTTTGGGTGTCCTAGTAAGATAATCACAGATAATGCAGCGGCCTTCAAGTCAAAGAGGATGGTTGAATTTTTCTATAAGTACAACATCAGCTTGGGACATTCGACTGCCTACCATCCTCAAGGAAATGGCTTGGTGGAATCTTCAAATAAGTCTTTGGTAAATATCATTAAGAAATTGCTGGAAATCAATAAAAAGGGCTGGCACAAGAAATTAGTGAATGCACTTTGGGCTGATAGGGTAAGTCAGAAAAAATCTATCGGCATGTCTCCTTTCGAGTTGGTGTATGGGGTAGACACGGTTTTTCCTACTTCTCTTGCTGTCCCGGTAGTCAAATTGCTTCAGGAAGCCGGTAGTGAGGAAGATCCCATGCAGCGAAGGATTAATCAGATGATTCATTTACAGCAGACACGGGAGGAGGTCTTTCAAAATACATTCAAGTTGCAGGAGCACATAAAGAAGATCTACGACAGAAAGGCAAAAGCAGATAAGTTTCAGCTGGATGAGGTGGTTTTGAAGTGGGATGCTCGAAATGAAGATAAGGGAAAGCACGGAAAATTTGAAAACCTATGGAAGGGTCCTTTTAATATTGCAGCGTATCGTGGTCAAAACGCCTTTATTCTCAAGGAAATGAACGAGGATGATTGTCCGGGAGGGCCGATCAATGGTCGGCTGCTCAAGCGATACCACTTCTGAGTATTTTCTGCTGATTTCATTATCATTGTATATATCGTTCTACTTCTGTTTTATTGCAAGTGTGGACTAATCTCTTTTCTTCAGTCTGGGGCCCAAAGCGAAGGCTATAATTCTGGAAAAGGAGGTTAGTTGGTTTGAAGTTTGTCAAGTCATTTTTATCAGTCTTTTCAGTTTTAAAATTGAGTCAGTTTTAGTCAAGTTTCAGTCAGTTTTCAGTTAAGTTTTCAGTCAATAAATGTGTCCAAGGTTTTGTGTTATCTGTTGAAATAATGACTCCATCGCCCAATGGATGAAGGCACTGTCTGACTCCCCTAGAGATCTGCCGTTCTTGGCATCTCCTTGGAGCCACCATCCCCATTGGAGCCAATGTTAGATTCGGTCCTTACAGCCCTCTGCCAGAGATCATTTCGCTTTTTGCATATCATTTTTAGATGTCTCGCTCATTCCACTTCGTTGAATTTCGCTAGGGGCATGCCATTGACTGACGAGAGGGTCTGGTCGTCTTGTATTTCCTCATGCTTGTACCTGTAGGGATAATTAAAATTCCTCAAAAATCACTGAAGTTCAGGTCACGTCATTCATGGTCATAAATGATTATTTTCGTCAAAAGGAGTCTTTAGTCCTAGAGTCTAGGGTTTTCAGTCTTTTGGTACATGTGATAAAAGCCCGCAGGCCATGAGGTTGGTTTGGAAAAGGTTCCCATTTCATATTTTTCTTCTTAAAAACATTTGAAGACATTTCTAGTCCAAAACTCTGTTTTGGAACTACAAATTGTCAAATTTATTTTTTGTAATAATTATCTATTTGTTCCACCATAAGAAGTTCAAATCAAGCCTCTGGTCTTTGCCAAAGCCAAAATGCCAAAATCCCTGCAAGAATCAAGACATTTCATCAGTCCAAGACTCAGAAAAAATAATGAAAAGCCAAAAGACAGCATTGTATTAAGTGATAAAGTGCCAAAATTGCCAAACATTACAAAGTGGGTTATGGAGCAAATTAAAATCAAATTTGATTTTTATGAGATATTTTCCAACCTATATAAACCATGGAGGACAAGTCATTTTCACAAATTCCCAAGGCAAAGTTCGAATTGGTGAGTTGAAGGGCGAAAACTTGTTTTCCAAGCCGTGGAAGTTGGAGTGGAAGTGTGTGCGGCGCACACGGAAGACGCGGCCTGCTTGGGCATCATAGGCCGTGCAAGGTGTGGCAACGCACGCGACGCACATACCGTGCGTGACGCACTGGGTAAGCGCGCGACGCATAGAGTTTCAGGGCCGAAAATTTTTGCTCCTTCGCCCAGATTCATGCCAAATTGCCTCGATTTGCTTGCAAGTAGGTTCTTCACGCTTACTTAGTGAATTATGGACATGATTATGGTGTTTTGAAAATGAAAAAACAAGTGTTTAGTGTGGTGAGATATAAACCCTATGTTCATTGCTAAATCACTCCCTAGGGTTTTGAAACAAATGTTAGTGATTTTGTGGGGGTTTCCAAACTTGTGTTGTTGATATATGTGCTCATGCCATCTACTGTCAGTGGTGTCCCTGCTCATTATTTACCTTAGCCTCACGCTCTCTCTTTGCCATTACATCATTGTTGTCATTGTTATTGCCATTGTCATTTTCACACTGTTTATCATTCATGTTATGACATAGTCCCATTTTCACTTGTCCACATCCTCCATTGACATTGTCAAACACTGCAAGGGCTATTGTCACTTTGTTCCTAATAGTTATTTCCCCCACATTACACTCTTTTCTACTCACTTGTCAAATCCCCTTATGATCAAAGCAGTGACTGTTTTTCATGCAAACTCATTTGACAGAGCCATTACCACTGTGGCTTTCCTATAACACTTTGATACACATGTGACATATTTGGGTTTTGAGCATACACTGAACTTTTATCTTCACTACACCTATATCAGCATATATTTTGCAAACATCTTGATTTCAGCGCCATGTCAGAGATGGATTCAGTTTATGAGCAGGAGTATGACAGTGATTCCACAGCAGAGGTTAATGTGCCATGGAGGTCTCACAAAAGTGGCAAAAGTGGTAGGCATGTCAGGGAGGAGCCTACTTCTTTGGCTCAATTGCAGGCTTGCCCGCTTGCAATGGATTGTTTTCAGCATCAGTCATGTTTCCAATACTGTGAGATGATTTCACAAACCCAGCATCATCATGAGCTAGCTCGTCTATTTGTTCTACATTTACATGATGGCCGTGTAAACCTTGCCGGAGTAGATTTCATTCTGTCACCAGAGACTATTGCTCAGGCCACCGGGATACCAAATATAGGAGAGGAATGGAACAAACGACAGCAGTTAGAGAAATCCTACTGAGCCGCCATAAAGGTCTCCCTTTTATGAAGCGGTGACGGGGGTATTCCATTCGGTTACGAAGGAGAGTTTGCACCATTGATGAAACTCATCATTCGATATTTCAGTTGCGAGGGTAGATTCTCGCGTCTCTATGCGTACCATGTTCGTTTGTTGATGCATTTCACGAGGGTACGTATGATGAGCATTCCATACTTCATGTATCGCAACATAGAGAGTATGACATTTCTTGTACAGAAGAATACCCCAGCACAGCAGCATAGCAGTATATATCATTACGCGCTGATCAAAATCATGGTGGTACATCAGTTGACATAGCAGGGCATTACTTGGGAGGATTTCATCTCTCGTGACTTCATCACAGCGCCACAGCTGCCTCCTGAGGTAGTTCATGATGAGGGAGAGCCTTCACACCAGCTTGACATTCCTGAGACCGAGCATATTAGTGCTCCAGTGTATGTGACATACCAGCGAGGCCATAGGGCCTTATTTGCAGCTACACGACGAGTACTATCTCCACCCGGGGTGGAAGGGGTCTCGTTGACTTCATCGGCAGAGCGAGTATTATCTCCACCAAGGGTGGAAGGGATCTCGCCTTCTTCTCCGAAACAGGTACACATTCAGGACAGAGGCAAGAGTCCTATGCATGATGAGGGCCCATCAGGCAGTCGAGACACTGATTTCACATTCATCGATGTTGATGCGAGCTCTCCTAGCACGAAACTGAAAGAGATCATCCAGGAGAAAAAGGCCGAGAATGACATGCTGAAAGAGAAATTACAGAGAGCTCAGTGGGTGATAAACTACCTGGAGCAACGTAACAAACAGCTAGAAGATCAGCACACACTTTATGAGCTGCGGCGAATCCATGAAGATCGACAATTGGCCCGGAAGAGACCCGGCGACATGACACCAATCGATCGAGATTCTTGCCTCACACGTGTTAACATTCATCTGGAGAAGTTGTTGGAAAAAGCCAACAGAGACAAAGACATGCTTCGTCACATGAAAGGTCATTATTGGGCCCGCATGCACGTCTGCAAGGCAAAAATGAAGATTCTGAAGAGGAGGTTGAGCAGAGCACTAAAACGGCGGAAGAGGCCTGATCCACTCCGGATTTTGGCCGAGGCTTCGTTGGCTGGGCATGATACATGATGGAGGGTCTTCGCTCCGAATTTGAGCAAATTTGAAGAAGCTTTTGTCATTTTGGAAAATTTTGGTCTCAAAACAGATTTTTCAGCCCAACGCGTAGCGCGTCGACGCGCGCGCTTATGATTGGGACACTTGCTGGAGGAAAAAATTATATTTTTGGATTTTTCATGGTAAGTTATGCATGCTCCAGTATGGCCAAAGCATTTCATCAAGTTCTGGATGATCAAAAGGCCCAAAAACACCATGAAAACCACTTTTCTGCCACCTTTTGCACCAGCAGGAAGTACTTCTGGGAGAATGAAGTTTTAAAGGGGAAAATGAGCTCCAAATTGAACAATTCCACTTGGGTTGGATAGCCAACATCCAGGGCTTTCCAACGAGCTATCATGAGCTCAATTTTGACTCTGGGAAGTGCCCCAAAAATAGGTCCAAAGGCGCGCGACGCATAGAGCTCAAGCGCGCGACGCATAGAGAAAATTGGTCAATTTTTCACCTTCCAGCTCAGGATTCCGGCCAGTTGGACCAGTTTTGATTGTGGATGTAATTTTTGACTCATCTTGATGTAATTTTGTGGTTTTCATGTAACTTGGACTCACTTTTACCTATTCTATAAGATTCACTCCTAAAAAAGTAAAAATCAAGTGTAAGAATCAGTTTCCTTCCTTTTAGAGGCAAGTTGTTTGGCTGCCTAAATTCTAGCTCCTTGTTTAGAATTAGTTGGAACTGCTCCTAGAAGGAGGAATTCGACCCCTAGAGGCATGGAAAGGGGTTAGGATAGTCTATATGATGTAATTTCTGAGACATTCTACAGGTTGGACTCTTGGGAAAAGTTTGGCACACTATTGTACATATTTTTCATATTTTGGCTAAGGAAAGATCAGAGGTTTTGCAGCACCTGTTGGGATTCTTGTGGATTTCAGTTCTTGATGGTGTTATCTCTCAGTTTATTGTAAGTTCTTTCATGTTTGATGTATTCCATTCCCTTCTTATGCTTCTGAAACTAAATGAATGAGTAAATGAGGTTGAATCCATTGTTTCCAGTGCTCTGCCTTTAAATTTGTTTAGTTTTACATGTTTTCGCCTGTTTGGAGAGGATCCATGTTCTCCCTTGCCCTCTTCAGCTCCTTTTCATTCTGATCCATCCATATACCCGATCAAAAGCATCAAGACTACTGCCTACCTTGCCCCAACTCGAATTCTGCAAAGATCTGGCCTTATCCCCGGACCCAAAATTGTTTTCCCATCTTTTCAACAAAAACCCAAAAAATCAAAATCAAACTTTCCTATCTCTTTACTAGCCTAAAATCAGTATTCGTTATAAGTCATCTCAGCCCCTTTGAAGACCTTTTGCCGAGATAGACCTGGAGAGAGCCCTCTCCTGTCCTCGTAGGGCTAGCTACGAGGCTGAGCGTGGTTTGATGTAGCCTTGAGTTTTACCTTATTTCAGCCTAAGGTAGATTTGAGCGCTAAAAAAATTATTGAGCACTTTTAAAACAATATTTGCATAGTCTTAGGCAAAGGTCTAGATCGGGACTAGGCCTCTTTGGTTCAACAAAATGATAATTTAATCAATCAAAGAGAAATTTCATGGATGGAACTATAACTAGCCATAGGTAAGCAGGGCGTACCGTAAATCATACTTAGCATGCATAGAACTATGAATGAAACAAGTAACAATATCCTCAAGCTATTAAAGAGCAGTTAAGAATTCTTTAATGTAACTAAGGAAGAAGAAAACATGAAAGCTATGAAGAAACAGGAAATTTGAGGTGCCTCCAAAGGAATATCTCAAATTTTTTCTCTACTGATCTATAGCAAGCAAGAAACATGTATTCATGAATGAAAACTAGAAGAAAACAACAAAGAAAGAGACACTATACCATTCTACCAAGTCATGGAATCCAACAACAATCCTTCTTCATTCATCCAAGAGCATCCAAGAGGCAATCCAAAAGCATAAGACAAGTATTTCTTCCAAAGCTTATATGACCATATATTGCTTCTCTTCTCATGTTCAGCCTTGTTTACAATGAAAGCCTTTGGAATAAATAGTCCAAAGTGAGGAAAACCTCATGGTTCAACTTGCCATACTATTGGCCTAATCAAAATATCTAATCTTGTCCTTGAGGCTTTGCAAAGCCCAAGGCACAAAATATCTCATAAAATATCTAAAAAATGCTAAAAAAGGAAAAATAATTGACTTTGCATGATTTTTCATGTGCAAAAATAGCTAAACGCACATTTGGAAAAATCAATTTTTAAAGGTTCAAATTTTACAAAAATATTCAAAATTTACATCAGCAAAAGGTCCCCTGACTTACTGGAAACATTTGGCAGCCTTCCTGATGTCAAAACGAGGCTCATGATAGCTCGTTGGAAAGCTCTGAGCATCTAATTTCTGGAACAACTGAAATTTTCCCAATCTGATGCCTGGAAGTCCTCCAAAACTAAACCTGTGTGTAAAAAACCAAAAATTACAGTCTACTGATAGACCGGGCAAAGTGTGCAAAAAGCGAGCATTTTCCGCCATTTCGGGGAAGAAAATGATCTCCAAATGTCCTGAAAATCGTTGAGTGTGCGCTCTTGAAATTATGGAATTCAATGATACCATTATCCTCCTGACGAATCCCCAAAATGAAATGGCGAATTTCATGAGTTTTGACCACAAACTCGAAAATGCCAAAAAACCAAAGTATGTCAAAATTTGCCCAAAATCGGTGTGTATTGACCCTCAAGGGTTCTTAGCAATATGTTCTAAAGTAGAAGTCAAAATATGAAGTCCTGATGTGTCTTTATTCACTTTCCGTGCCGGGCACTTCCCTTTAGCCTCCTTTAGCTTTTCTTGGGCAGCCTTTAACTTGCGACGGGCAAACTGATTTAACTTCTTGTAATGCCTCGTCATTCTCCTTTGCAGCTCTAGATCCCTGTTTTCCCTCTCCAACTTCTTCTCCAAATGGTCATTGACTCTTTCAAGCCACGCCTCCTTATTGTTTTCTATCTCCTGTTCAAACAATGTTGTGAGAGGGGTGGATTGGAGAAGGGAATTTTCCTCCTCTTTTTGTTTCTCAAGGGCTCTTTTAAGCCTTATGGTTCTAGGTCTTTTTTGCCTAGGCCGGTCTTCTTCCTCACTTTCATCAAAATCGCCTATGAGCTCCTCTATCCTTGCTTGGGCTTTGGAAGCCTCTTTCTTGTACTTGGTTGCTCGTGTCTCATAGACAGCCATATGGACACTCATTCGCCTGTTTTGGATTTCTAGAAAATGATTGAAATTCCTTGCCCTATGAAGATCACCTTTCAATGCATCAATTTCTCTCTCTCTTTGGATCAAGAGGTTTTCGAGAATGCGGGCCTCATTATCACTATCATCACTTGGGATTGGGATGATATTGGATGCACTCTCCCGCTCATGACTTCCTTCTACCTTGCCCTTCCCTTTGCTTTGGGTGGCTATTCTAGTGCTCTTCCTTTTAGGAAAATCAAAGATAGGCTTCTTAGGCAATTTACCTTTGCTTCGAAGAACTCTTGTCACATTTGGAGTGACCACCCTTGGCACTCTTTTCCTAGCTGTCCGAGACTTTGTCTTTTAAGGAGAGGAAGGCATAATTCCTTTACCTTTGTCATCTTTCTTGTCATCCCCTTGAATTTTCTTTTCTTCTTGAGGCTGCTGTGTATCTTGAGGAGGTTGTTGTGCATCATGAGGAAGCTGGTGTGTGCCTTCTTTAGGCTACCCCTGCTCCTCAATATCTTGCTGTTGTTCTACCTCACTTTCCTGCTCATCCTGTTGTTCAAACTACTGCCCTTGATCATCATCCTTATGTTGCTGCTCAAACTGATGCCCTTCCTCTCCTTGATGTTTTTCATCACCACTAAGTTGTTGCTGTTCAACACTCTCTTCTTCTTGCTCTTGTTGCTGCTCATCATCACCACTGTCATGCTGCTGCCCTCCATCACTTTCTTCCTGTTGTTCCTCATCTTTTTCTTCATGCTGATGTCCTTCCTCCTCTTGCTATCCACTTCCCTCTCCTTCTCCATGCTCTTTTGCCTATTCTGTAGTGAATTTGAGCTTTCTAGGAGTAGGTATGCTAGAGGAAGGTGAGGGGCGATGAGTAGGCGATGTAGGAGATGTATGGACTGGAGGGACAGTGGAGAAATCCGGGTGACTGATGAAAACATCCCAAGAGACCTCTCTCTTCTCAAGCTGGTGAAGGATGATGATTTTTATGAGAGAATGATGGAATAGAGAGGCTATTTGCTGTGATGGAGGCTTATTTTGGACAAAGGAGGCCATTTTCTCAATGCTTTTGCACAAGAATAAAGGAAGATTCAACTGCTTGGTTCTTGTGAAATGCATCAACAGTCGAATATGATATGCATAAACTTGGGAGAATCTCCCCTCACAAGTGAAATACTTCATGGTAATCTTCATAAGGGGGGCATAGCTGGCTAAAAGATAAGAGAAAGGGAAAATAGCAGCGCATGCTTTTCTGTGCCCAGGCTTGAGGAAGGGTTTGTAGTCATCCAAGTCCAAATAGCTTTGTTTGAACCATTTCTCGCCAATGTATGGAATTTTAGTAGCCTTGGATATGGCTCTCGGGGAGAACTTGAAATCAAGGCCTGCCAATTGAAAATGTTTGTCTTTGAACCTCAAGGTGCACAAATGTGTTAAAGGAGAGAAACTTTTCACTTCTTGTACTCTCTAGCAAAAATCCAAACACCCCACCTCATGAAAATTGAATAAGATAGATGGGTGTGCATTGACCTCTTCGGTGGAAATTGGCTCATACCTCTTGTGCAACCCACTCCTGCTATCTTGCCTGGGAGGCATCTTGATCTAGATGCGCTCTTGAAACACCAAACTGCCTCAAAGTTTTTGAAATGTGTTTTTAAACAAAACTCTATCTCAGTCTATTAACTTACTGTTTGATCAAGCAACAATGTTTTCAAATGTAGTGTGAAATGCCCTCCTTTGATATAAGACTCCTGTTTCTTTAGAATTTTTCCTTTCCCAGCGTTTGTATATCAATCAGCCAATATTTATAATGAATACACAGTCAACAAGGACAAACACAGTCAAAGTGACTTTCCTGTGTAAGGGTACCCAGCTTTGGTGTTTTGAGGCAATAGGGCAGCCTTGTCTTTTTTAGAGGAAGGCAAAACCAAAAGCCTTTCTAATTCAAAAACACTGCTCTCTTCTTTGTAGGCCACTCAACTAGTGGATTCAACAATCATAAACACAATCAACCAAAGTATACACAGTCCAAGGTTACTGTGTAATAGGATAAGGGGACAAAGTTTATTTTTTTTTTGATGTAGTCAAAAAAAAAAAATTCCTATAGAATTCAACAACAATAAACTCCTCCTTAAACAAAATACTGCCCTCTTTATACTCTACTGTTCCTCATACCAGTTTTGCCCCACACACCTATAGACTGTCTTAACTATTTTACTCACTTGAGGTATGTTTTATAGGATGGGAGGTCAAAACACTGCTTTTGTCTTTTACACAACACACAAAAGAAACTTTCAAAAGGACAAAAACGTTCATTTAATGATCACTGTGTGTTGAAAGGAGACTTACTGTTTCACCCTTTCAAGATCCTGTGTTTCTTCTTTCGTTACTGTTTGAGGGCAGTTTATGAGGTTTTGAATCATCAATAGGGACCTACCACCTTTTCCATGTTTACTGCTTGTCAATCACAGCCATTCCAAACCCGGAACTTTAAACAAGAAGAATAACTCTTTTTGATACTGTATTCAATCATGCACATCGCTGACAGAGTTTTAACTTTGTCTCATCACAGCAAGGTTAGCTTCAAATTTTTGACAAAGCCTTCACCAATGGGCATATTCCGAGTTTAAACATCAAACACAGCTCTTTGACTCACACCGAAAAATTCATTTTTTACCCTCATTTAGTATTGAAAAACACAACAATTTTTCACCCTCTAGATTTTGAAAATAATGAAGATGCACTTGGAGTACCTTGAGACTTCAATGGCAAGACTTGGCTGAGCTTTTGAGTGGCTTTTGAAGAACCTTAGGAGGCGTTAGAACCGTTAAAAGATGCGCGGCATGTTTGTATGGAAGAGCGTCGCGCAAGAGTTGGTGTTGGGTCACCTGTAGGGCTGACAGGACCCAAAGCTACAGGCGCGCAGCGTGGTAGTTCAACCCTGTGCAAATTTTGCGCCTAAACGCGTTGCACAATCCTACAGGTGCGCCACGCGGTGAAAAACTCGAAAAACTTGTAAATTTGCTCAATTTTTCTTCTTTGACTTGGTTTAACAGCAAAGGAGGAAATGTTCCTTTGTTTTGAAATGCCAAACAAGTGGGGGCAACGGTCCTTTAACCCTTTTGAAAGCGAAACCACTAAAGTTTCTTTCCCATTTGCTTGGTGAGGGTTTCTTTAAGAAATGTTTGAAAGGCCTTCGGTGTTTCTCTTTTTTTTAAACACAACTGAAACCCTTATCCTTTAATCATAACTTGATACCTTCTATTCGAATAAGTGTCATAGTGGAAATGAGCAGCTTTTTATGAAACTTACCCCTTCTTGAAATGAAAACAACCCCTTTGAGAATTTGAAACTTGGACTGCTTCTCTTTTAAGGAATAAAGGGTCCTATGCCATGATCTCTTTTTATCTTTAAACCATGATGAGCTCCTTCACTTTGTTTATGAAGGATGCCTTTTTGGACAAATGCCTGGCTTCCTTTTGACCATGATGGCAGAGGTTGTTTTGAGACCAAGACCCCTTTTTACACTTTTGACTATCTGCTTTCACAACCTTTCTCCAATGATGATAAACCTGTCATTTTATTGGTTTTGCCTTGTGCTTCAAAGGTAATGAAACTCCTGCAGACCATTTTTAGAACCTATTGCTTTACCCTTATTCAAAATGTAACAGCAGAGTGTCTTGACATGTTTTCATAGGGAAACTGCCTTCCTTCATGACAGTGGCATGTGAACTTTGATTTTAATGAGTTCCAGAACCTGAAAAATATGCCAAAGTCTTTCTTGCATTTTATGAACCACTGTGTCTAGCTGCAATACCTCTTGGGGAACTGAGCTCAGCTTTCCTTCTGTCCATTATGATAAATAACTTGAAAGACATCCCTTTGTGGGTAGGAAGATCAATACTCTTTGAGAAACAACTATCATTTCTTTTTTCCTGTGCAATGACCCATCTCATCAACCACTCTTCAATTTTGTTTTGTTTGAGCTGCAGACTGTCTTTTGAAAGAAACCTTGTTAAGAGATAAACTTAACCCCTTGGATTGCAGTGGTACCCCTGCTTTCCTTCTTGGTCTTTTACATTGTTTCTCTGTTTCAACCATCTCTTACTGTTCTTACCACTCATCTTTTGGTCAGTCAAACCTTGAAATCAATCAATGCCCTGGCCCTCTGCTTATGAATGAAGGAGGCCTTTCACTTGGCAAAGTGTCTGATGCTCTTTAACCTATGTCTTAATCAAATGTAGAAATTTTGATGAATATGCTTGACAATGGTTTCTCTTATAGATGATGGCAGGCAAACAAACCTTGATAAACACCACTAATTTTACCTCAGCCTTCAATCATCACTTTTCTTCAGAAAACCCTAGTCATTTTCTCACTGTTTATTAAAGACAAGCCTGTCTTACAGTCAGTTGCAATTCTTAAAACCAAAATTTGACCATCGCCCTCTGCTTATAGATGAAGGAGGCGCTTTCAAAAACCCTCTGCTTATAGATGAAGGAAGTTCTTATTCATGTCACATCAACAGCCTCTTGACAGTGTTGTTTTCTTCTTTCATTGTTCTTTCAGGCTTTGAATGTGGTCACAAGAGCTTAATGAAGAACTCTTTGCTCTGTAGCTGTATCTTAGGCTCAAGATCACATTGAGAAGCAGTTGTCTTCTCATGTGGAGCCAAAAATTGTCTTCTGAGATGCTGGTATGTTTCTGTCCTTGAGAGATCCATCAAACACTGTAAAAACACCTAAAATTAGCTTGACTTATGGTCTATGTACTGCTGAGACTTAAGGGTGTATTAGTGGCGCGACCTAGGGCTGTAACCAATTTCATTAGCAGATTAGGAAGGTCTGTTATGATTGGTATATAGCAGGTGGAGGTTTTCGGCTCTTGGATAGTTTGCCAAGGGAAAAATGCCTTAAAGCGCCACTTCCTAACTTAGGGGAGACTGTTTGAATGGATTTGGATGGTCCCTTTAGAGCTGATGGGAAAACTAGTATGGCTGAGGCTAGGTAGGATTTGATAATGAGGTTTCATCTCGTCATGGGCGAACTGAAAAGGTAGGAGGGAAAAATTTTCATAGGTGTTTTCCCAGCTGGAAAATTTGACAAATTTTTAGATCGGCTGTTGGAAAACTTGGCTATTACAACTATTCATCACCAATAAGTGAAAAATATTGATGACTAACAGAGGTCAAAGGCAACAATACTTTTACGCTAGAGAATTTGGAAGGAGATACACTCAAGATGCCTGTCAATGGACAGCTTCTCAAGCCTTACTTCCAACACTGATAGTAGGCTATGATGGCCCATTGTACATATCCTCATAGTGAATATATGTCATTACGTCTTTCTGCATCAATTCATGTTTTGTTTTTTGGTTAAAGATGCTTGAAATTGGTTCTAAAAATAACCCTAAGCACATCAAGAAGAACACAAGTAAGTGGTCTGCAAGTTCTCGACACACTTGAACGAGTGCATCGTCCCCAATGGAGCCAATGTTGACTTGTAAGATGAAGGCCCAATGCTTTAAGCACGGGCTGGGTATCCCCCCACTTCTGCCACGCCACATCATTCATCGCCCATCATGGTTTAACGCCTGTGCTAATCATCGGGCAAGATTTTAAGAAATGAACAATAATTTCAGATCATAGGAAATCCATAGGCACAAATAGCCCACAGGTTATCAGTGTTGGTGCCTCCATAGTTGACTCTTCCAGAAGTCCACTGACCATAGATCTACGACTCAAGATAACTCTGGGAGTAGACCCACGATGGGTACGTCGTACCCCAAATCACCCTCGCAGTGACATAAGCAGCCCGTCATTCATCTGCCATGTCACCTTCCCCACCCCCACACTTTTCACTTCGCAAAACATAACGTTTAACATCCGCTTGCTCCCATGAAAAACTTGTGATATGCGATTTGTGGGCAGTCCCACCTCCGTCTGTGCCATGTCACCTTCCCCGCCATCACACTTTGCACATCGTACTTTTTATGGTTTACCCTTCGCCGCTCACACTTAAATCTTGTGATTGGAAATGTGCGGGTGGGGCCCCACCTCGATCTGCCACGACACCTTCCCCACACTTCACACATTGCACCTTTCTTCACTTACCCTTCATTTTTCATGCATAAATCTTGTGATTTGCAATGTGTGGGTGGTCCCACCTCCATCTACCATGTCACTTCCACCCATCACATATCGCTCCCTGCAAGATTTAACCTTTACCTCCCATTGTGCCCATATAAAACTTGCGATCTGTGATTTGCTGGCGTAGGTCCCACCGCCTTGCCACATCATCAATAGCCCTCGTATGGCCTATTATCACTCTAATAATTCTTAAGTTGTGATATTTTTTATTTTTAGTCAAAGAATATCAGAGGTAACCAAAAACCAACTTTTAAACTCTAGGATCTAGCCTTCCTAAGGTTGAGAGAGGGCTCTCTCTATAAGATTTAACTTTGTTTTAATTGTATGATATTAGGATAGTTGTGATGTTCAAATTGGTTTGGTTTGGTTTGGTTTGGTTTGGTGAGAAAAAATCACTTAATGAGATGGATAATGATAGATCTATTTGTCCATTGGGCTAAGGAGTCAAATGTCAAGCAGACAGGACCAGGATCAAGGTCAAAAAGTCAAATATTTTTAGGGCAAGATAGACAAGTCATTGAATATCTTGGAAGGTTGATTGGTGAAGTGGTTTGATCGGGATAAAGAGAACTCGAGGATTCTTTGATCCAAATAAGGAAGGAGAAGACAGGGGTCATTCGAAATAGGGAGAAATTAAGGGTTCCCTACTCTAGAAATCAGCAAAAAACATAGAAATGATAAATATTTAAAGATAGGGTACTTTTAACAAATCCTACAATAATATTCCTAATTTATCATTCAAATTTAGAACACATAAGTGGATGCATGTAAAACATAAGAAGATAAACAAAGATAGTAGAAAATACTTCACTTCAATGGCTCATCACATGAATCCTGAAATATGATGCTAGATGATTTGATCCAGTCTGCTACTTGAACTTGCTACAAAAAGCCTTCACATACAGAAAAATTGACTATAGAAATCTTCAGCAATTTATTCCACAATAATACTTCAAATACTGAAGTATTTATACAAAAATGTTTGCAAAATATCTTAGAATGATCATAGGATTTTTCTAAGGAAAATAAAATATCTTTTACAACAAAATAGTGACAGTTGCTTAAAAACTTAGTAAGTTGTCCTATTTATCTAGATAAAATAGAACTGTTGTTTTGGATTAGGTGTAGCTAGCTACCTTGTTGTCTTCAACACTAGAAAAATATATTTCAAATCTGTTTTGAAATATTATCTTCTTATTTGATACTCTTTCATCTGATACACTTTAATCACTTTTAAACTGCTTTACTACTGCAATTTCTGTTTTGACTGTGTAAAATCAGCGAACTATTTTTAGCCTCTTCTCTGCAATTTGACTTTTACAGTAAGTTAGTGAGTGATTCCCAAGGTTCTTCATCAGGAATTTTGATCCGGATTTATGCAGGAACGCAATAGAATACAGAAATAATCATAAACATATAAATACAACGGAAATAAGGCTTCATTTCATTAATATCAAATCACAGAAATATGCTTACAAACGTGATGGAAATAAAATATCTAGGGTGTTGGTAGCGAATCTTTGAGAAGAGATGTGGTGACTACAGACCTCTGAACTGTATTACAATGAGGCTCGAGGGCCTATTTATTATGGAGAAACAATGGATAATTCTAAACATCCAAAAACCTAACCCTAGGAGATGAAGCGCCGAAACTATGGGCCTCGTTTGGGTAAATTGGTGTTTCAACTTCCCAGGGACGTAACTTTGGCATACTATCTCTGTTTGGGGCTTCAAAATGGCTCCGGAAGTTTAAGACTCGAAAAACTGCTAAAAAATGTAAGTTGTGAAAAAAACTGAAAGAGACAATGGTGGGGCCCCAAGTGGAATAGGCGGGTGGCCACCAATATCCACCTGGATCATTCCTCCCCCCTTAAGAAGCAATGGTCTCCATTGCATTGAGTTTCTCCATGAGATGAGGAAACTTCTGTTGAACTTGGTCCCTAGTGAACCACTTGCCTTGGTGCAAGAGTTGGCCAGCTTTGACAACCCAATACAGTTGGATCTTCTGTCAGCGAGTGTTCTTGATTTGCACATCCATGATACAGTCTGTGGTGGCCTATTCCATGCAGTCTGGGTTTAAATCTTTTGGTGTGAGTTCTTCTGCAATGTCAGAGGTGTCCAATAGAGGTGGGAAGTAGGGACGAAGGCGGTCTACATTCAATACTAGGTGCAGACCAAGGAATGGTGGAATATTGAGCTCGAAGGCATTGTTCCCTACAGCCTTGGTGATGGTGTACGGCCCATATCAGAGCAGGTGAATCTTGCAGTGGGGTCCAGTGAGGCGCTCCTTCTACAAATGTAGCCACACTTTTTCACCCACCTGGAAGTTGTGTGGCACCCGATGTTGATCATGTCATTGCATGTACTTAGCATTGGCTCTCTCTAATATGTCATGAACCTGTTAGCAGATGTGCTGAATGCGCTTGATGAAGTTGTTTGCTTTGTCAGCTTCAGACTGGACATGAGTCGAATCAGCCTGAGTAGCTGCAAATGGCATGGTTACATCAATGCGACATAGTGGCTAGAATCCCAATCCCACCTGAAAGAGGTTGTGGTTGGTTGAGCTGTGGAGAGCCCAGTTATAACTATGTTGTACATAGGGAAGGCTTTCATCCCATGTGCATGGATGCTTTGAATTGTACATGCATAGAATGTGTACAATCATCCTGTTGACGACCTCTGTCTGGCCGTCAGTTTGGGGATGGAAAGCTATGGACTTGGTGAGCTTGGTGTCCAACATTGACTAGAGGCTGGACCAAAATGTGTTGAGGAACCTGCTGTCACGATCTGATATGATAGACTGTGGGATCCCAAAGTGCACCCACACTCATTCAAAGAAGATTTTAGCAGTGGCTTCTGCTGTGATATTCTTCTTGCAGGCCGCCATAATGGCCATCTTTGAGAATCTATTGAAGACCACAAAAACACAGTCGTTTCCATGCTTAGTAGAAGGAAGGCCTGACATGTAATCCATGGAAATGGATTCCCAAGGTTGACTAGGGGTAGGTAGCGGAGTATAGAGCCCTTGATTCTTGATGGTCGGTTTGGTAATGGCGCAAGCAGTGTAGGATCTGGTGTACTTCCCGACATCTTGTCGAAGGTTTGGCCAATAGAAATACTTCTGCAGCACTGCCACTATTTTCTCGACCCCAAAATGCTCAGCGACTCGATTGTAGTGTGCTTCCCATATCATCTTGGCATGCTCACTTGAAGGAACACAAAGGTGTCCCAGGTGACAAAATAGTGCATTTTGGAGGTGAAAATTTGGAACTTGCATACCCCCCAAGAGTGCCTTGTATGTGGAGCTGAATTCTAGATCACTCTTACAGAGAAGCAGCCAATCAAAAGTCTCATGCCCACAAGAGTTGAGAACAGTGGTTATGGCCATGATCGGTGGTCAGCTGAGGCAATCTGCAACATTATTGGTGCTACCCTTCTTGTACTTGATGTTCAAATGAAATTGTTGCAGATATGTGGACCACTCTCGATGGCGATTGTTCTGCAACTTCCCTTGTGTCTGTATGAACTGCAGGGGTCAGTGGTCTGTGTGGATGATTGTCTCCTTCCCCAAAATGTGATGCTTCCATTGTCGACAAGCCTGCACAATGGAATACATTTCTTTGTCATAAGTGGGATACTTTCGAACTGTGTCGGACAATGTCTCACTGTGATATGCCACTGGATGCCCTTGTTGAGTGAGAACTACCCCAATAGCATAGTCAGAGGCATCTGTCTTGATCTCAAATGGTTGTTGCAAGTCTAGTAATGTGAGCACTGGGGCAGAACAGAGGCAATGTTTCAATTCTACAAATTCCTTCTGTTGAGATTCTGACCAACAGAATTTTTCTTTCACTCCTCCCTTAGTGACTTGACTCGAGGGCCAAGTGATATAAGAGAATCCCAACACGAACCTGCGTTATAAATTAACATGACCTAGAAAGCTGCGAAGCTCTGTTAGGGTGGTTGGGGCTAGCCAATCCCGAATGACTTGGATCTTGGCTGGATCCACATGCACCCCCCTTTCAATAATAATGTATCTCGAATATTGAACCTGGGTAATGCCAAAAGTGTACTTCTCCAAATTGGCACACAACTTGTGTTGCCGCAGTGTTTGGAGGACTTCTCAAATGTGGTGGAGGTGCTCTTCCCAAGGGCATGACGAGCCATTCGAAAAGGCCCTCCTTGGCTTTTAAGGCAGTCTTCCACACATTAGAGGGTTCGATTGGTACCTGGTGATACCCAGACTTCAAGTCGATCTTACTGAAATATTTTTCCCCTTTGAGTTGGTCCAGAAGGTCATCAATCTGTGGGATCAGGTACCTATTTCAGACAGTGATCTTGTTCAATGCCCGATAATCAATACAGAGTCTCCAAGTCCCATCCTTCTTCTGTACCAACACGATCAAGCTCCCACAGGGCAATGAACTTGGCCGGATGTGACCTTTCTGCAGCAGCTCCTGAATCTGCCTCTTGATTTCATTATTCCCCATAACAGAGCGCCTATAGATCGGTACATTGGGTAGCGGCGCACCTGGGGTCAGTTCAATGGGGTGCTTGACCAGACAATGTAGAGGCACCCCTGTGGGTGAGGTGAAGATGTCCCCGTACTCCTCCACAACCTTGTCCATTTTTTGTTGTCATGTAGAGGAGCCATGGCTGGAGGTTGTGGCCATAGTCTTCTTCTTGCCCTGGGGGCGGATCATCAGGAAAAAAAATTTCCTGGTTTGGGAAATGAGCTTACTACATTATTTTGCAGTAACCAAAGAGATAGTGGGAGGCGGTGGTACCTCTGGTATCCTGTACAATTTATTTCCCAAAGTAACAATAAGAGCACGGGGCCAGGACTCATACACAGCATGTCACTTCCAAAAGTATGGTTGGCCTAATAATACATTAGAAACATCAATAGGAGCAATGTCACATAATACCTCATCCATGAAGGGCTTGATGCTATAGGGAAGGTGGCACTGCTGGTTGACGTGGAGATCCCATCCTTGGTGAAGCCACCCGATGGTGGATGGTTGTGGGTGCGCTATGGTCGGCAAGCCCAAATGCTTCATGACATCTGCTGAAATGAGGTTATTTTGGCTCCCATTTTTTATAATGAACTGTAGCGGGGAACCCTTTACCCACATCTGGGAGTGGAAGAGATGCTCTGCCTCTTATGGATCTTCTAGTTCCTCCTTCTATATTTTCATAGTGGCAACAGTGGCGTTGGGCTCTGCATTAATAATCTTCTTCCCTTTTTCATTCACCTTGTTAGGTTCTGATTCAGAGTCGGAGCATGCATCTGATTCAGAAGCCCTCATCTCGGCCACCAGCAACTGCTTGGCCCGACACTCACTTGTGTTGTGAGTGGAGCTCTTACGGAACTCACACCACTTTCTCGTGTCCTTCTTTGGCTTCGAGGTGTTGTTCTTTGCTTGTGTCTTTGGCAGGTTCTCTTGGGCCACCATGCCTTGGCTTTGTCCTTTGTTCTGTGGTTTGGGGGCACCTTTACCTTGCTTTTGATTCGTAGATCCAAAGTCTCGCTTCTTTTGTTTGAATTCCTGCTCAATCTTGGCAGCATACCAGTATGTTGTACCAAGCGAGGAGATGTTGAGGAACTCCATTTCCTCCTGAATGTATCTGTGCAGACAACCGCGATACTTTAGCACCAAATGTTTCTCTGAATCTTTGATACCCAACTTTGTGCGCAGGGTATGGAACAAATTTGTTAGCTCATGCACATCTTGATCCCTTTGTTGCTGCAACATGGTCCATTGTATGTACTTTTCCTCATAGCTCCCCACGGGATAGTATTTTTCCTTAATGGCATCTCAGAAAGAATTCCAAGTGGGTACGTCTGAGAACAGAGAGGGTTTGGTCTCGTCTATTTTCTCACAGTAGGTTTCCCACCAATCCTTGACATGGCGGGTAGCTTTGAGGAGTGCAAAAATAATCTTCTCCCAATCGAAAAAATCATGAACCGAGAAATACCCTTCTAATATATTCAACCATCTATCTAAGGCATCTGCATCTATTTGACCCTCAAATATGGGAATGTCAAAGTTTACTTGTACCTTAAAGGGAGTCGTGCTTCCAGAGTATCTACTGGATGCAGATGCACCGCCGGTGGGCAGTCGTTGAAGGATCTGGGAAAAGTTATCCATCATCACATTCCTTTGTTTTTCGAGGGCCTCCTCAAGCAATATTTTGATAGGATCTCCTACTCCCTCATCTTTCTTTTCGTCCCCCATGGGTGTCCGTCGGGGTTTGCGAGGTTGATCTTGCAAAGGTTCCACCAGATCGAGCCCTAACTCCTTATACCCGGACCTCATATGCAAAGAAGGATCAAGAAAAAGCAGACCGCTCTGATACCACTAATCCAAATTTATGTAGGAACGCAACAAAATACAGAAATAATCATAAACATAGAAATACAGTGGAAATAAGGCTTCATTTAATTAATATCAAATCACAGAAATATGCTTACAAGCATGATGGAAATAGAATAGCTAGGGTGTTGGTAGCAAATCTCTAAGAAGATATGTGGCAACTACAGACCTCTGAACTATATTACAATGAGGCTCGAGGGCCTATTTATTATGGAGAAACAATGGATAATTCTAAACATCCAAAAACCTAACTCTAGGAGATGAAGCACCAAAACTATGGGCCCCATTTGCGTAAATTTGTGTTTCAACTTCCCAGGGACGTAACTTCGGCATACTATCTCCGTTAGGGGCTTCAAAATGGCTCTGAAAGTTCAGAACTCAAAAACCTGCTAAAAAATGAAAGTTGTGAAAAAAAACTGAAAGAGACAATGGTGGGGCCCCAAGTGGAATAGGTGAATGGCCACCAATATCCACCTAAATCAAATTTTGATCTTTTTCAGCTTCCTAAAGTTCTCATCTGCTTTAGTGTACCTAGAAAATTTTGGTTTTATAGGTGTTTTATCTCATGTTGTAGATAGAAAAAGTCTTCAAAACTTATATGTAAAACCTTTCCTGTAAGAATTCATTGTCCTTCTGTTTTTTTTACCTGCTCTTTTGTATGATCTCTTATCTTCCTGTTGTAGTCCTCTTGTGGCATGAGTTTATCATTAATAACCAAGATGTTTGGAAAACATCTTTGCCTCAAGATCTCAAATTTAACCATAAATTTAGTTATGGCTATATTCATGTTTTCACACTTTTCTTCTAGTTGCTTCATCAAATTCTTTTTTGAAATTACTTTCCTTATTTCAAGGATTATTTATGTTTTGTTAGCATTTTCTATCTCTTCTAATTCTTGTGTGTTCTTACTATTGAGAAATTTGATTAATTCTAGGGCCTATTCAGGTTTGGTACCGAGTTCCTCCTTTGTTTTATGAATTTCTTCTAGAGCTTACTTTAGTAAATCCTTTTGCTCATAAATTACCTGTATTGATGGCCAAACATCATTGATGGATTCAATGTTTTTGGTCCCTAGTTGATTCTTCACATAAGACATTGGCTATTTCAAGTTTAAATCATTATGTAGATTCTTCACTTCAACATTTAACCTATTAGCCCTTTGTTCCTGAGTTTTGGCATTAATTTGGGCCAACTTCTTTGTATCTTCTATATTTTCAATCATTTTCTTCAACCTATTGATTTCATTGGTTTGAAGTGATATTTCCTCCATGGCTTTGATGAGCTTGCTAGCTTCATCTGTTGGCTACACTGTTGATGTAGATGACTATGTAGCTGAGGTAGTAGAAGATGTCACTGGTACTGCTGTGGCCAGTGGTACTTTTGGTGCCAACTCTTCTGCCAAAGTTGAAGGCACAGTTGTAGTTTCCATGGGAATTAATATAAGAGCTTCTTGTGATTTTGTAATTTCTTTTTCATGGACAAGCTTGTCCATTTGGATTTCCATCTCTTTAATCTGAGCTGTCAATTGTAAAATCAAGTTCATCATATCATATTTTTGGCTTGTCTCTTGAACAATCTCCTTGGTTTGTGGATTTTTTGTTGGTGGAAGCTTGATTTGTTTTCTAAGTGTTGCAATGTCATCATTCTTTTTCTTCACCAACTCTTCTACAACTTTTACATTGGTAGGATCATATCCTACTTGAATAACCAACTCTCCTAAAGACTTAATTTTAAGGTCTTTAGCATATGAGGAAGCCTTTTCAACCTTCATTTGATATCTCATATTTATTATTGTATTCTGGAGATTTTGGGCACTCATTTCCTTTGTAGTAATGGTAGAATAAAGCATCTCAGAAGTTTGTCTGTGAAACTCAATTTGATCTAATGCATGGATACTTTCTGTAGGCACTTCAAAGTCAACTTTTTTGTAATCTACCATTGTTTTTGGAGTCTTAACTGTTGGATGAAGCACTGACATAATCAAATTCTTGTTTGAATAATAAAAAGCTTATAGAAGTCTATTCTGGATCCCTGGTGTTTGTTTTAAATACTGAGAATAGATGTCATTCTTAATTTCTTCATTCTTGGCCTTTATCTGCTTATATTTCTCCCTGATGTCCATATCTTTATCCTCTACTGGCTGTGAGGAGGATGCTTCCATATTTTATTGTTTTTCAACCATTTATATGTCTAAAGTATCATTTTCCTTCTCATTTATAATGACTTTAGCAGCATCTTTGTTTGTCTCTAAAACATTTTTATCTTCCACTTCTATGGTCTCTTTGTCTTTATCAACTGGATTGAGCTTAGGTTTTTTATTATATCTGAGTTTTAACCTAGTCTCTGTAGTTGTTTCAGCAATTTAAGTACCTTCTTCTCTGACTCTTTTGGTAGCTTTATCTTCTTGATTCACAGTTTTCAATGTGTCACTAGTATCACCTTGTTTAACTGCTTCTATCAAGGTATTTTGTAGCCACTCTGCTTGATTAGCAAACTGCTAAATCTCTGGCCTTTTATTATGTATATAAGGGGTAAGTTTGCATTTTATCCTCATTTTGCTAAGTATTCCCTCAGGATCATAATTCCATAAGAAACTAAATTCAAATTTTCATTCCAGCAACTGTTTTGCTGCCTCTGTACCTGCATCTCTGAGATTATAAATGAAGGGTCCTATCTGATTTTTCAACTTAAATTGGGTCTTCTTTTTGGCTGCCAAGAAGTTGATTGAATCTGAATTGAGAATTTGTCTGATGTACTCCAAGGAAAAAACTCTCATTGGCACATACTTAGGTATTTTATAGGGTAAAATATTGGACCCAAAAACTCTGATCTCTATATGGTTCTGATATAAGTAACAATCTCCAGTTTTTCTTTGTTCTGACAGCTGTAATATTTTCTTTATCTCATCATTGATTCTTGGTTGTACCTTATTTGTAAGTATATTAACCAATGGATGAACAAAAGAGTCTATAAATCTGCATAACTGAACTCTGTGGACTCTTTTCTGATCAAATATGTCCAAAAAATGACTGATAATGGATTTCGCTCTACACCCAGCTTCTGAAGTGATATTGGAAACTTATTAGCTTGAAAGTATAGGAACATAAGAAAAAGAAAAGAAGTATATCTAAATACTCCTTCAATTGGAAATTTCACAAGTTGAGCATGGATATTCTCAGCTATGTATTCAGCATAATTGTAAATGATAGAAGGAGGTTGTCTAGGTACAAAAGTTGATAGAAAGCCTATGATTGACTCATCTGTATGCTCATCAGTAAAATAACCTAGGATGAAGGATAACATAGAAATGACATGCCTTGACCCTTCAGGAAATTTGGAAGTAGAATAAGGAGGGTTAGTTTTGGGATTTCAACATATGCAGGCATGAAATTTTGGAAAATCTGAAACCTTTTAGGAAATTCCAGATTAATGTAGAGCTTTGTGAGTGCTTCTATGGATAAGGGAATTGCATTAGGATCTGGTTTGAGCTGAAGCATTAGGTTTATTGACTCTGCAGTGATGGTAAACAATATTTATTTATTAGCATTAACCATGGCTCTTTGTTCATGTAAATAATAAGATCGACACAGCCTAATAACTTCTAGACACTAATGAGTGAGTGGAACTACATACTTGGGTAGATTTGACTCCCAAATCTGAACTTCATCAACTTGATCTAATGATTTTTCAAGACTCCAGCAATGGAGGTATAAAATATTAAATTCTATCACTGGATCAGCTATTTTGTAATCTACATCAATCAAGGGTGTATGTTTAATGTCTACAATAGGAGGTTGTAGAGGGTTTACAACAATTGTGGTTTTGGAAGTCATTGTTGGGGTTTATTTTGACATTTTTAAACCTTCTGGGTGCTTGGAACTCTGTATTTTGGATTTTTTAAACTCTTTTGTAAGATTGAATTGTTTACATAAGGTTTTTCTGGTTTAAGAGAGGTTTGTACATACAAATAACCACAAATTGGCTTTCTTCTGATTTTAAACCTTTAAATTTGGTTAGAAACTAATCTTCAAACTCTTATAGATTCAAGAAATGATAAAACAAGGATTTCTCTGTTTTTTTTTTATAAACTGGACTGAAAATGGTTCAAATCAGGCTTAGAAAGATTAGGATTATTTTGCAAAGGGCTTCTGGATAAACTAGGAATCTTTTCAAGGTCTGCAAAGGCTAAATTACTCCAATTTTGATTTTTAAAACAGATTGCAGCATAGAAACTGGGGTTTATCAGATTTTTACAGCTAATTTGTTCTTTGCATGCAACTACAGTAATTTCTATGGGTAAATGGGCTTTACAAGTTTTAATTTTTCAGAAAAATCTTTTTCGAATGATAAACAGGTTGTTTTTCTTCGAAGAATACCTGTTTGTGCAGGTATTTGATCTTTTAAACAGGTTCAAAGGTGTCTGAGAGGTTTCTGATGGCTTTTGAAGTCTTTTTGGAAACAAACTGGAAGTTTCAATGGTCTTGGTAGCAATACAAATGGCTTTTCTGGTTCCTTAAGCGTGAAAACAAGGCTATGGCGCTTGTTTCTTCAGTCGGGAGGCACAGAGACTACAAAAAAGGGCTTAACTGGTGCATATGGAGGTTTTATAACATTTTAGGTTTAAAGTGGGTAAGCATTGAATGGCGGTCATATCATAGCAGAGTGGTTTTGGCGCCGAAGACATAGATACCATTGGTGGTTATCGCACGAGCTGAGGGCGGTAAGTGGTTTCCTTGGATCGAATGCGATCGAATCATATATTTTCGCGTGGAGGGCAGAGAGTATAGCCAAACCACCCATTTCGCAAAATAAAAATTGGTTAATGTTATCGCTATTGAAAATTCGATATGGCATTTGGATCGTCAGATCTAGAGATATGAGTGCGAACGGTCGAGATTAGTTGAAAGAGTTGCTTGGTATGATGGGGGCGTGGGGCCCGGGTCTTTATATACATCGGGGTTAGTTTTAACATTTAAAACGTATGTTTTTAATGTAAAACTAAGGTTTTATTATGATAGGTGGGTTATGTATTTACATAACAAATGAGGGTTTAACATGTGATTTATAACCATTGGGGCGGGATTTATTATAATGTATATGTTTTTAACCTATAGGGAATGGGCGAAATTATTTCATGTGGGTATTTTTAGACCATAGGTTAAAATTAAATAAGTGCGTTTTGGATATTTAAATAAAATGATTTAATATATATACGAGAAGGGGTAGTTTAAAGGGATTTAATACAATATGTTAAAAATTAATATGAAATGAATGTAATGAATAAAAATACATAAAATAAACTAATCAAAGTGTAAAATAGGCATTTTTAAGCACAATGATTGTGTCATTAATCATTTACACTTAAACTTAGGATAAATTGTATTTTGTGGGTTTTTTGAGTGTTTTTGGATGAAATGAAATTAATTAAGAGGGGATTTTACTTTTTCTAAGCAAGAAATGTATTTTACTTAGGAAAAGGGATTATATTTTTGGAAGATGGTGAATATGCTAAGGAAATGGGTTTTCATGAAGGGAATCCAGTACTTTTACCAATCAGTTATTAAGCCTTGGGTCCGGCCCCAACAAAAGTTAGAGAAATGCTCTGAGCCTCTTTAACTGAAGTTTTTGAATACTGGATCATTGTGGGGGAGGGGAAATTAGTAATTTTCTAGATGATGTTTTATTACATGCCTTGCACAACTGGTTTCTATATACCCATCATTATTCTAACATTTTTTATTTCATTTGCATGGGTGCATTTAAGCTTTCAACCCTAAATCCATTTTTCTTTTAAAGCATAAACTATCTAATTCTAACCTTATTTCATCTGAGGGCTTAGATTAAACTGTTGAGCTCCTCATTTATTCTCTAACTATCTACTGATTTGTCAAGTTTGAACAGTTTGACATATCTTTATTCTCTATCTAAAACAAGAAATTCAAAGCATGAAAAGTTAAGATTAAAATATTTAACTGATCATGGATTATGGAAATTTGAATAAGTTGCACATACTCATTATTTTTGTAGTAAAAGTAAATAGTGGTGGCATTTTGACTTGCTCACTTTCATGCCTTATTCTTATCTCTTTTTTCTCTTTTGGAGTTTTATTCCTTTTTATCTTTTATTTTCAAGTCCTTTGATTTTTCTTTTAGGACTTTTACCATCTTTTCATTTTTTATTATTTTCAAAATATGGGAAAACAACTTGCAGAAAGCAAGGTATGTACATATTTACAAGACTATCAAAGTCAATTCAAAAATTATGAACCCTATTATTATAGGACCGTAATAGTGGCTCCACATGGGGATGGAATTTCTTGGTGAAATGTCAAGAAATTTGAGACTAGTAGTCTTTGAATTTTGACTATGCTGACCTTGTAAATGTTATTCTAATCTCTACAATTGTTCATATTTATGATATTTTACCTCTCAAAGCTTAGGGCCTTCTCTTCGGGCTTCAAATTTGTTAGGAAAACATCCAATCCAATCTAAAATCTTGCAATGTTATGTACAATGGATAAAGTAAACAAAAATTAACTATTGGTTGTTTCTGAAGAGTAGTAGTGCTTCAACATTCTGCCATTGAAAGGTCCACCTAGCAAATCTGATCCATCCATTTCTTTTTGAAAGAAAGCATTGTTACTTTTGTAACCATAAATAACATAAGGTCCTTTCCATAGAAAATCAAATTTTCCATGTTTACCTTTTTCTTCTCTTCTTGAATCCCATTTTAACACTTTGTCACCAATGTAGAAATCATCTTATTTACTTTTTTTGTCGAAAATTTTCTTTATCTTGTCTTGGATAACTTGAGACTTAAGATAAACCTCTTCTCTTGTTTGTTTCAAGTGAATGGTTTGATTAATCCTTCTTTGAATGTCATTGGTCTCAACTTTTAACTCTTGAATTATCTTCATTACTGGTACTCCTAAGGAAGATGGAAAAACAACATCCATTCCATAAACAAGATGGTAAGGAGATGTACCAATAGATTTTTTAGTGGTAAGTCTATCTACCCATAAGGTATTAACTAACTTCTTGTTCCATGTATTTTTGTTATCTTCTTGTAATTTCTTGATGATTTTCACAAGGCTCTTATTGGAAGATTCAGCAAGGCCATTACCTTGAGGGTAATATGGCCTAGGGTAATGTGATATTTATGGAAAAATTCAATCATCTTTTTAGATTTGAATGCAGCTACATTTTCAGTGATAATATTTTGAGGACATCCAAATCTTGAAAGTATATTTCTTTCTAAAAAGGAGATAATGACAGTGTCAGTGGCTTGCCTGGAAGGTATGGCTTCTATCCACTTAATAAAATAGTCAGTGGCTGTCAGAATCCACTTATGTTGGGTTGATGATGGAGGGTTAATTTCACCAATGAAGTCAATACCCCATTGTTGAAATAGCATTTTTGTTGAGATAGGTTTTAAGAGCAATGGTAAGAGATTTTTCTTTCCCTCAAATATTTGACACTTGTGACAGGAGGTCACATACCTTTTTACATCTGCAAACAAAGTAGGCCAGTAAAAACCAGCTCTCGGGATTTTGTCTACAGTAGTATTCCATTAGAGATGTCCCCCACAGTCACCTGCATGAAATTCTTCTAAAACTTTGTCAGCTTCTTCTTTAAGCAAACAATTATGTAAAATTCCACTATGATCTTTCCAAAAAAGTACATTGTCTAATATACAAAATCTTACTGCCTTCAATTTTAAGAATCTAGATTTTGTTCTTAATAATCCAGGAGGAGCTTGTAAATTTAGTAATACAAATATGATATATGCATACCATGGTGACTCTGAAAAGGCTTCATTGATCTCTGGAGTTGCCATCTCTTCTTAATCATCTACTTGGGCAATAAAATTTATGTATAGGGCATGAAAATTTGATTCAGCCATGAGTTTGGCTAAACCTTGACCTTTTATGAGTTTAGTGGGTTTTATTTCTATGTCATATCCCATAATTGTGGCAATCCACTTGCCTCTTTTACCATCATGACCATTCTGTGTTATAATTTCCTTTACAACTGCATTTGGGACATAGGCAATGATGTGTGAATAAAGTGTACACTCTAAAGTCTTTAATGGCCTTTACCAAAACTAGGGTCTGTTTCTCCATGATATTGTACTTTAAAGTGGCATTTCTAAGTGTCTTGCTAAAGAAAGCAATGGGCTGCTCATAGCCCTGGTCATTTTTCTACAGTAAAACTGCAGCAATGGTGTGTTCTGAAGAAAAGGAGAAAATGATGAAATACTTTTTAAAGTCATGACTTATAAGGACTGAGGTTTTTGTTAAGGCTTGTTTGATAGATTCAAATGATTGTTTGGCCTCAATAGTCCATTTAAGAACTGAATATTTTTTCAGCATATTATTAAGTTCTCTAATTATTTTAGCTAAATTGGAGATGAATCTTCTTAAAAAGTTAATTTTACCTAGAAAAACTTGTAACTCTTTTATGTTCCTAGAAGGACTAATGTTAAGAATTTCTTCTATTCTGGCAGGGTCTATTCTAATTCCCTCTTTAGATATTATGTGTCCTAGTAACTCGCCTTCTTCTAATCCAAATAAGGTTTTCTTAGGATTTAGGGGGATGCCAAACTTTCTGCATTTAATAAATACTTGTCTAAGATGATCCAAGTGTTCATAATCAGTCTTAGAAAATATAGTAATGTCATCTAAGTAAATCACTAAGAATTCATGAATTTCCTTTGCAAAGGCTATATCCATAGCTCTTTGAAAAGTAGCCCCTGCATTCATTAAACCAAAGGGAATTTTTACATACATAAAAGTGCCCCAAGGAGTAGTAAAAGTTGTTTTGGCTTGATCCTATGGTTGGACTAAAATTTGGTTGTATCCTGGAAATCCATCTAAAAGTGAAATCCTAGAAGAACCAACTACCCTTTGTAAAATGTGATCCATCTTTGGTAAAGGATAATTATCTTTTAAGGATACTTTGTTTAGATTTCTAAAATCAACACATAATCTAATTTCTCCTATCTTTTTTCTGGTTGGAACTAGATTAGAAACCCAATCAGAATATCTGATTGGTGCAATTATTTGTGCATCGTACATTCTTTTTACTTGTTTTTCAATCAAAGGCATCAAAACAGGGTTGATCCTTCTTAACTTTTGTTTAAAATTCTTTTGATCTTCTTTTATAGGGATTTTATGTTGTATTATATTGGTGTCATAGGATTTTAGGTCCTCATAACTCCAAGCAAAAACATCTTGAAATTCCTTAAAAAGAGCAATATATTTTTCTTTTTGTTCCTTAGGTAAAGCTTTGGAAAGTTTAATCATCTTAGGTTTTAACTCTGTGTCTATGTTACATTCCTTAATATCATATCTAAGTGGCTCCATTTTGGGTTTTCTAGCAACATCATTTGAGTCAAATAAATCTTCTAAAGGGGTTAAGCCTTTTGGTAAAAATGTATCTTTTAAGTTCAAAATATCATATTCATCATCAACTATCTCTTCAATCTCTACTTTTTCTAAGTTATTTATGTCTTTTTGATTGAATTTAGTAAGTTTTGCAAACTTTACTTTATTTACATCTATGTTATTCAAACCAATTTCACTATCTAAATTCTGGTCTACTATACAGTCTATGTCTAGTTTACAATTATGAAATTCACCTTCATTGTTCATAAAATGGTAAATATGTTGATCTTGTGAGAAAAAAATTCAATATTTAAGATTATCTTGAATTATTGGTCTGTGTTTGACTTTTGTTGTATACCTATGATTTGGCAGGAATGGCAGATTACAGGTACTAGCAAAAGTTGCTAGGGAGTGACCTTGTATGTTCTGTTTTCTTGGTATTGCAGAAAAATTACATTCCAACAGTTCATCTATCAAATCTAACACAATTTCTCTATATCGGCTTAATCTAGGATTATAAACAAAATATTCTCCATTTATTTGTTTAACAATCAACTCTGAAACTCCCATTATTGATACTCTCTTACCTCCTAAATTTCTGATAATTTGTAGTCCTAAAATGAGGGCTTCATATTCAGCCATGTTTTTGGTATATTTGAAATTAAGTTTGAAAGCATGGCCTTCTGATGATTATTTTCCATATTAGTTATCCAAACTCCTACTCCTGCTCCTAGTTTATTGACTGAGCCATCAAAATCTAAATGACATAATGATTCATGAAAGTTATTTTCATTGTCTGATGTTTTATTTTTGTCTTTTAGTTCAGTTTTGATTTCATTATCAGTTTGAGTGTTACATAAAATGAATGAATCTAGGTTAGTAGGTGTAGATTAAATTGGGTAATTTATTGATCTTTCTGCACTACTTACCATATATTTCATCAATGTTTCCCTATAGAGTTTCTTTGGTTGGCCAAAAACTAATATGGTAGCATATGACATGTCCAATTGTAGATTTCCTTGTAATTTGGCTCCCCATGAGCAAGATAAGAGCATTCCATATTTAGGTGGGATATCAGCTACTACAATGTCCATGAGTATACTTTTACTAGGATATTGAACTAAATGTAACAAACAAATCTTTAATCAATCCTAAACATTTCACTTTGCTTGAATCAAATGAAAGGAGATATTTGTAAGGCCTAGTGATGTCTAAGTTCAGGGTTTCCATTATTGCTTTTGGCATTAGATTGTGTGAAGCCCCCGAATCTAACATTGCATTGTGTAATATTTGGTCATGAACAGTTAGGCTAATGTAAAACGGTGGAACTGCTCCATCTTGGTGTTTCCATTAACATCAGGACCAAAAAATCAACTCTGGTTGATCATCACTTAATTTTACTAATCTTCTCCTCCATTCATGTTTAAGGTTTCAATGATAGTTGTTTTGTACAAATCATGTTTTACCAATTCTATCAAAGGAATTGGTATTTTTAATTTTGCAATTTTAGCTTGTATATTGAATGAAGGTTGTGATTTACTAAGTTGAATTAAATCTTCTTTAATAACTGTAGTTTGAGTAGGTTTGTCTTGTTTTTCTACAGTTATCTTTTCATTTTCAGTTTGTGTTTTTTGTGTCTTACTGCTCTTAGTTTTTTTTTAGGAATGGTTTAAGAAGCAATAGATGTTTTTTCAGATTTTGAATTATCAGAAGCTGTTTTCGTAGTGGCGGCTTTTGGATCTTCTTATTTTGGATCTGCAGTGGGTGTTTTTGGATCTAAAATTGTTGTTTTAACATAATTAGGTGTTTTTAAAGCAGCAATTTTTTGTGAATCTGTTGATGTTTGGATAGCCTCATCTGTTATGTCAACAATCTTAGGACTAGGTGAAATTTTGGGGTTGTAAACTTTTTGGGATGAATTAGAGTTTTTCTTGTTTTCCCCAGGGAGAATTTACAGAACTTTTGTAGTGGGAGCCTCTACTGTTTTCTTAGTTTGTGTTTTTGCAGGTTTCTTAGTAGAAGGCTCAATGTTTTTCTTACTTCTAAGGTTATATTGTTTATGTACTTCATTTATAGCAAAATCATAACCTTGTTTGTAGTCAAATGATTCACTTGAATCTAATTTAAGTTGTTGCATTTCAAACAACTTTTGATCTTCTTGAGTGCGAAAGATAGTGTTATCATCATTTATACCCATTAGATTAATGGTGTCTTCATCATCATCATTATGTTAAGAACTTTCAGCATAGTTCTCTTGAAATGGAGGTCTTATTGTTTGATCAGGGGCTGATTCTTTAGATTTTCCTGAGTTTGTATTTTTCTTGAAGTTGGGATTTCTAATTTGCTGTTGATTATCCCATTATGGTCTTCTTTCTATATTATCTAATCTATCCATCATTCTCTCTAAGGTTTTAGCTAATTGATCTATTTTTCCATCTGAACTAGATGTCTCTTCTTTTATGGTTACTCTCCTCTCATTCCTTAATCTACCTTTTATAGCCAATATGTTTACTTATACACTAACAGCATCTGTTTGCATTATTTCTAAAGTTTCAACATTTCTCTCTCTCAGCTGATAGGCCATGTCTGTGTCAAATCCATTAGGGAATTTGAGTAGGACAGAGTCCAGAGTGGGTTTGACATTAGCTGGGATTGAATTATAAACATTGTTGTATCTAGTGCAGTAGTCTTGGACTGTTTCATTAGGAGATCTTTTCATTGCATCAAATTTAGATAATATTTGAAGTGGATTTTTCTTATTTTCCCATTTATTCAAAAATAATCTATGAAAGACTAATAAATCAGCTATACTACCAGGATTAAGACCTTTAAACCATTTTTTAACTTCCCTTGTTAATGTTTGAGCAAAAAGTCTCATTTGTACATCAGAATCATCTATTTCATGAAGCTCAAAATAATTTGTCATCTTATTAATGTGTTGTTGGGAAATGTAATGTGTGGTAGCATCAAATTGGGGTATTTTACTTTGGTAATCCTGAGACATGTCATGTAATTGAGCTGGAAGGACCAAGGGAGCATACCTAGCAGCCATGGCTTGAATTTTAGCTTGGCTAAGAGGTAAGTTGGAAGTGCTTGGTGCTAAACTAGAAGTGCTAGCTGATGCAGTTACTGAGGTGGCTGATGAGATTGGAATATAAGATGATGTGCTAAAAAAATTGGTGGATGAACTAAAGGATGAAGTTGGGGTGCTAGAAAATGAAACTAGTATATATGAAGGACTACTTGGAAATGAGAATGATGCATTTGAAATTGCAGAAGATAAACTAGTGGATGGATTTGAGGTGGGGGAAGATGGAAATAGTATTATAGCTTGGAAGGGTTGTTTAGGGATAAATGGATTTGTAGATTGAAGGGTGGTGGAAATTATAGATGATGTAGTGGTAAAAAGAGATGAACCTACATATTTTATTAGGTTGGTATTTAAATGAGAAATAGAAGGCTTAGATGTATATGCTAATAATTCAGCTAATTCAATAACTTCATTTATTTCCTTAAGAATAGTAGCAATTATTTCTTCAATTTTATAATGAACTTCAAATATCTTTGATTTGGAATCTACTGAAACATTTTCCTGCTTTGTTTCAAGAAATGAAATAAAGACAGGATCTATAACAACACTATTTAAGTCACTTTCTGATTTATTTCTTAATAAAGTATGTTCAAAATTCAAGTCAAACTCTATGTCTTGTATACTCACTAACTGTTTTGGCAATGAATTTGATCTAAATAAGGAAACTTTAGTACCTAAGTCTTCTACTTGTTTATTCTTTTTTCCAATTCTGTCCGAATTTTCTACTATAACAGCAGGTTTAGCATCTAGGTTTGACCTAGTATAGTAGATTTTTCTAGAAGGCAGAATTACAGTTTTTTGATAAAAATGATACTCAAAACTTTTAAAACAATGTTAAGGTGAAAGGATGATGAAAATGATTCCCTTTAAGATCTATTTTAAGACTGAGGATTGGTTAGTTCCCCAGTACGGTCGCCAGTATGTTATCACTCTAATAATTCTTAAGTTGTGAGATTTTTTATTTTTAGTCAAAGAATATCAGAGATAACTACAGACCAACTTTTAAACTCTAGGATCTAGCCTTCCTAGGGTTCAGAGAGGGCTCTCTCTATAATATTTAACTTTTTTTTAATTGTATGATATTAGGCTAGTTGTGATGTGCAAACTGGTTTGGTTTGGTTTGGTTTGGTTTGGTGAGAAAAAACCACTTAATGAGATGGATAATGATAGATTTGTTCATTCATTGGGCTAAGGAGTCAAATGTCAAGCAGACAGGACTAGGATCAAGGTCAAAAATTCAAATATTTTCAGGGCAAGATAGAGAAGTCATTGAAGATCTTAGAAGGTTGATTGGTGAAGTGGTTTGATCAGGATAAAGAACAATCAATGATTCTTTAATCCAGATAAGGAAGGAGAAGACAGGGGTCATTCAAAAGAGGGAGCAATTAAGGGTTCCCTACTTTGGAAATCAGCAGAAAACATAGAAATGATAAATAGTTAAAGATAGGGTGCTTTTAACAAATCCTGTAATAATATTTCTAATTTATCATTCAAATTTAGAACACATATGTGGATGCATGTAAAACATAAGAAGATAAAAAAAGATAGTATAAAGTACTTCACTTCAATGGCTCATCACATGAATCCTGAAATATGATGATAGATGATTTGATCCAGACTGCTACTTGAACTTGCTACAAAAAGCCTTCAGGTATAGAAAATTTGACTATAGAAACTTTCAGCAATTTATTCCACAATAATACTTCAAAGATTGAAGTATTTATACAAAATATCCTAGAATGATCATAGGATTTTTCTAAGGAAAATAAAATATCTTTTACAACAAAATAGTGATAGTTACTTAACAACTTAGCAAGTTGTCCTATTTATCCAAATAAAATAGAAGTGTTGTTTTGGATTAGGTGTAGTTGGCTGTCTTGCTATCTCCAACGTTGGCAAAAGATATTTCAAATCTGTTTTGAAATATTATCTTCTTATCTGATACTCTTTCATGTGATACTCTCTAACTCTGATACACTTTAATCATTATTTAAACTGCTTTACTACTGTAATTTCTATTTTGGCTGTGTAAAATCAGCAAACTGTTTTTATCCTCTTCTCTGCAATTTGACTTTTACAATAAATCAGTGAGTGATTCCCAAGATTCTTCATCAGGAATTTTGATCTTTTTCAACATCCTAAATTTCTCATCTGCTTCAGTTTACCCAGCAAATGTTGGTTTTATAACAAATAGGTGTTTTATCTCATGTTGTAGATAAAACAAGTCTTCAAAACTTTTATGTAAAACCTTTCCTATAGGAATTCATTGTCCTTCTGTTTTGTTTACCTGCTCTTTTGCATGATCTCTTATCTTCTTGTTGTAGTCCTCTTGTGGCATGACTTTATCATTAATAACCAAGATGTTTGGCAAACATATTTGCCTCAAAATCTCAAAATTTAATCATAAATTTAGTTATGTCTATATTCATGTTTTCACACTTTTCTTCTAGTTGCTTCAGCAAATTCTTCTTTGAAATTACTTTCCTTGTTTCAAGGATTGTTTCTACTCAGTTAGTAACTTCTATCTCCTCTAATTCTTGCTTGTTCTTACTGTTGAGAAATTTGATTAATTCTAGGGTCTGTTTAGGTTTGGCAGCTAGTTCCTCCTTTGTTTTCTAAATTTCTTCTTGAGTTGCCTTTAGTAAATCCTTTTGCTCATAAATTACCCGTATTGATGGCAAGACATCATTGATGGATTCAATGATTTTGGTCCATAGTTGATTCTTCACATAATACATTGGCTCTTTCAAATTTAAATCCTTTTGTAGATTCTTCAATTCAACATTTAACCTATTGGCCCTGTGTTCCTGAGTTTTGGCATTAGTTTGGGTCAGCTTATTTGTGTCTTCTATATTTTCAATCATTTTCTTCAACCTATTGATTTCATTGGTTTGAAGTGACATTTCCTCCATGACTTTGATGAGCTTTCTAGCTTCATCTGTTGGTTGAAATGTTGATGTAGATGAATCTGTAGCTAAGGTAGTAGAAGATGTCACTGGTACTACTGTGGCCAGTGGTACTTTTGGTGCCAACTCTTCTGCTAGAGTTGAAGGCACAGTTGTAGTTGCCATGGGAATTACTGTAGGAACTTCTTGTGCTTTTGTAGCTTCTCTTTCATGGACAAGCTTGTCCATTTGGATTTCCATCTCTTTAATATGAGCTGTCAATTGTAAAATCAAGTTCATCATATCATCTTTTTGGCTTGCCTCTTGAACAATTTCCTTGGTTTGTGGATGTTGTGTTGGTGGATGTTGTGTTGGTGGAAGCTTGAGTTGCTTTCTAAGTGTTGCAATGTCATCATTATTTTTCTTCACCAGCTCTTCTGCAAATTTTACATTGGCAGGATCATATCCTACTTGAATAACCAACTCTTATAAAGACTTAATTCTAAGGTCTTTAGCATATGAGGAAGCCTTTTCAACCTTCATTTGATTTCTCATATCTATTATTGTATTCTGGAGCTTTTGGGCACTCATTGCCTTTGTAGTAATGGTAGAATAAAGCATCTCAGAAGTTTGTCTGTGAAACTCAATTTGATCTAATGCATGGATACTTTCTGTATGCACTTCAAGGTCAACTTTTTTGTAATCTGCCACTGTTTTGGGAGTCTTAACTGTCAGTTGAAGCACTGACATAATCAACTTCTTGTTTGAATAATCAAAATCTGACAGAAGTCTATTCTAGATCCCTGGTGTTTGTTTTAAATACTGAGAATAGATATCATTCTTAATTTCTTCATTCTTGGCCTTTATCTGCTTATATTTCTCCCTGATGTCCATATATTTATCCTCTGCTAGCTGTGAGGAGGATGCTTCCATATTTTGTTGTTTTTCAACCATTTGTGTGTCTGAAGTATCATTTTCCTGCTCATTTATAATGCCTATAGCAGCATCTGTGTTTGTCTCTGGAACATCTGTATCTTCCACTTCTATGTTCTCTTTGTCTTTATCAACTGGATTGAGCTTAGGCTTTTTATTATATATAAGTTTAAACCTAGTCTTTGTAGTTGTTTTAGTATTGTAATTACCTTCTTCTATAACTCTTTTGGTGGCTTTATCTTCTTGATTCACAGTTTTCAAGGTGTGACTAGTATCACCCTGTTTAACTGCTTCTATCAAGGTATTTTCTAGCCACTTTGCTTGATTAACAAACTGCTCAATCTCTGGCCTTTTATTATGTATATAAGGGGTAAGTTTGCATTTTACCCTCATTTTGCTGAGTATTCCCTGAGGATCATTATTCCATAAGAAACTAAATTCAAATTTGTATTCCAGCAATTTTTTTTCTGCCTATGTACCTGCATCTTTGTGATTACAAATGAAGGGTCCTATCTGATTTTTCAACTTAAATTGGGTCTTCTTTTTGGCTTCCAAGAAATTGATTGAATCTGAATTGAGAATTTGCCTGATGTCCTCCAAGGAAAAAACTCTCATTAGCACATACTTAGGTAGTTCATAGGGTAAAATATTGGACCCAAAAACTCTGATCTCTATATGGTTCTGATATAAGTACCAATCTCTAGTTTTGCTTTGTTCTGACAGTTGTAATATTTTCTTTATCTCATCATTGATTCTTGGTTGTACCTTATTTGTAAGTATATTAACCAATGGATGAAAAAAAGAGTCTATAAAATCTGCATAACTAAACTCTGTGGACTCTTTTCTGATCACAGATGTCCAAAAGATGACTGACAATGGATTTCCCTCTACATCCAGCTTCTGAAGTGATATTGGAAACTTGTCTGCTTGAAAGTATAGGAACATATGAAAAAGAAACAAGTATATCTAAATACTCCTTTAGTTGGCAATTTCACAAGCTGATCATGGATATTCTCAACTATGTATTCAGCATATTTGTAAATGATAGAAGGAGGTTGTCCAAGTACAAAAGTTGATAGAAATCCTAGGATTGACTCATCTGTATGCTTATTAGTAAAATAACCTAGGATGAGGGATAACATAGAGATGACATGCCTTGACCCTTCAGGAAATTTGGAAGTAGAATAAGGAGGGTTTAGTTTTGGGATTTCAACCTATGCAGGCATGAAATTTTGGAAAATCTGAAACCTTTTAGGAAAGTCCAAATTAATGTAGAGCTTTGTGAGTGCTTCTATGGATAAGGGAATTGCATTAGGATCTGGTTTGAGCTGAAGCATTAGGTTCATTGACTCTACAGTGATGGTAAACAATATTTCTTTATTAGCATTAACCATGGCTCTTTGTTCAGGTAAATAATAAGATCGACACAGCCTAATAACTTCTAGACACTGATGAGTGAGTGGAACCACATACTTGGGTAGATTTGACTCTCAAATCTGAACTTCATCAACTTGATCTAATGATTTTTCAAGACTCTAGCAGTGGAGGTCTAAAAGATTAAGTTCTATCACTGGATCAGCTATTTTGTAATCTACATCAGCCAAGGGTGTATGTTCAATGTCTACAACAGGAGGTTGTAGAGGGTTTACAACAATTGTGGTTTTGGAAGTCATTGTTGGGTTTGATTTTGGCATTTTTAGACCTTTTGGGTGCTTGGAACTCTGTATTTTGACTTTTTTAAACTCTTCTGTAAGATTGAATTGTTTACAGAAGGTTTTTCTGGTTTAACAGAGGTATGTGGATAAAAATAAGCATAAATTGGCTTTCTTTGGATTTTAAACCTTTAAATTTGGTTACAAACTGATCTTCAAACTCTTACAGATTCAAGAAATGATAAAACAAGGGTTTCTTTGTTTTTCCTGGATAAACTGGACTGAAAATGGTTCAAATCAGGCTTAGAAAGATTAAGATTATTTTGCAAAGCGTTTTTGGATAAATTAGGAGTCTTTTCAAGGTTTGCAAATGCTAAATTACTCCAATTTTGATTTTTAAAACAGATTGCATTATCGAAATTGGGGTTTATTAGATTTTTACAGCTAATTCGTTCTTTGTAGGAAACTATAGGTATTTTTGTGGGTAAATGGGATTTACAAGTTTTAATTTTTCTGAAAACTCTTTTTCGAATGATAAATAAGTTGTTTTTCTTTGAAGAATACATGTTTGTGTAGGAATTTGACCTTTTAAACAGGTTCTGAGGTGTCAGAGAGGTTTCTGATGGATTTTGAAGTGTTTTTGGAAACAAACTGGAAGCTTCAATGGTCTTGGCAGCGATTAAAATGGCTTTTCTGATTCCTTGAGCATGAAAACAAGGCTATGGCACTTGTTTCTTCAGTCGGGAGGATAAAAACGCACAGACACTGCAAAAAAGGGCTTAACTGGCGCATATGGAGGTTTTATAACATTTTAGGTTTAAAGTGGGTAAGCATTGAATGGCAGTCATATCAAAGTAGAGTGGTTTTGGCGCCGGAAACAGAGATACCATTGGTGGTTATCGCACAGGCTAAGGGCGGTAAGTGGTTTCCTTGGATCAAATGCGATCCAATCATATACTGCCACGTGGAGGGGAGAGAGTATAGTCAAACTGTCCATTTCGCAAAATAGAAATTGGTTAATGTTATCACTATTGAAAATGTGATATGGCGTTTGGATTGTCGGATCTGGAGATATGAGTGCGAACGGTGGAGATTAGTTGAAAGAGTTGCTCGGCATGATGGGGGCGTGGGGCCCGGGTCTTTATATACATCGGAGTTAGTTTTAACATTTAAAACGTATGTTTTAAATGTAAAACTAAGGTTTTATTATGATAGGCGAGTTATGTATTTACATAACAAATGAGGGTTTAACATGTGATTTATAACCATTGGAGCGGGATTTATTATAATGTATATGCTTTTAACCTATAGGGAATGGGCAGAATTATTTCACGTGGGTATTTTTAGACCATAGGTTAAAATTAAATAAGTGGGTTTGGGATATTTAAATAAAATGGTTTAATATATATATGGGAATGGGTAGTTTAAAGGGATTTAATACAATATGTTAAAAACTAATATGAAATGAATGTAATGAATAAAAATACATAAAATAAACTAAGCAAAATGTAAAATAGGCATTTTTAAGCACAATGATTGTGTCATTAATCATTTACACTTAAACTTAGGATAAATTGTATTTTATGGGTTTTTTGAGTGTTTTTGGATGAAATGAAATTAATTAAGAAGGGATTTTACTTTTTCTAAGCAAGAAATGTATTTTACTTAGGAAAAGGGATTATATTTTTGGAAGAGGGTGAATATGTTGAGGAAATGGGTTTTCACGAAGGTAATCCAGTACTTTTACCAATCAGTTATTAAGCCTTAGAAGTCAGAAAAATGCTTTGAGCCTCTTTAACTGAAGGTTTTGAATATTGGATCATTGTGGGGGAGAGAAAATTAGTAATTTGCCTGATGATGCTTTATTACATGCCTTGCACAACTACTTTCTATCTACCCATCATTATTCTAACATTTTTTATTTCATTTGCATGGGTGCATTTAAGCTTGCAACCCTAAATCCGTTTTTCTTTTAAAGCATAAACTATCTAATTCTAACCTTATTTCATCTGAGGGCTCAGATTAAACTGTTGAGCTCCTCATTTATTCTCTAACTATATACTAATTTGTCAAGTTTGAACAGTTTTACATATCTTTATTCTCTATCTAAAACAAGAAATTCAAGGCATGAAAAGTTGAGATTAAACTATTTAACTGATCATGGATCATGGCAATTTGAACAAGCTGCACATAATCATTATTTTTGCAATAAAAGTAAATAGTAGTGGCACTTTGACTTGCTCACTTTCATGTCTTATTCTTATCTCTTTTTTCTCTTTTGGGGTTCATTTTTTTATTCTTTTTGATCTTTTCTTTTCAAGTCCTTTGATTTTTCTTTTAGGACTTTTACCCTCTTTTCATTTTTTATTATTTTCAAAATATGGGAAAACAACTTGCAAAAAGCAAGGTATGTACATATTTACAAGACTATCAAAGTCAATTCAAAAATTATGAACCCTATCATTATAGGACTCTAACATGGCCCTTTTTTTTTGCCCATTTCAGTGTTAATGAGTCTCGCTAAATCCATTTCCGCTTCCACCATCCTGCCTTCAGCTCCGCTCCACGTCTACATCTGACAGCTCATAATCTATTTCGCACCCCCTCCACCTTCCGAAGGTTAATGCCTGGGGGAGAGGGGGGGTCTGAAATGGTCGGTTTCTAATACCGCCTCTGGTGCTACATGGCAACTCATAGTGATTTTGCACCCCCCCCCCCCCCCCCCAATCCAATACCACAAACCATCCATGCTCCCCTCTGAAATCTAGTTTCCGATTTGCAATTCAAACACAGCATGGGCTTTTAGGTGGAGCATGCAGTTACAATTTATTCAGTTTTCTCATGAAACCTCCACTAAGGAGCCAAGCACGCACAGTACGACTGATCATTTCACAGCTGTTGAGTGGAAATCATGAGAGTTAGAGAGTGGAGGATTCCAAACAGCTTATGCAATTATATGACGAAGGCCTGACCGCCCACTTGTTCACAGCCACTTCTCGCCACTCCTTTTGAATATTCTGGAATTTGGCCTCCCTGGCCAACTGTTTTGTTTATGTTTGCTATTAGATAGTGATGTTTTGCTGGTAAAATCCTGATTTTACCCAATTATGTTTTGTTTTTCTGTTACAAGAGTGATTGTTTGATGCACGCTCTGCTATTTTGTTAGGATATTTTGGTTTTCACCTGTGTGGGTCGATCATGACATAATATTCAATCGTAAACCCTCAAGGATAACTCTATATGTAGTGAGCTCTAAGATGAAAGAAAGGTTCTGGAATTTTGAAGAATTTTTTTGTAGTTTTGTATGATTGTGCTCCTGTGCTCTGAGATACATATTTGGGAGAGTTGTTTAAACTTAATATGATACAGAGTTGTTATTTGGATTCCAGATGGAGCAATGGGTAGTATGTATTTGTTTCCTTCTGTTATCAGTAATCTCCTTTTATGTATAATCGTCTTTCATGCTATGCTACTTTGATGGTTCGTGTAATGTAGTTGTCAATGGTCTACAATTTTATTCATGAATTCGTGTCTGTATATCACTTAGTTGTTAACGCTCATGCACTAAACTAGCTGCACTCCCTTAATTCGCACTCCACGAACCTCTTTTGTTGTCTGTATCTCATTCATATCTGCTTCCTCTGAGTTCACAGGGGACAGATTCTTAATCCTCTTAAGCATGTCTCTTGTGGGTTCCTCTGTTCTTCTCAATGCCTCTGCATATTTTTAAAGCTTCTGCTCATTGTTTTATACTTGGCCCATTTAAAAGCCATCAAATTTCACTGCCTCTTGAGCCCTCTCACAGTATAGGGAATTCTCTTGAATCAGGCTCAAATGGTCTTCTCATTTCTTGAACCACCAAAACCATTATTCTCTTAACCTATATTCTGTCAAAGGCATTTATACAATTGTCCACATTTAACCTCTGATTTTAAGATGTCTTAGGCATCGGTCTTTTGCAACTCAAGGTTGTCTCTAGGAGCTACAACAAGGCTTCTTCTCTTTTTTGACATGTGGTTGCTCTTTATCTTTTATATGAATAATGAGTGAGACTAGGGCTTGTATCTTAGCAGCTGTAGAAATTTCTGAATCTTAATTCTTATGCAGAAATTATTTCTGATGCAGAAATTATTTTTGTTAATCCGGTTAAGCTTCTCCTACTTATACAAGTTATCAACTGAATAAATTCAAGTTAACATCAAAGAATAACGCATAATAGATCTCTACCAATTCAAATCTAGAATAAGCACATGCACACATAGACAAAATGACACAGTTATTTATGGACAAACTGTCCCCGGAAAAAACCAATGTGGGAAAACCGATCTCTGGCTTCTGGAGGGCTCTATTATTAAGAATATTTCTGAATACACAACTTTAGGTTCCAGATCTAGAAAACCCTACAGAGATAACTCTAGATCTGCAGCACCTGGCTGGTCTAAGACCAACAATACTCACTGATCCACACCCTCAAACGAGATTTACAACTCAACCAAATCTAGGCCTAGAAACCCCAGATCTGCCCCTGAAAGACACTGCGTCAGCCTCTGAAGGCCTCCAAATGCTCAGCATTGTCACTGGAAGGGACTACGTTAACCCAGACTGGGTGATGCAGTCACTACGCTGCCCCTAAGGGTCTCTGCATAACCCCTGAAGGGTTTCCTGAAAATCACACTATCCTTGCTATTGCTGTTGCTGTTGTCGTCTGTTGCTGCTGCTGCTGCCTTCCTCTGTGTTGTCTTTCCTAATCTCTTCTCTGCTTCTTGTGTATTCTAGACCCCAAGATCAGATCATCCCCTTGGTCTAAATTCCCCTCTCTGCAACTAAAACACTTGAGAATTCTTAGCAACCCCACCCCAGAATCTCAGCTTAGCTTCAATAATCTATCTCTGTGTGTCTTACAAATGACCCCAAGCCTTTCCTTTATACTTTTCTCGTTGACAAATCAATGGCCAAGATTAAATCTTTAATCAATAGCTAAGATTAAAAGAAAGCTTGATCTGTGTGACTTAAGACAATTTCATCACATGTTTAGTTAAATTCACTTTAATTATTTTATTTTCCTAAGTTTTAACTTAGGAAATACATTAAAATAATTAATTAATATAATATCTCCTAAACCAGATGAAATTGCCCAAATCTATTTCTGGGTCTTGTAGATCAAGTGAACTCTAGTCCTTCCTCAAAATTTGGGACCTAGAGCACAACTGATGCTACCCCAAATACACAAAATCTCAATAGCAGCATGAGGACTCACCAACATACCCAAGACCTGTCTTGTTAAGTGGTGATTTTTGGCAATTGAGAATGTCATCCAAGTCCTGCGAACTCCACAATCTTTTATTTAGTTTGTCTGCTTCTGTTCTCAAGGTGACAATTTCTTGTTCACGTTTCATGCAATCCTCTTCCTTTTGCTTCATCTGACTTCTTAAGACTTCCTCTGGGCCCTTTTGGCTTCTTCAAGTTCCCTCTCCAAGGAGGTGATTTTCCTTCCAAGTTCTTTATCATGCTTGTTCCATTTATTTGGCCTTTCCTTGAGTTGGCTTGTCAAAGTGCTTTCTTTATTGTTAGCCTCTTGTAGCATGCTTTTGAGATGGTACACTTCCTTCTTTGCCTCATCAAGTTCACGATCCATTTCTGTCATTTTCATTTGCTCCTTTTGCATTCAATTTCACTTCTTAGCATGTTTATTTCATCAAGAGCATGTTCATATTTAGTATCGTTTTGCTCATTATATTTCTTTAGATCTTTGAATTCTGAACTAAGACTATTATACAAATTCCTTATCATCATCTCTCCATTTTCAGCCTTCTCAACTTGGAGTTTGAGAGATGAAACTTCTTCAGAACTGCTGCCAGCATTTTGTGGACGTTCTGATAGTTGCTTCACTTCTTCTTGAAGATTCTTGTTCTCTTTTCTTGCACCCTTGAGCTCAATTAGAGCAGTAATCAGCTCCTCTTTCAAATTCGTTGACATCTTATATTCAACTATAGGCTCCTCACCAATCAACTCCTTTGACTTCCCCATCTCAAATGCTACGGATCTGCCTTCAAGGAATTAAACTTCCAAAGAAGGATCAAATTTGATACCAATTATTGGAAATACTGAGGGAGGGGTGAATCAACATTTCACTCTTTTCACACAATTGTTAGATTCCTTTAAACATCCATAGCATCAAAACAAAACATGAAACATCATCACATCATATGATTAGTACACAAGAGATTTCACTCAACAAAGAACTTCATTATGTATGGTTACATACAAGTTTACCAGCTGAACTAGAAGGAAGTACAAATCTCCCAAGGGTTTTACTAGTAAGGTTGGAGGGAAGCAACTACTCCCAAGTTTGAAGGTATTTGTACGATGAATCTGAAGAGGGGGTCTTCAGTCCCATATTACAACATTGGTGCTACTCTGCCCCACCACATTCTCCTGCTCCAAACAATGACTAAGCTTGGGCTTTTGTACCAGGGACAATGACCCAGCTGCACTACAATCTACTCCTCATCTATCTCTGTCACAAGTACCAGTCACTGCAACATCTACTAACTCGGTACATCATCAACCACACTCTGGTCAACAACAATAGTAGCATTATGCTCATTGTTCAATCACGAAAATATCTTACAGTCTGCATTGTCACCATCTTTGTCCCTTACAACAAGATCTATATGTGTAGGCTCTCGTACCAGGGATAATGGCTTACTTACAAAACTACTTCACAACAACACATACTCAAAAAAACTCAACTGCAGAATAACTCCCAACTTCAAACTAACCAGACTCTTCAAATATAAACTGCTAGGGGATGCACAAACTTCAACCAAAAATACCTCAATTTCTTCTGCTAATGACCTTGCCTTATGGATGTACCTCTATCACTGTATTCTGTAAATGTCTATTATAGTGATGATGTCATGAATGTATTTTGCAAAAAAAGTTTGTCTTTGTGCCACTCAAGCATTCAATGCAATATAAAAATTTTGATTAGGTATGTAACCCTCAATGCACAAATTTGTCTTTTACAGATAGGATACATGCAAGGTAGGCAATGCTTATTAAGATCATCAAACCCTATCCTCCTAAAATCAGTTAATATCACCATGAAGTTTCTACACTGCTGAAGAATGTACAAACATATACTAATCTTCAAAATTATTCCTTGTCTAATAATTGAATCATCATGTTCCTTACCTCAATCCTGCTGATGTATACCTTAGATATTCAAACAACGGGACTACCCCTTGTATGCAGAAGATGTGCTTCGATTTGCAAAATATATATGATATTGTTTTGTGCTTGACTTTGTTCCAATATCCTCTGTCTATGTATGCAAAACAGATCTTTCACTACAGTTCATATACACACCCAAAACTTTCCCTTTCAATTCTCACAGATTATTGAGTCAAGCAGTGATTTGTTATTCGTTAAATTTTGATAGGAAAAAGCTTGGTTCTATGTGGAAATTTGAACTTCACGAACTTATATTAGACTTTGAATCAGAGATGGTTGAATGCTTCAGAAGTTGCAACAGTTTTGTTACAGGCTTGTCATGAATGGGAGATGGAGTCCCTTGTCTTTCTCTAGTGAATAAGAGGTGAATGTTCAGATCTCTTTCAACCAAGATGCCAAAACCCTAGCAGTACTGCTCTAGATTTTCCCTTGTACTTCAGAATTTCTTTTTGCTTCAAATTACAAGGATACAAGCCTCAGAGACATGCATGGACTACACAAGTAGATTCAACATGCTCTACGAATCTTCATATGTCAATTCATTATAACTTTAAGAGGGCCAAGAGGATTACTCTTGTCCAAAGGTGATGTCAAGTCCTTCAAGGCAGAACGTGCATGCCCTAGATTAAAAGTGATAACCATCTAAAATATGCCACAGAATCGTACTTCAGAACTTCTGATGGATAAGAGAGCAATACAAACATGTCATAGTATATCTATGTCCTCACGTCACAAAATAAGATATACCCATAGTCCAAGCAATCTTTAAAGGAGTATTGGTTAGGAATTTTGTAATTGATACCAGATCAGTCACAGTTCCGGCCAATAAACCATATGCAATTTCAGAGATTGAAAGTCACAAATGAAAGCAGAAAATATCTGCACAAATATACTTCATACTTCGCTTCAAGGATCAGTTTCATGACATTGTTTAGAAGTCACTGTGATAGATTATGCCAGCACAGAAGAGGATTTAGATGTTTCTCCAAGGAGAAGGAAAAATTGACTTTGATGCCCACCACAAGCCTGTACCAAGCAAAACAAAACGCACCAACCTCACCTGCTCTTTGTTGATCCTTAAGATTACACAGAAGCCACAGAAATTTATGTGAAAGTTCTGGAAATGCTCAACTAATATACCTACGAGAGGATTATAAGAACCCAATGAATCCCATTTTAAAAATGTAAGCCATAATCCCATACGTTTCACAAGGAAAAGGTCCACGTTGCTTCAGACTTCCAGATTCGAATGAGGGATTTTACCTGGAGTAGAACAAAAAACACAGTCAAAATATTATGGAGAACCGAACCTTATCTTAAAAACTTGAAGCAATACTAGGAGCTCCGAACAGTCCACAAAGTGCACAGAAGTTTTCCCTACAGAGGGCCGAAAAAATACAGATGGAGCAAGGATCTTCACTGCTTCATATCTTCATTAAATCATCTGCAAAAGGAGCATAACATCACAGTGAAACACTTAAGAAACATAGCCCATAAACCCAAAGTTCTTCCAAATATTCGGCCTCCTCAAAATGATTTTCAGGACTCCTCTTTACCTGCAGGGATATCACGGAATTTTTCTTCACAAGATGGGCATCTGAGCTTATGCATTTGAGGGGAGTGAAGGCCTATTTTTATAGTGGCTAGAGAAAATGTATTTTGGAGAGACAGCCAACATTACATGGAGGAAAAGAGAAACTAAAAATTTGAATTTTAAATTTTTATTTGGAGCCAAAATATTTCCTTCAAAATGGGACCATGTTTAAATTTTGAAATAAATCAAATATTAATTTGTCCTTAATTATTTAAATCCCCTTATAGATATTTAATTTAATGAAGGCCATTTATCTCCACATGATATGTGTCATACACTTGATTGATAATATTTTGCCATATCATCACCCCTTTTATGGTTTTTGACCACAAGAGGGTGCACCATCTTTGACCATGTAAATCTCTCAAATTGAGAGGACCCACGAAGCGCTCCACATATCAACATAAGCAACTTGAAGAAAGTTATCATCCTAGAGGGGTCTTATGTCATAATCATGGAAAATACAATCAACAAGTGTGATGCAAGTGCGAGGTATGATTAACTTTCAAGGGATCCAAACCCCAGAGCTAGGGTTTCATCAATGCATCATCTCATCCATGCAGGCCTGAATACCAAGGACATCAATGATGATATCCTACACCCGCTTTGACGTCAATGACAACCTAATCAACAAAATAAAAAGGAAAAGGGCATGTTCTTTGTGACCCTATGAAAAGAAATAAAATTTGAATTTTTGTGTCATTTGTTTGTCCATGTTGCCAAGTCGGCCCTCTAGATGGACAAGTCATCCAGACCAAAGGACATGTCTCTTCATTTGGTCAAACAACTATATATTGGCACCTATGCTCCACATTTTTAAAATCAATTCGGGTCTTTTGTGGAAAGAAAAGTTCGGGTCTCTAGCACGAAATGAGAGGCATGAAGAAGATGAATATTTTGTGATGTATATCTCTTTAAAGCAGACTTTTGTGACCGACAATTCTCTATGTAATGTGAAGTAGTGTTGATAATATCGATATCGGCAAAATATTGGCGAGGGTCCAGAAAACATCATATCAGCAATATCGTCGAAAATATCGGCAAAATACCCGCAAGCATAAAAATTCATTTTTTCAGATTTTTAAAAATTAGCCAATATTTTCAAAATTTGGCGATATTTAGCAGATATTTTGAAAATATCGCGATATTTTTCCGATATTATCAACACTGGTGTGAAGTTTCTGTGAAACAAATAATGTGAGTTTTTGTGATAGATGATGGAAATTTTTGTGACATAAATCTCTATAAAGATGTGAGTTCCTGTGCATGTATTCCTCTGCAATAATGTGAGTACTCGTGGCACCTTTTCTATATTAAAGCGAGCTCTCATTGGCACCTACAATTATGGGATGCAGGAGATATGAATAGGAAAATTGATTGATCATCTTATGTACAAAAACATGGATAATTTGGAGGGATGACTTGGCACTTGGAACCCTGGTTAGTTGGACTTGGATTTCTCTTTTTGGGTTTTTCCCTAGCCTCTGGCCTAACCTTTGGTGCCTCTTGTCCTTTCGTGCAATGTATTTGTGTAATTGATTGATGACCTAATGATTGAAGTAAAAACTATATATATATATATATTGTGTCACAAGTAATTACGATTATCAGAAATTCTCTCTTGCATTGGAATTTCAACATGGAATCAAAGCTAAGGAATATCTAAGTAGTAATAAACTCCTCTCTCGTTGAAGTCTACTCCATCATGTGACACCTGTAACAGTAATATGAGAACTTAATATGAAGTTTTGTGGCATCGATTCAAGATTTTGTGGCTTGATTTTGGTCTGAGGCATAAGTCTGAATCCTTTGGTGACTTGAACAAGGCATTGACTAAAGTTTGTAGCTCATATCCGAACTTTGTGATGACTTGATCAAATTTTGAGGCAGTCGAGCTTACTGTAGCTCCATACCTCTAAAATATGAACTGGGCTTTGTGACACTTCTCTAAGGATCATAACACAGTCTACAAATCTAGAGCAACTCATACTATATCCAACATGAAGAAGTTTAACGAAGGACTATTAAAGGATGAAAAGAAAAAGTTATCATTGATTTCTACTAGCCTTTGCTCAAGTGGATAAGAAGGTTGAAGATTGAAATTGATATTTTTCGAGGTTTATATGAATCTCCTATATGTGAAGTCTCTTAAGGCATTATGGACTGTATTATATCTCATAGGTATCCAAATTCCAAGTCTATACCATTTTGTGCTTAATTATTGTTCAAGGTGACATTCGAACGTATAACTAGTCTGAGAAAGCCATCTAAGCTACTTGACTGAGCATCGAAGGTATCTCTATAAAAAAATCTATGATGGCACCAAATAACAATAACTCTTGTCCAAACTATACAAGGATTTATGAAGTCTAGGAATGCAAATGATAAGTTTCTCTATGGAAGAATTTGATTTTTGTGGCAATATGTATGTAGACCTAAAGGACGTTACTCTATATGCAAAGGAAAAAATGATACAGACTTTGGATGGGAAAAAAATTAGGTGGATCATCTCTATAATTAAAATGTCAATATCTTTTAGTTGATCTTTGTGACATGGCATATTTGGTGACAAATCAAGGTACTATAATATATATCCTTGAGAGAAGAAATATGATCAAAAAAAAATTTGTGGAAACATATCAAACTTAATCTTTGTGATAGAACATTATCATTTCAAGGATTAAACAAGGCCTACAAGACAAGCTCTCTCATAACCTCTCTAAGATACAAGTTGTAAAGACATATGATTTCTCTCTTAAACATGACATCCAAATTAAAGTTGAGGCATATCTATCATATCTCTATGTTACTCGAGCTCACTATGGAAACAATATTTATCCGAAGTTTATTGTGACATCCGAACACTAGATATCAGAGGCATCCTATGCGAGGAAGTATATTCATAAAATAAATCGAAAGTTTGAAACTATCTTTGAAAAGAGTAGTTAGATATCGAGTCTCCTCAAAGAACAACACTAGTACTATCAAGGTGAAAGCATTGTTTTACAACTGTATGGTCGCAAGTTTTTAAGTGTGTGGAATATCTCCTAGACATGTAACAATACAAAGTATACTTTTGAGGCATGATAGAAACAAGTGCAAAGTATGATACATCAAAATCTAAGTCCACAAGATCTGAGGTATCTCAGTTAAAGGAAGATGATATAAAGACAAAAATCTTTGGACCAGACCTCTCTAATAAAAATATTTCAAGGATGAACAAGTATGGTTGAAAAAGGTATGCATATTTTTTTTTTTGCAACCTATGACCTATGTCAATTACACTGCATATAATGCTAAGTTAGGTCATGATGATATTATATGAAGAATAAAGCTAACAATCTTATGTTATCTTAAAAGGTCGTAAAGGGTTTGTGTAGATATATTAGAGACCATTTATATGTCAGCATTCAAGTCCTTTCCTTGCATATGAAGGCTAGGTTTCTGCAATTATGAAATGAGAAGGCTTGTCAGATAACTTTTCTAGGGTTTTTTTGTAGAATTCGCAAATCTGGATTATGGCAGTTTTTAAAAGGATCTAGGGTTTTGTAAACCTTAGCTAAGGTACAAATAAGAACTCTAATAAAGCCCTAGGACTAATCATTTATGTTGTAGGTAGAAACCGTAGCTATTGATAATGACAGAAATGATGTAATGTTGATGTGAGGACAAGGTTGATGAAAAGGTCCAAGATTGAGAGGAAGTTGACCTTTCTCAAAAGATAAGTACTCTACATCTCCTTTTCTTGTTTACTATTGTTGCTATTATCTTTATACTTTTCTCAATTATATTTTTTCTTTCATAGGCTTCTAATAAAGTTTGTAGATCGATTATAAGAATTTCCCAAGCCTTGGAAGCAAATGAAAGAATGGAAAGAACGTAGAAAAGCACAAATATGGAAGAATGTTATTGCGGAAAGAAAGAGCAATTTGTAGCTTATCCCAGTAAGGACGGGATCAAAGGGAGTTGGAAGCAGAATTTGACATGTAATATCTTACAACTTGGGACTTGAGGTTACATCGATTAAACTATATTGATGATAAAGAGATATTTTACCAATGATTGGGATGGTTTTCTAGAAGAATGCAAAGCAAAATTTCGATGCACTACAAAGGAAGAAGATGTGAAGCCTATTAATCCAAGTTGTCATTGATGGCAACAGGTTGAAAGACTTAATGAAAACATGGAAGATATCATTTGAAGTTATCCTAATGATGTTTCACTGTGACATATTACTGCACTTGCTGGGTACTATCATGATGACACTATGACCCCATGATTAAGAAGCCAAGCAATGGAGAAGGCATTCTGTCCTATATATTTTCTACACTAAAATTAAGGACAGTTACAAAGGAAAAATGAATTTTGGCATCTTGGAGGCAACCAATCACAATGGGACTTAGACTATCTTAAAGAGGACTCCTTCCTCTTTCCAACGAGCCCTCATATGCCCAAAACCCCCCCGTGGTTAGAAAGATATTTTTTTTTGAAGTTGTGTAATAATTATATTTTTACTGAGCCGAATTGTCCTAGCTCCTTCATGTTGGCCTACACCTAGAAAGATGTGTCCATTCTTCTAACGTCAAACCTGTATAAGTATGACATCCCGTCACTTTATTTGAAGACAAGAAGAGGACATCAGAGCACACGAAAAGGGTTCACATCTCGTGAACTAAAGAAGGCAGATAGAACCGAGTTAAAGATCCATTTTTGGTATGCTTCTGTAATAGCAATTGCACCCTTGCACCTGTTTACGTGGTTTAATAAGACAAGCATATCAGAGACTGTTTCTATGATAAAAGAACTCGAAATCTCTTCAATAGAAACGGTATAAGGATCCCTCTTCATATACATCAACTTATGAACCGAACTACTAAGGCATATTAATGTCCGAGCTCCCTTCTGAAATTTCCATCACTGTAATACACCGAGACAGAAGTGGCTCCGAGATCATGACAATGTGGTAGCACCGAGACTGTGATATTGTCTTGACATCGTGACTGTAATAGCATAATATCGAGTCCATGTATCTCTGTTTTGTATTGCGGCCCTAATCTGTGGAGACAATTTGTTGCATAAACCTTGTAAGCAGTGCTTAATTCCTGCCTTCAACAGGTGCGGACTATCACTCATTTTCAGACCTATAGCAGGGTGAAGAACTTGGAGCAGTCACCTACTCGGACTGTGTGAAGGAAAAATCTTGAATTGAAGAAGTCCTATGGAAGATTGTAATGACATTCAAGCATTTGTAGACAAGGACAGTCACATATGACAGAGGTCTCTTGGAAACATTTTATTGGACAATCAAGGACAATTTTGGATCAAATTAATTGAATAATGAAGATTCTTGTTGAAGACAATCAAGTAAGTACATCTCACATTTTCTCTCTAAAGAATTCTGAAGGATTGGTTTCCTTGGAGTAGGAGCTCCTAAACACAAGGTTGGTGCCTTGCGAAGATAGGGTCGAAGCCCTAGAGGTCGAAGCCTCATCAAAGTCCAAGTTGGTGCTTGGCAAACAGGTTGGTGTCTGCTTCATTAAAAGGGTTGGTGCCCTTCTCTCATCTATTGTATACTATTATTAAAAAAGGGATTGAAGTTCTCTTTAATTCTTAATATCATTATTATATATATCTCTCTTTCTTTAATTGTGAAGAATCTAACTGGCAATAATTAACAATTGGAAAGAAATACTGAGAGGGGGAATATTGATTCACCCCCCTCTTAGTATTTCCAACAATTAGTATCAAAGCCAACTTCTTCATTATCAACCTAATAGCTGGAAGAAGGATTCTCAGGCACAATGAAGAACATGGAAGCAACAGGGAAACTACCTATCTTTGATGGAACAAATTTTAGTTTCTGGAAAAAGAGGATGTCCTACTATCTAATGTCTCTTGGCCCTGAAGTATGGCACTCTGTTTTGGATGGATACAAAGCTCCCGCCGGTCTTCCAACTGATCCAGATGAAATAAAAGCATACATTACTAATGCCAAAGCTTTAAATTCCATCACTAGTGGAATCACCGATTCCGAATTTACAAAAGTCATGAACTGTGACTCAGCCAAAGAAATATGGGATAAATTGGTTTTGCTATATGATGGGGACTACAAAGTTAAGAAGGCAAAGCTTCAAACCTATAGAAGACAATTCGAGAGTCTGAAAATGGATGATGAGGAAGATATTGCATCATACTTCCTCAGAGTAGCTGAAGTGGCTAACTCTCTTAAAGGACTAGGGGAAAATATTGAAGAAAGCACCATAGTTCAAAAAATCCTGAGATCACTTCCTGACAGATTCGAATCCAAAGTAAGTGCCATAGAAGAAATGAAGGACCTAGATACTCTCAAGATGGATGAACTTCATGGAATTATTATTGCCTATGAGATGAGGAAAGGGATCCCAAATTTCAAAGAAGCAGCTTTCAAAGCCTCAAAATATACAAAAGAAGGAAAAGGATGGAATTACAGCAACGATGAATCAGATAGTGAAAATGAGTTAGCTCAATTTGTACGAAGACTAAAAAGGGGATCTAAGCTAAAAGGTAAGTACCCTCTTATTTGTTTCAATTGTGGAAGAATAGATCATTACGCTGCAAAATGTCCTCATAAACATGATAGTGATGATGAAAAGGACTCTAAAAGAATGATGTACAAAAAGAAAGCGTTTAGTAAGAAGAAATTCTTCTCTAAAAAAGATGAGTATGATGAAGATGAATTCGTAGTCATAAAGAGGAAATCAATTAGAAATGTGCATCAGTACAAAGAAAGCGATGATGAATCAGATGAGGAAAGTAATTATGTTGGAAGCAAAGAAACGCTATTCATGGCATTTACAAATGATGATGAATCGGAAATAGAAGATGAAAGAAACATGGATAGTTTGCTAATAAGTGCCATTGAAGAAAATGAGAATCTACAAAAGAAGATAATTTCTCTCGAAATAGAAAGAGAGGAAGCAAAAAGAAGGAAAGACTTCTTGAACATCAAGTTAAAAGAGAAGGATGATATCTGTGAAAAACATGAAGCTGAAATGGTGTCCCTGAGAAAGTAATTGGAGCAAATCAAAAGGAGTTGGCAAAGCTCTCTAGCTCTTGACAACATTCTTAATACTCAAAGACCTCAACATGACAAGTCTGGAATTGGTTTCAAAGGAAAATCATCAAGTATGAAGAATAATGCTAGAAGTTATGCTGATGTACTCTCTTGCCATCCAAAAGAAGAAAAGTCATCTCAGGAAAAAGGTCACATCTCAAAACCAATATTTGAAGAAAGAGCAACTCCAAGGAAGAATGTTGATTCAAGCTATGGATACTACAATAGGTATCAAACTATTTTTCTTGGGCATTGTTACAATTGTAAAAACTTTGGGCATCAAGATAAGAATTGCAAGGCTCATAAGAATGAAGCACCAAGATTAAATAATCAACCAAACCAACTACATGGGCCTAAAGAGCGAGAACAAATCAAAACTTACAATTCGTTTGATCCTTTGGCTAAGTTTGATCCATCTTGCTCATTATGTGATGATTATGATCATAATGAACAAAATTGCCCTCTCAAAAGGGAAAAAGCTAAGAATGTAAATCTCAAAACTGATAAATGTGGCCTAGCTCTATGTGCTCATAGTGAAGAAAATCATTGGTTTGTGGATAGTGGATGTTCGAGACATATGACAGGTGACCAAAAGAAGTTTATCTCATTGAACAAGAAAAATGGAAATGTATCCTTTGGAAGTGGATATGCTAAAATCACTGGAAAAGGGACTGCTACTTTTGTCAATGGACTAGGAAAGGCTCAAAATACCTTGCTGGTAGAAGGGCTCAAACACAATCTCTTAAGTGTCAGCCAAATTTGTGACCAAGGACATAATGTTCTCTTTAGTACAAAAAATTGTGAAATAAGAGACTCATCCTCAGGAGAGCTTGTGGCGAAAGGAGTAAGAACACCAGATAATGTTTACATTCTCAGTAGAATCCAAGAAGATAAATGTTACTTAAGTTAAACAGATGAAAGTTGGTTATGGCACAAGCGATTGGGGCATACAAGTTTTGACAACCTAGTCAACATCAGCAAAAATAATGCAGTAAGGGACATTCCAAGAATATGCAAACCAAATCAAGTTGTATGTGGCCCATTCCAACATGGAAAGCAAACCAGAACTAGCCACAAAACCAAGGTGTTCTCAACATCAAAACCTTTGGAAATCATTCATGCAGATTTGTGTGGGCCAACTAGAACTCCAGCTCTTCAAGGTGAAAGGTACTTTGCTCTATTTGTTGATGACTATACTAGAATGATGTGGATATATTTCATAAAATATAAATCCGAACCATTTGAGTGTTTTAAGAATCTTAAAGCTCTCATTGAAAATGAAAAAGATTCTAAGATTAAATGTCTTAGAATGGATAGAGGAGGAGAATTCACTTCGAAAGAGTTTGATAAATTTGGCAAAGAGCATGGAATCAAAAGAGAACTCTCTACTGCTAGGACACCCCAGCAAAATGGAGTAGTTGAAAGAATGAACCAAACCATTCAAGAAATGGCTAGGACAATGCTACTAGTAGCTGATTTGCAACCAAAATTCTGGAGAGAGGCAGTTGGCACCGCAATTTATACCTTAAATCGAACTCAACTGAGACCAAATAATGAAAAGACTCCTTATGAATTATGGAAAGGAAGACCTGCTTCAGTAAAATATTTCAGAATATTTGGAAGCAAATGTTTCATAAAAATAAATGATGACTCACCAGGTAAATTTGATTCTAGAACTGACGAAGGAATATTTCTTGGATATTCCACTAGGAGCAAAGCTTACAAATGTTACAACAATCGTCTACGAAGAATAGTGGAAAGAATTGATGTGAAGATTGATGAAGGACTTCCAGAAAAAAAGAATTGAAGATCATGAAGTTGAGTCTTTCTTTGAACAAAGTGAAGAAGAAGAACCTGAAAGAGAAGAGGAGAATGAAGAATCTCAAAGTGAACCTCAAAATGAAACTTCACAAAGTCCCTCCAAGATCAAGTTTGTTCAAAGATATCATCCAAAAGAACAAGTCATCGGAAATATAGATGAAGGAATCCAAACTCGAAGAAGAATGATAAGCACCCCAAGAAAAGATAATGTGGCTCTATTATCTTGAATAGAACCTGAAATTTTTTCTCAAGCAAGCAAAGATCCTTATTGGATAAAGGCCATGGAAGAAGAAATGTCTCAAATCGAAAAAAATGAGACTTGGGAACTAGTACCTCGCCCAAAAGATAAAAATATAATTGGAACAAAATGGGTATTCAAAAACAAGATGAATGAAGATGGACAACTCATCAGAAATAAAGTCAGACTTGTCTGCAAAGGATACTCGCAAATCGAAGGAATTGACTTCAAAGAAACCTTTGCACCAGTAGCCCAAATGGAAGCCATAAGAATGTTTTTAGCATTTACTTGCTCAAAAGGATTCAAGGTTTATCAAATGGATGTAAAATCAGCATTCGTGAATGGAGATCTCAAGGAAGAAGTTTACATGGAGCAACTAGAAGGATTTGATCTTGCTGAAGGAAAAGACTTTGTATGCAAACTAAAAAAGGCCTTGTATGGATTAAAACAAGCCCCTAGAGCATGGTATGCTAAGTTGGATCACTATCTGCAACAAGAAGATTTCAAAAAGGGAGTGGCAGGTAGCAATCTCTACATGAAGATGGACAAGGGTAAACTTCTGATCACTCTTGTTTACGTTGATGATCTAATATTTTCTAGCAATTATGAAGAAATGAGCCATGAATTTGCTCTAAATATGTCCAAAAAATTCGAGATGTCAATGATCGGTGAGTTATCTTACTTTCTTGGGCTACAAATATCTCAAACTTTTGTAGGCATGTTTATATCTCAAGAAAAATATCTTAAAGACATGCTTAAAAGATGTGGGATGGAAGATTGTGCACTTATGAGCACATCAATGACAATAGATTGTAAATTAAGCAAAGACGATGATACCCCTCAAATAGATGCAACTCTTTACAGGTCAATAATTGGAGCTCTCCTATACTTAACTGCTACAAGACCAGCAAGATTTCAGTCAAGTCCTAAACAATCCCATCTAGTAGCTGTGAAAATAATTCTCAGATATCTGAAAGGAATGACTAATTTCGGTCTTTGGTATCCTAAGAGTTCAACTCTTATTGTGACAGCTTATTCTGATGCTAATTGGGCCGGAAGCGTGGATGATCGTAAAAGCACCAGTGGAAATGCATTCTTTATGGGAGATTGTCTTGTATCTTGGCTCAGCAAAAAACAATCATCTATATCCCTTTCTACAGCTGAAGCCGAATATATAGATGTTGCTAATTGTTGTACACAAATTCTATGGATGAAGGAAGCCTTGAAGGATGTCAACATAGAAACTAAGCAACCAATTACTATTTTTTGTGACAATAATAGTGCCATCAGTATTTCAAAGAATCCAGTGATGCACTCAAGAACAAAACATGTTCCCATCAAATACCACTTTCTTCGTGAAAAATTTGTTGAACACAATATTAGGTTGGAATACGTCAATACAAAAGAGCAAATTGTTGATATCTTAACAAAACCCCTTCCACGAGAAGCATTTGAGTATCTTCGCCAAAAAATGTGTGTCATTGCTCTTACATCGCATTAAATAAAGCAGCATGTCAGGGGTACAGTATGATAGGGGGAGCAACATGACAGAGGGAGCAGCATTGCCATTAATGTCAAAGGGGAAGAGAAGAAAAAAATTGCCATACAATGACAAAGGCGGAGATTGTTAATCCAAGTTGTCATTGATGGCAACAGGTTGAAAGACTTAATGAAAACATGGAAGATATCATTTGAATTTCTCCCAATGATGTTGCACTGTGACATATTACTGCACTTGCTGGGTAATATCATGATGACGCTATGACCCCATGATTAAGAAGCCAAGCAATGGAGAAGGCGTTTTGTCCTATATATTTTCGTACACTAAAATTAAGGACAGTTACAAAGGAAAAATGAATTTTAGCATCTTGGACGCAGCCAATCACAATGGGACTTAGACCATCTTAAAGAGGACTCCTTCCTCTTTCCAATGAGCCCTCATATGCCCCAAACCTCCCTGTGGTTAGAAAGATATTGTTTTTTGAAGTTGTGTAATAATTATATATTTTCTGAGCCGACTTGTCCTAGCTCCTTCATGTCGGCCTACATCTAGAAAGATGTGTCCATTCTTCTAACGTCAAACCTATATAAGTATGACGTCCCATCACTTCATTTGATCATAAAGTTTTCAGTGAATATAAGAAGAGGACATCAGAGCACATGAAAAGGGTTCACATCTCGTGAACTAAAGAAGGCAGATAGAACCAAGTTAAAGATCCATTTTTGGTATGCTTCTGTAACAGAAATTGCACCCTTGCACCTGTTTATGTGGTTTAATAAGACAAGCATATCAGAGACTATTTCTATGATAAAAGAACACGGAATATCTTCAACAGAAATGGTATAAGGATCCCTCTTCATACACATCAACTTATGAACCGAACTACTAAGGCATATTAAAGTCTGAGCTCCCTTCTAAAATTTCCATCACTGTAATACACCGAGACAGTAGTGGCTTCGAGATCATGACAATGTGGTAGCATTGAGACTGTGATATTGTCTTGACATCGTGACTATAATAGCATAATACCAAGTCCATGTATCTCTGTTCTGTATTACAGCCCTAATCTGTGGAAACAATCTGTTGCATAAACCTTGTAAGCAGTGCTTAATTCCTGCCTTCAATAGGTGCGGACTATCACTCATTTTCAGACCTATAGCAGGGTGAAGAACTTGGAACAGTCACCTACTCGGACTTTGTGAAGGAAAAATCTCGAATTCAAGAAGTCCTATGGAAGATTTTAATGACAGTCAAGCATTTGTAGACAAGGACAGTCACATATGACAGAGGTCTCTTGGAAAAATTTTATTGGATAGTCAAGGAAAATTTTGGATCAAAGTAATTGAATAGTGAAGATTCTTATTGAAGACAATCAAGTAAGTACATTTCACATTTTCTCTCTAAATAATTTTGAAATATTGGTGTCCTTGGAGTAGGAGCTCCTTAACATAAGGTTGGTGCCTTGAGAAGATAGGGTCGAAGCCCTAGAGGCCAGAGCCTCATCAAAGTCCAAGTTGGTGCTTGGCAAACAGGTTGGTGCCTGTTTCATTAAAAGGGTTGGTGCCCTTCTCTCATCTATTGTATACTATTATTAAAAAAGGGATTGAAGTTCTCTTTAATTCTTAATATATATATATATATATATATATATATATAATTGTGAAGAATCTAACTGGAAATAATTAACAATTGAAAAGAAATATTGATTCACCCCCCTCTCAGTATTACCAACAAAGCCTTGTGCAAACAGTTATAAATAGGTTTGGCTCCATGAGGTATTTGATGATAGGTTAAATTTGATTATGATATTGATCAAATCTGCATGAAGATTGTGTTGGAAATGTTGTCATTGATGGCAAAGGGGATGGCAAAGAGAGAGGCAGAGGCAGGCAGCAGTGAACTGAAGCAGACAGATATTCAAGTTGCAGAGTAGTGAAGAAGAAGTTTAAATGGGTCTATGATGCTGTGGTGTGCAATTATGTGGTGTGGTGTGATAGAAGAATAAATGTCCCAAGGGCTTAATGTATGAACTGTGTACATGAGGGATGCTTAGCTTTTGTGAAATGTATGTGTATAGGTTGATTAATTTCTGTGTGGGATAGAAGAATAAATGTCAATTATGGGCTGTCGATGTTGTTTTTGAACAAATGCATGCGTTGCAGTCATCGATGACATAGAGTCCACTGTAAAATTCGATATTACAGTCATAGATTAAATAAGGTGCTTGAAGGAAATTACAGGCTTTGTTATGAAATTATGGGCAGTGATGTTCTGAGTTTTGAATTCCATATTGGGATTTTCTAAAATCGAGGAATTGATTCTGAAAGTATGTATCTTGATTGACTTAAATTCTATGTGAATTATATACGTATTCTTGATCTGATACTATAAGAGGAATATCGAGGTCTGTGGGCGAGTGTCAGAATCTGTGTGATATTTTGCATCGAAGAAGAGATGTGCAATCCAGAAATGAGAAGTTAGTTCGTTTTGTAAAATTTAAGGCCAACCGGAATGAAATGTTGATAATGCGCGAAGAAATGGAACCGTGAGACTGAGTGGTTCTGTGTGAAGAAGGATTGAACCTTCGTAAGCTAAGCAGGAGTAATCTCTGTAATAGAACCCTGTCGAAGGCAGCAAACCCTGCCATTGACGAAACTAGTGTGTTTTTATTGTGAGTCGAGTGATATTGTGGAGGTTAGGCCCGGAGTTAAAGATACGGAGGCCATATAAAGAATTGCATTAACCAGAGTAAAGGCCCGGTCAAGCACTATTCAAAACCTGGGAGTGGTTTTGGAAAACCATAACAGCCTATTTCACACTGCCTTTGGGCCGGAACGAAACCGCTTATAAAAAATGCGATCCAATAGTAATCGGACACGTCAACGGGGCAATACTGCCCTCATCGCGTGAATTTTATGTGCTAACTCTCGACGGGCAAATTAACGCGATAATGTTGTGGATCGTCCGATCCGGAAGCTGATTGATCCAAGGGCAGTCGCGTCACAAGTTGAATGGGAGATAAGTCAGGTACGAATTGGTTTTGTGTTGATTTAACACTATTGGGTAGTGATGTGTGGGGCCCGAAATGTAATGTAAACAATCGTGTTAACGCTTGTGCGTTTGGTTAAAAGGTCTGAGTTATTAAATAATATCACAATGCTAAGTCGGGAGACTATGCATTATATTATCCTAAGTAAGGTTTGATATTTGGTTGAAAAGGTGTGAAGCGTCGACTATTAACCTTTTCACATAATATACAAAGGAGGGTGACATTGGGTGCTTTGTCATAAAGACCAGGGGTTTTATTAAAAGGCCGCAGAATTTAATATGTGGATATGCATATGAATGGAGACCGAAACTTATGTTGATGGAATATTAAGTGATAGTGCCGGGATCTCTTATAATAAATCGAATAATTATTTAAAAATCCCATGAAACAAGGTTTATAACTATAAGGTGTAAAGAGGTGAGGTGACCTCTACTCGAGGACTTTGTGTTTTGTTATAATGTTGATATATTATGGCTGAACCGTATACGTGGTCGAACATTTATGAGGAGAAGTCCCGTACATGAAGGGTTGTGCTACACGGGTTATTAAACCCAAAATCAAGGTTTATAAAGCGTGAATTGGTGTTGGTTTTTAAACCATTGGCAAATGCATATATTATAATGAATCGAATTTTATATTGCAAGACGTGGACCATTATAATAAATCAAATGGACAGAAGAGTTTATTAACCTTGTGGGACCCTCACGAATTGCATCGGAGAAAATCATAACAGTGGAACATGTTAATAATAGTTCCAATTGCGATTGCAAACCCAATATTGTTATAAATGGTGACTCATATTTGGTTGAGTTCCGGCTTAAAGAACATCGTAGCATTCTGTTGAAAGTTGCGATTGCGATTATCGCATCGGGTCTTTCGCAAAGGCATTCATCAAATCGAAACATTTGCAAATGCATCAATCGCATTGGAGCAAGGGCATCGCATCGGAACATTTGCAAATGCATCAATTGCAATAGGAAGTATTCAGAAGCAATCCATGGCATCGGGGATTAAGAAACGTCTATGGTTTTTAATCATAAAGTATTGTGGACGGTTCAATAGTATTCGGGTAAAAAGAAATCTGCATCAAAGTCAAACATTGGTTCACACCATAATAAAGCTCATATGGTGATATATTGGTTCACATTAATGTAAACATAAGTTGAATTTGAAATCTGGAAGCCGAGAACATTAGTACGTTGGGTCTGTGTGTAAATCAAAGCCGAATCTTGTATGAAGCAGAAATGTGAAATTGCCTTCGAGACAGTGGAAGCGTTTGAATGCATTTCAGTTTACAATTAATTTGTGTGGGCCTGAATACTGTTGGATGTTGGCTTTAATAAAGGTCCGAGTTTAAACCATGTGCGTTCTACTATGAACCATCATATATTGGGTGAATCATAAAGCTCGCATATCAATTCGAATATCATTCCGAGGAGTTTTTGGTTGAAGAACATAGTCCCCGCAGATGTAGTCTTCATATCATATGGTCCCAACCATAGGATTGCTACAGTAAAAGAAAATTTTCCACATATCATTAAAATTTCCTAGGTTGGAATTTGGATTGAACGCAGATGTTTTAAGTAAGAGATATCAAAGGTTCCAGATATGTTTATCGAAATTTCCAGATCAGCAGTTATATATATATTGTAACGCAGTTATATATATACAGCAGACACACAATCACAGTGAACGGGAATATGCACAGGAATGAATTTGACAGGTATACAAGCACAGAAAACTGGAGAATATGCAGAAGACAGTTAACAGAGTATGCAGAATAGTTATATGACAGCTGCAGATACACAATTGTAGTGAATAGAAAAAGAAGGCAAAACAGTTACCTGACAGCAGTAGAAAAGACAAAACCAACAAGCCAAGTGCTGGAAAGAGGACTGAGTGAAATTTATATACGTAACTGAAAATGGGAATGTAAATGTTGTAATTGATTTTATATTGTTTGTGATGCATTGGCAAGTCTCTGGAGGAAAACAAAACTCCCACTGTAATATTGAAATTAATGCATATTGTTATATTTTTATGAATGAGCGGGTAAAATAAATGAGAAGGCAGAAGGCAAAGAGGCATGGCTGTCCATTTCAAATTCCCTGAGGAATGCTAACAATCATAAGGGAATTTCTATAAATAATATCACATTGATATGCATAAATAGGTTAGAGAGTGAGGTAAGAGAATGCAAAAATGAAACAGTAAGGTAGAGGAGAAGGAGGAGCTGATAGAGAATCCGAGAAGATGTTGAGATGATGCAGGGCAGATATGAGGACTGATGAATAGCAGAAGAGAAGGTACAGAACAAAGCTGATATCCAAGGTAAATCAGCAAGTATTTTTCTTTTGAAAGAGTAAGGAAGTTGGAGCTTCCCTATCAAGTTGTAGCTTGATAGATGTCAGTTGTAGTTGACTGAGGTAGGAGCCTCCTGTAGGTTGGTGCTTGCAGAAAATTGATGGGAGTTGGAGCTTCCTTGCAAGTTGTAGCTTGCATAATTGAGGTAGGAGCCTCCTGTAGGTTGGTGCTTACAGAAAATCAGTGGTGAGAGGGAATTGGAGCTTGCCTTTACATCACAACAATAATAAGATGTGGTTTTCTCTCTTTATGGGTTTCCACTTATATCTGGTATCTCTGTGCATGATGTTTATGTGTTGATATGGTTTATATCATATGCTTAATACTTGTTGCTCCCATATTAAGTCTGTTGTTACATTATATTAATGCTTGTTGCTCACACTCTAAGATTACTCACATATTAAGTTGAACATGAAATGAAGGTGTAAATAAGTTTTAATGAAAAAGCTTTAAAAGTCCATGAATGTTTTAAACTGATTCACCCCCCCCCCACCCCTCTCAGTTTAACTAAGGGTTCAACAATTGGTATCAGAGCCAGTTCCTTTGGTGTAAGCTTAATAGCTTGAAGGAGATCTGGTTGAGTCATGGACTATCAAAATGTGCCTGTGTTAAATACAACAAACTTTCCTGAATGGAGAGATAAGATTAAAACAGGATTATTGGCTTATGAACCTGAGGTATGGAAGCTTGTATGTGATGGTTACTGCACAAACTCTCCCACGGTGCAAGAACAACATAGGAATTCCAAGGCAAAATGTCTGATATTCAACAGTCTTCATAACAAGGATCTAGAGTTAATAATGGATTTAACGTCTGCAAAAGAAATCTGGGATAGATTGCATTTCATGCATGGAGTAGACTCTAAGGACTGCATTGTCAAGAAGGAGAAGAGACTTAAGAAGAAGAAAAATTCATGTCAACAGGAAAATGTTCAATCAAATGAGGTACCTGCTAGTGTGAATGGCAGTAATAACCATGAAGAAATTGCAGCTAAAGAAAAGGTCGAACTTGACACGGCCTTGACTGAAATAGAAAGACTGAAGAATGAAAACAAAGACCTGAAGACATTGGTGCAAATTTGTGATGAGAAAGAGTATGAAGATCAGAAAGAAATTTTTGGCCTGAAGACTCAGCTTAAAGAAGCAAAGAAAGTACAAGACACTCTACTACAACAAATGAGAGAGAAAATTCTGGAAGGTGAAAGATTGGAAGAAGAAATAGTGAGCCTAAGAAAGAAATTAGAAAAATCCCAAAGAGAATTATTAATTAATACACCTCAAATGAAAAGCTCTGGACAGCTGAATCAAATTAGAAATGTTCAAATATCTCCTCTCATAAACACTGGGGTAGGCTATGAAGGAGAAACCAATAATTCCAAGGTAGAAGATCACAGGAAGATCATCTTTGTAAAAGTTGTAAAGGATAGTGAAACAACTCAGAAGATTCCTACAGAAGTAGAAGCCAGCAAGAACATGAGTTGCAGAGAAACAAACAGAAACAAGCAGCAACATGAAAGGACAGAAAATGAGAGGATGAAACAATCAACTGCTAAAGGCTCATATGCTCCTGAATATGAATTGAATAAATTTGGAAGATTTCAAAGAAGGTTCTTTCCTCCTATGGAAAGTATTACTTGTTTTTCCTGCCACAAACCTGGACATACTGCAGCATATTGTAAGACAAAGAAAATCTAGTCCAACCAGCAAAGGATGCAGCAAATGAGAAGAACCCCTCAAGCAAGCAACTGGAAAATACAATCTTTCACCAGGTACACAAATCATTTCCATGGCTACTGTTATGCATGCAATAATTTCAGACATAAATTTTTTGAATGTAAAATGTATTCAAGTAGGGGAACAAAGTATTATACAGCAGCTCAAATGTACCTTGACAAAATAAGATGTTATGTATGCCTCAAGCTTGGCCACAAAGCAAAGGACTGTAAACTGCCATATATATTAAAGAACTCTAGACAGATGATGGAATCAAAGCAAATCAAACAAAACTATGAATCTAAAAGAAGTGCAGACATTATGATGAACTCCAATAAAGTATGGATGGAAAAGAGAAAGGGGGAGCCTATTATCTCAATAACATAATGAATCTAGCATAGTCTCAGGGGGAGCTGTTCTAGGAAACAAAGCTAATATCCAACTAGTGATAAATATGAAGCAACATCTTAGGGGGAGAGCAGTCCATAACTAATCCCCACAAAATAGTCTAAGAAGAACTTCATGAAATGAGAACAACTATGAGAACAGGAAGGGAAAGGAAAATCCCTCTAACAGAGATCTAGTGAGGAAGAAGATGATCTGAAGCATTCAATAACTGACAAAGTGATTGAATAAGAGAAGGCAGCAAGAAGCCATGGTAATAGAAAGAAGACATCAACACCTTAAATGATGATCGCATTGTGCATCACTCTACTAGAATGACCAATGAATCACATTAAGAAGATTGAGTAAGAAAAGTGCCTGTCGTCATATAATTTCATCACTCATCTATGAAAAGTCCCCTTGAAGGAGTACAGTTAAGTAAGTGATAAATCTCTATGTGACTACCCATGAAGATTTCTAATAAAATAATTGAAGATGTCTTCCTGAAGATTATTATGTTAGAACAGTGGAATTGTATGTAAAGCAGCAATGATTTTGGAGCAAGTTTAGAAAGGAAAATGCAGTGACATTCCTTTAAACAGAATGACAGAATAAGTAAATGGTTAAATATGCCGAGAAAAAATTCAGGATATTGATGACTGTTGGTGTGAACAGTGGAAAGCTCAATAATAGAATTTATGAAGGATGTCTTAATTATGGGTAAATGTGCAAGATGAAGTGAAATTTCTGCATGGTTTATCAAAGTAATATCAATTGGTATTTAGGTACAAGCAGCATGCTTATCAACATATTACCAAGCATTATCAGTGGAGCAACAATGTGGTACAGGTCCTCAGGATCAAAGGATTAAGGCAAAAGAACATCAAGGTAATATCCCAGCGCTATCTACATTATTCAAGCTTGAAAAGAGTCAATGAAAAGGCTAAAGGATCAGTATTTTGTTTACTCTTGAAACCTTAAATTGAGCAATGAAGCAATATCTTTATCTATATAACTGAATGCCTTCCTGAAGTCAACACTTATATATCTTCAAGGTCTTTGTCTTAGGATTATTCATAAACTGTGTGAAATATGTTGGATGAGATATCAATCAAACAACTTGAAGATGCCTTTGTTGGAAACCACCTTGATAGAATAGTCAAAGTATTGGAAGTATGAAAGACGAGCTGTGTTAACCTAACAGTTGAAGCTCAAAAGTCTGTTATTGATTCATCACAAGCTTACTTCGGCAGAAAGGAATTGCTAGTATTTCATCATTCAAAGAGAGAGTGATCTTTGACATACATACCCCCTTATGTCATAAACAAATTGCAAGGTTGATAAGTTAGACTGATCAATACACCAAATGTATCTAGCCTCAAGGGTTTGTTTTGAAAATTCATTGAACTAGCAGGAAAGTTATTTGGTCTTTCATATTGAAAGATATTGCCTATTCTCACAATAAATTATAGGCTCTGGTTTGATTCATTGATTCACTTCAGCAACAAGGATCTTTCAGTCATTAAGTGTAATATCATCATCATCATTCTAGCACATATCATCACCAACAGGAAATAAAATTGAACCACAGAAATAAAAGATATATTGGCTTCATCACAATTGAACAGAGGTATACTATAGATGTGCATTGCAGAAAAAGACTTACTCCATCTATAACCTTCCTCAATAAATACGCATCACAGATGAAGATTATAATATAGACTGAAGTATAGTTGAAGCAAGCTTGATATGTCACATGAAGCATTCACAATATTTAAGGTTTGATCCAATAATGCATTTATGATTAGATAAGGCTAGTACAATATGTTTTATGAAGTGTCATTATCATCACTTTCAGCCTTATACTAGTGAAAGGAGACTGTGTTTTGGATTGTATCAATTTATAGTGTATATTCAAGTCCAATAATCCTCAGAGTGTTCTCTCAACAAGTCTTGTACACCAGTGTGGAACAGCATGGTAGAAAGTCAAAAGAAGAAGGCCTAAACACAACTCAGAGAGAGGAAATGCAGAAAACACACTAAGAAAAGTGCAACCCTTTGCCATTGATGTCAAAGGGGGAGGAAAAGCAAGCAAAATGAGAGCACTAAGGTATTTCCATCAATGTCAAAGGGGGAGACTGTTGAAAATGTTGTCATTGATGGCAAAGGGGATGGCAAAGAGAGAGGAAGAGGCAGCAGAGAGGTAGCAGAGGCAGGCAGCAGTGAACTGAAGCAGAGAGCTATTCAAGGTGCAGAGTAGTGAAGAAGAAGTTTAAATGGGTCTATGATGCTGTGGTGTGCAATTATGTGGTGTGGTGTGATAGAAGAATAAATGTCCCAAGGGCTTAATGTATGAACTGTGTACATGAGGGATGCTTAGCTTCTGTGAAATGTATGTGCATAGGTTGATTCATTTCTGTGTGGGATAGAAGAATAAATGTCAATTATGGGTTGTCGATGTTGTGTTTGAACAAACGCATGAGCTGCAGTCATCGATGACATAGAGTCCACTGTAAAATTCGATATTACAGTCATCGATTAAATAAGGTGCTTGAAGGAAATTACAGGCTTTGTTATGAAATTATGGGCAGTGAAGTTCTGAGTTTTTGAAGTCCATATTGGGCTTTTCTAAAATCGAGGAATTGATTCTGAAAGTATGTATCTTGATTGACTTAAATTCCATGTGAATTATATACGTATTCTTGATTTGATACTATAATAGGGATATCGAGCTCTGTGGGTGAGTGTGAGAATCTATGTGAGATTTTGCGTCGAAGAAGAGAGGTGCAATCCAGAAACGAGAAGTTAGTTCGTTTCATAGAATTGAAGGCCAACCGGAATGAAATGCTGATAATGCGTGAAGAAATGGAACCGTGAGACTGAGTGGTTCTGTGTGAAGAAGGATTGAACCTTCGTACGCTGAGTAGGAGTAAACTTTGTAATAGAACCCTGTCGAAGGCGGCAAACCCTGCCATTGACGAAACTTGTGTGTTTTTATTGTGAGTCGAGTGATATTGTGGAGGTTAGGCCCAGATTTAACGAGACAGAGGCCATATAAAGAATTGCGTTAACCAGAGTAAAGGCTCGGTCAGGCACTATTCAAAACCTGGGAGTGGTTTTGGAAAACCATAACAGCCTATTTCGCACCGCCTTTGGGCCGGAACAAAACCGCCTATAAAAAACACGATCCAGTAGTAATCAGACACATCGACGGGGCAATACCGCCCTCATCGCGTGAATTTTATGTGCTAACTCTCGACGAGCAAATTAACGCGATAATGTTGTGGATCATCCGATCCAGAGGCTGATTGATCCAAGGGCAGTCGCGTCACAAGTTGCATGGGAGATAAATCAGGTACGAATCGGTTTTGTGTTGATTTAACACTATTGAGTAGTGATGTGTGGGGCCCGAAATGTAATGTAAACAGTCGTGTTAACACTTGTGCATTTGGTTAAAAGGTCCGAGTTATTAAATAATATCACAATGTTAAGTCGGGAGACTGTGCATTATATTATCCTAAGTAAGGTTTGATATTTGGTTGAAAAGGTGTGAAGCGTCGACTATTAACCTTTTCACATAATATACAAAGGAGGGTGACATTGGGTGCTTTGTCATAAAGACCAGGGGTTATATTAAAAGGCCGCAGACTTTAATATGTGGATATGCATATGAATGGAGACCGAAACTTATGTTGATGGAATATTAAGTGATAGTGTCGAGATCTCTTATAATAAATCGAATAATTATTGAAAAATCCCATGAAACGAGGTTTATAACTATAAGGTGTAAAGAGGTGAGGTGACCTCCGCTCGGGGACTTTGTGTTTTGTTATAATGTTGATATATTATGGCTGAACCGTATACGTGGTCGAACATTTATGAGGAAAAGTCATGTACATGAAGGGTTGTGCTACACGGGTTATTAAACCCAAAATCAAGGTTTATAAAGCATGAATTGGTGTTGGTTTTTAAACCATTGGCAAACACATATATTATAATGAATCAAATTTTATATTCCAAGACATGGACCATTATAATAAATCAAATGGACAAAAGATTTTATTAACCTTGTGGGACCCTCACAAATCGCATCAGAGAAAATCATAACAGTGGACACATGTTAATAATAGTTTCGATTGCGATTGCAGACCCGATATTGTTATAAATGGTGACTCATATTTGGTTGAGTTCTGGCTTAAAGAACATCGGAGCATTCTATTGAAAGCTGCGACTGCGATTATCACATCGGGTCTTTCGCAAAGGCATTCATCGCATCGGAACATTTGCAAATGCATCAATCGCATCAGAGGAAAGGAATCGCATCAGAACATTTTCAAATGCATCAATTGCAATAGGAAGTATTTAGAAGCGATCCATCACATCGGGGATTAAGAAAAGTCTATGGTTTTTAACCATAAAGTATTGTGGAAGGTTCAATAGTATTCGGGTAAAAAGAACTCTGCATCAAAGTCAAACATTGGTTCGCACCATAATAAAGCTCATATGGTGATATATTGGTTCACATTAATGTAAACATAAGTTGAATTTGAAATATGGAAGCCGAGACCATTAGTACGTTGGGTCTGTGTGTAAATCAAAGTCGAATCTTGTATGAAGCAGAAATATGAAATTTCCTTCGGGATAGTGGAAGCGTTTGAATGCATTTCAGTTTACAATTGATTTGTGTGGGCCTGAATACTGTTGGATGTTAGCTTTAATAAAGGTCTGAGTTTAAACCATGTGTGTTCTACTATGAACCATCATATATTGGGTGAATCATAAAGCTCGAATATCAATTCGAATATCATTCCGAGGAGTTTTTTATTGAAGAACATAGTCCCCGCAGATATAGTCTTGATATCATATGGTCCCAACCATAGGATTACTACAGTAAAAGAAAATTCTCTGCATATCATTAAAATTGCCCAAGTTGGAATTTGGATTGAGCACAGATGTTTTAAGTAAGAGATATCAAAGGTTCCATATATGTTTATCAAAATTGCCAGATCAGCAGTTATATATATTGTAACGCAGTTATATATATACATCAGACACACAATCATAGTGAACAGGAATATGCACAGGAATGAATTTGACAAGTATACAAGCACGGAAAACTGGAGAATATGCAGAAGACAGTGAACAGAGTATGCAGAACAGTTATATGATAGCTGCAGATACACAATTGCAGTGAATAGAAGAAGAAGACAAAACAGTTACCTGACAGCAGCAAAAAAGACAAAACCAGCAAGCCAAATGCTGGAAAGAGGACTGAGTGAAATTTATATACGTAACTGAAAATGGGAATTTAAATGTTGTAATTGATTTTATATTGTTTGTGATGCATTGGCAAGTCTCCAGAGGAAAACAAAACTCCCACTGTAATATTGAAATCAATGCATATTGTTATATTTTTCTAAATGAGCAGGTAAAAGAAATGAGAAGGCAAAAGGCAAAAAGGCATGGCTGTCCATTTCAAATTCCCTGAGGAATGCTAACAGTCATAAGGGAATTTCTATAAATAATATCACATTGATATGCATAAAGAGGTTAGAGAGTGAGGTAAGAGAATGCAGAAATGAAGCAGTAAGGCAGAGGAGAAGGAGGAGCTGATAGAGAATCCGAGAAGATGTTGAGATGATGCAGGGCAGATATGAGGACTGATGAACAGCAGAAGATAAGGTACAGAATAGAGCTGATATCCAAGGTAAATCAGCAAGTATTTTTCTTTTGAAAGAGTAAGGAAGTTGGAGCTTCCCTATCAAGTTCTAGCTTGATAGATGTCAGTCGTAGTTGACTGAGGTAGGAGCCTCTTGTAGGTTGGTGCCTGCAGAAAATTGATGGGAGTTGGAGCTTCCTTGCAAGTTGTAGCTTGCAGAATTGAGGTAGGAGCCTCTTGTAGATTGGTGCCTACAGAAAATCAGTGGTGAGAGGGAGTTGGAGCTTGCCTTTGCATCACAATAATAATAAGATGTGATTTTCTCCCTTTATGGTTTTCCACTTATATTTGGTGTCTCTGTGCATGATGTTTATGTGTTGATATGGATTATATCATATGCTTAATACTTGTTGCTCCCATATTAAGTCTGTTGTTACATTATATTAATGCTTGCTCCTCACACTCTAATATTACTCACATATTAAGTTGAACATGAAATGAAGGTGTAAATAAGTTTTAATGAAAAAGCTTTAAAATTCCATGAATGTTTTAAACTGATTCACCCCCGCTCCCCCCCTCCCCCCTCTCAGTGTAAATAAGGGTTCAACAGATTGTCAAAAGAACCAGGAAGGTTGAAGCTCATTATGATGTGATGTAAATAGGAGCCAAGAAGCTACAATAGATCTCCAAGGAAGAACAGGTAGTTGATGTATTAATGAATTTCCTTTTCATGGAAGAGGATGAGTGTTTTTTAGACAAGATTAGGCTTGTGGATACCTCCACCCTGGTTGAGAGGGAGTGAGGTGTAACGACCAAAAGTCTTATACACAGCAGAAATATTTAAAATAGTTCAAAGACATAAATGTCCATTGTAAGACATGTAGTTGTATATTGACTATTGTATATAAAGTTGATGTAAGATGATTACAAATGAGAATAAGGGCCTGCTTATATACCCTAGGAAGGTGCCCTTTCATGAATGGTCATGTCTCTGAGACATGCATCTTCATTACTAACTAACTAATCATTAGTTAATTAATTATTAATTATTATTATTATGTTTATATTTATATTTATTATTTTGATATGAATTATATTCATAACATTGTCTCTCTCTTCAAAAATCTTTGTCCTCAAAGCTTACTGAGACTATCTTCTCGCCTCTGAACTTTCATCTTCGGTGATACAAGATGATATGATGCTCTGAGTGCTAGACAAAATTTTCGTACTAAGAACGAATCGGACCATCCTAGATTAATCTTCTGTGGAATCAAATTTTGTGATGAATAGTTATCGTACAACTAGATTCTGTAAACTTCAGTATTCCTACGAACATAAATTTGTCGTTTATTTTATGAGTAATATTGGTACGTAGATTGACTGGAAATCTTTCTCTTGTGATTTAGATGTTGATAGACAGTTCTTCTAGTTGGACTTTCCCTTATCATGTTAGCGATTGTTTCCTAATTTCCTTCAGGCATTGTTGTTGTTGAGTTGGCAATTGAATGATCATTTGAAATGTCGATCGTTTGAACTACAACTTTTGAATATGTTTTAATTTCTTTTGGTTTCTTATCCTCTTAGAGTTGTGATATTGACTGGATCGGTATTTATTCTTTTATCTTTAACTTGGACCAAAACGTCTAGAGACTTCAATACATCTTCTTGAAGGTGTTCTAACTTTTCATTTAGTGACTTCTTGTCACTATTAAGCTTTTTTATTTGCGTAAGTAAGACTTGGTTATGATTTTGTAGACGTCAAAGTTCCTCTCTTCATGGATTGTTGACTTTATTCTTAGTATCTTCCTATCTTTTAAACTTTGAATTTGTTCTAATAATGTTTGATTAAGACTATTTAAATGTAAATTTTCTTCTTCTTGTTTGAATAAGTGTTTCTTGAGTTCCTTCTTTGTGGCCTTAGCTTTCTTGACTTGTTCGAGTAGTTTTTGATTATGATCTTTTAAACGAGAAATTTCTTCGATTTTATCATATATGACTTCTTCAAGATTTTTTTGTTTCTCTAATTCAATCTCTTGGAACATCAATTTTGAAATCTCTTTAAGGTCTTGTGTTATTGTTTTTGACTTCATGTTCATGTCCTGGAAGGCGATCATCTTCTTATAAGGAAACATCAAGATATTTTTTTATACGTTTAACATGAACATACCCAATTCTTTTAACCAAGGTGGACTAAAATGATGTCAATCTTTGGGTTAAACATAGTTACGACACGAAATTGAGAAATGCATTCATACTGGTCAATTATTACTTGTAAATCATTAATTTGATATTCTTTGTCGCCAAAAATATTTTTTATTTCTCCTATTTTTGACTCTGGAATTAATAATCGATTTGTCAAATTAACATTGACGTATTTTTCCTCGACACTTGTGTTGATAGAGATGTTAATCTCCTTCGCTTGGGTATTCCCTTTTAATATAACTAATCTACAATATGCAATTGAAAGACCCTTATAGGAAAATTTTCCTTCATTAAAATCCATTTTTCTCAACCTTAAGGATTTGAAGATACCCACTTTTTCTTAATTTTTTTTTTTTTAATAATACAACACAACAATGTAATAATTTATGTAACTATTTTTTTTCTATATAGTAACTATAGCAATGTTAAACTCTATAATTAACTAACTATATATAATAGTTAATTATATAAGTTAATATAGCTCTACTTTATAGAACAAAATGGTACACCCGAGGGACAGAAAAACAGGACCAAGGGATGTGACGGTCGGAGATTTACATTGACTATGACTTTGGAAGAATTCAGCATGATTACAAGTGGTCGGAAAAATGTCGCACACAAGACGACAGAGAAGGCAGATGGCTTAGTGAGAACAAACAAAATTTTGGCCCGAATGTTTAACAATAGGGTTGATGAACAACTGCGGGGTAGTTGGAACAAGTGCTTGGCAGAATAGTCAGTGGAGAGCAAATGTCGACAAAGGGACAGACATGGCAATCGTGACAACAAAGTGGTATCTATTTTGATGGGATTGGCAGCGAGGAAGAGGGTGTCAGGAGTATCTGTGTTGGAAGGTGGTGGATGGAGTACAGTGAGGAACAATGGTTCCAACGACTGTGTTGGTGTGTTTTGCGGAAGTGTCGAGTGCCATCAAAATGCCTCGTTAGTAGTTGGGGATCGAGGGATCTTGGATGTTCGAGAAAATAGACGTATTACAATGCAATAATGGAGGTGGGGTGTTAGGTAGGTATCGCAATGACTATTGACAAGACTGCATACGGCTTGGATGACAGATGTTTACGACTACAATGGTAGCTAGGAGATCTGGTGGTTGTGGCAACGATTGTGTCTTGCAACAGTGCGAGACAAAGAGGGCACGAGGACATTGATTGTATGAGAATTAGGTGGATGGAATTGTTGCAGAAGGCAGTAGTGGATGGCTGTAATATTTTTTGTTTTGTTTTAATATACTTTTTTCTTTTTTCTTTTTCTTTTTTTAATTTTTTGGTTTATATATATAATTTTTTTTGTACTTTTCTATCGTAATTTGTTTTTTAAATATATATCTAATTCTCCTTTTGATTTTCCTTTCTTTCTTTTTCCCTCTTTTTTCACTATCATTTTTTTATTAAAAAAATATATATATATATATATATTCTCTCTCTTTTTTTTAAAACATATATATTTTTTCCTTTTAATATACTTTTTCTTTTTTCAATTGCCAAAGGCCTGACGACGAATTCGACTGAATGGAAAAACTCCAAGCTCTTTGTAGCAAAATGCTTCAATTGTACGACAACAAGGTTGACGGAGACATCAATGGCCAAAGACCAAGATCAGATAACGTGGCTCTAATACCAATGTAACGACCAAAAGTCATATACGCAGCAGAAATCTTTAAAATACTTCAAAGACGTAAATGTCCATTGTAAGACATGTAATTGTATATTGATTATTGTATATAAAATTGATGTAAGATGATTACAAATGAGAATGAGGGCCTACTTATATACCTTAGGCAAGTGCCCTTTCATGAATGGTCATGTCTCTAAGACATGCCTCTTCATTACTAACTAACTAACCATTAGTTAATTAATTATTATTTATTATTATTACATTTATATTTATTTTTATTTTTTTGATATGAATTATATTCATAACATGAGGGTGGACACCGTGTTCTCCATGTGCCACGTAGTATGGCCAGGGCTAACATTTGTAAACCTAGTGCATGTACACTAGTAAGGAGAATGGTGGATTGGATAAGTATCTAGGAGTGATATTCTTTGCAGATTGGTCTTGTGACCAAGACTAACCCCCGTAAGTCAAGTACATTGATCTAAGATAAGAATAGTCCTGAGGACCGACATTTCCTTGTGTCAAGTATTGTGATAGTTGATTAGGAAATGATCTTGTAAGGACACACCTCAGGAACACCCAAGTGGGATATCTGCCTTGAGAGGGGGTGGTGTCCAATTTTATGCCTCCTAGCATTGTGCTTTGATCTAGTGGAGAGATAGTGCTTAGTTGTCATGGCCTTGGTATTTTGACAATGTTGGCTATGATGATGTAAATCATCATTGATGCTTATCAATACGGATCCTTTCTTATGGAAGTACTCAACTTGAGAAAATATTTATAAGTCATTATGAATACCTCCCTAGTTAAGAGGGGGTGTTGGAATTGTAACTAGGTTTGGTCCTCATAATTATCAATGTACTTGTGTCAATATTTATTTTATATAAAAACAAAAGAAAGAAAAAATATTATTATTATTATCAAAAATGTTCTTCATACTTTATTTTGGTCAAAAGGAAAAGTCAAAGGGCATGTTCTTTGTGACCCTATGAAAAGAAGTAAAAATTGAATTTTTGTAAGTGTCATTTATTTTTCCAAGTTGTCAAGTCGGCACTCCAAATGGACAAGTAGGCCAACCCATAGGACGCGTCTCTTCATATGGTCAAACAAGTATATATTGGCATCTATGCTCCACATTTTTCCAGTCAAATCGGGCCTTCTATGGAAAGAAAAGTTTGGGTCTGTGACACAAAATGTGAGGCATGAAAAAGGTGAATCTTTTGCGATGTATATTATTGTAATGCGGGCTTTTGTGACAAACAATTCTTTTTGTAATGTGATGTCTCTATGACATGAATAATGTGAGTTTCAATGATGGATGATGGAGGTTTTTGTGACATTTCTCTATAAAGATGCAAGTTCCTGTGGATGTATTCCTTTGTGCTAATGTGAGTAGTTGTGGCACCTTTTTTGTATTAAAACAGGCTTTCATTGACACCTATATATTTGGGATGTGGCGAGCATGAATAGGAAGATTAATTGATCATCTTCTAGACAAAAACATGGCATAATTTGGAGGGTTGACTTGGCACTTGGAGCTAGTTAGTTGGACTTGGATTTCTCTTGTTGATGAAGAATCTATAAGGAAAGGATTGGCGGGTTTTCCCCTTGTGGGTTTTATCCTGGCCTCTGGCCTAATTTTGGTGTCTCTTGTCTTTTTGTGCATTGTATTTGTGTAATTTTTTGATGACTTAATGAATGAAGTAAAAACTAAATAGAAGATATATCTATATATTGTCACAAGTAATTACCATGATTAGAAATTCTCCCTTGCATTGGAATTTCAACACCCATCACACATTTAGTTATGCCATTTGTGTGCATAAGGAGGGATGCATAGTTGGTTACCTTGTCAACCTGGCAATAATAAATTCCTCTCCTAGTACTTGTTATTTCATTCAAAGGTTAAAATTCCACCCAAACATAGTCATGACAATAATAAAGGGGACCCTCGTAACCCTAAAAGTTGACAATAATGTTTGGGGACGAAACCCTAATGAAAAAAGTGATCAAACAACCCATTAGACATGTGAATGATTTGTTGTTACATGATGTGTTGCTTTATGATAAACAAATGATCTTGAAAACATTGATCTTTTGTTACAATGGTATTATGTTTGTGTGACCTTTAACGTATGGACTATATTAATCTTCAATGAACCTTGTGGCAGTTAGGTGACTTGACTTGTTAAACTTGACTCAAGCTTTTACAATAAGTAAATAGATATATTTTATTTAATAATAATAATATATCATTTTTAAATGACAAATAAAGTTAATGTCAAATGGGATACATCGACGTCCACATTTTTCCAAGGACAACTCTATGAACCCCATGTCTAATAAAAATATAAATATGTAAATTAGTCAATGCAAAATAACTTGGGAATACGATTTAAGAGAGCATTGAAAATACTTAAAGTGTGATTGTCGTTACAATTAGCTACATTCAACTAGCATTCCATCTAACAATGGTTACAATTAATTACATTCAAGTGTCATTTCATCCAACTGTGATATTAATCTTAACTTTGTTACATCAACTATATAAAGTGGTATTTATCCAATTTATTTAAAAAAATCATACAGAAAAAGTAAGACAAATGTAGAACTGCAGCCCATGAAATTCTAGCAGACCACTTTGCAAATATACACTTCATCAAAAAACCTGAAATTGCACAATAAAAATAACTAAAAAATTTTAATTCCATTGGCCGCATGATGGTTGGATTTATCTTCAAAATATGAGATGAAAGAACTTTACATGGAAAAAGGAAAAACTCACTCTCAATAAAGGCATGGTGTTTATGAAAAAAGGACAAGCGAAAGTCAAATAATTAATACTTTCATATTACATTACTAGATAGAGGCATAAGTAACTAAGCAATGGCCAACAAATCTACCAGCCCGCCAATTATAGACAACATCTCTGGCCAACAAATCTACCAGGCCTGCCAACTACAGTGAACATCTCTGATTCTTGTAGCTGTGGAGAGTAGAGTTGTCAGGCCCTAAAGAATCACATCTTAACCTGAAAATGAATATTAGAAGTAGGCCAATTATGCCTACTAATGTTGTCTGTTAGTGCTTCGTAGAATTCAGATACCTACATTCACATGTACACAAACTACGTGAACCGTTGACCACCCGTTGCGATCGTCGTATGTGCATCTTAATTGTTGACAGCTTACCCGCCATCTGCAATGCACATAATAACCATTTCATTAACCTCGCGTTATAAAAGAGTTGGTCTAAATGAGAAATAAAAGACAGATTCAAAGATGGTAAAAAGGACAGAAAAGGAGAAAAAGAAAAGCAGTGGTACCAAAAACTTTCCTCTCTTAATTTGACTTATCCAGGTGATGACAACAAATACAAAAATAAAGATAAAAACACATGCTTTGAGAAAAGGAGTGAATCTTCAGCATTGATAAAATATATTCAATGTGACAAGTCTGCAAAGAATAATCAATACAACTGAGGGAAGTACATAAACCATCTCTGAGCTATGCCTTAAACTAAGAACAACAATGCAATGCTTCATTAAAGCAAAGAGTAAAATGGATCATAGTTTGGTGCACTCCTACCAATATGTTATCTATCACATTATGCTATATATACATCAAACCCCTCTTTTTCCATATACATACATACAAATATGGATATAGCCAAATCAAAGATTTACGGAGCTGGTATTACTGCAAAATCTAGCACCTTAGTGTAAAGACTCACTAAACACTTTCGATTAAAAGCAACAATGGAACCAGTAACCATTGTCACCTTAAAAATTGTTTCCTTGTTATTTTGTGGTCAGATGATATCCCTGCACGGAGTCTTCCCCAGCAGAATTTTGGTATTATATAAACCAAGTGCACCAAAACTAAATACTCCCCTAGGGATTCTACTATATACTAAACCCGACGATAGATGTTCAATAATTAGGGTTATGAGTGAGATGATATGGAATTCCAAGACAATGAATTCAAAAGACCCTATGGCTAAATCTAGAGGGCTTAGCATGTCCTAGAGAAGCTCAAATAGGTTTGAAAACACATTGATCTTTAAATTAATTAACACAATTATAGCATTCAAATATTATAACAACAATAACGAAGTAGAGTAAAATTGATAATTGACAAATGAGAAACAAAGGCTATTTGATGTAAGTTAAAAGGTAAATTATAGCAATCTTTCAAAGGTTGAAAATGCATAAAACAGCAAGAAAAACCCAAACCCTAGACATCAGCTCTAATTAATGGCTGAAAATGCATAAAAATTAATATATCTTTGTAATTTAGTGCATGCAAAGCCTAACCTTAATACTATAAATTCTATGATAAATAATGTTGTACAATGCAGATTTTGCCATAACCTAACTCTAATTTACACTAGAAAGCATAAAAAATAAAATTGTATAGTTTTAAGTATGTTATTTAAAGGGATTGAAACAATAGTGGACATGGACTAGTGCCTTTCTCAATCAAGGGGGCTAATGGATTCTGAGGAAAAGTATATGGAAAAGGATCTATAGGAGCGATTTATGAGAGAGAAAAGGCTACAATGAGGTTTCACTACTCCACAAACCCTAGCAATTTTTAATCAAATTGGAGATAAAATGCAAGGAAGCTATATTAAGATTCCTTAATTGAAACTTGACAATCTTGCAAAGGAGATGTTAGAGCCATAAAAGATTCAACACATTTGGTGAAAATTTCCATGAAACCCTACTTCTACAACAAACACAAGATGGAAGAAGATACTTGTTGGACATTGGATAAACCAGCGCTCCCCATATGTTTCGTGACATGTGTTTAACCGACACTCATGGATCCGTTAACTCTGGCGATGCATCTGTTTACTAACACCTGCGGGTTTTGGTGTAACGGCAATCGTGATTCCAACAAGTGGTATCAGAGCCAAAGGTCTCGAGTTCGAATCACACCCAGCTTGCACTGGGGGAGAGATTGTTGGACATTGGATAAACCAGCGCTCCCCATGTGTTTTGTGGCATGTGCTTAACTGCCTCTCATGGATCCATTAACTCTAGCAATGCATCCATTTACTAACACTTGTGGGTTTTGGTGTAACGGAAATCGTGATTCCAAAAATACTTACAATAAATTTGCACAAAACCACCATAGAATCACCATTTATCATCCAAGAGAAAATCCATTCAACCACAATGTCTTACCAAGACAATTTTCTCATTTAATGCTCCATAGTGACCAAGAGAAAAGAGACAAGGTAATACACACTCTCTTAAGTGTGAGTGTGTCAATGATTTAACATTAAATAGATTTCCCTATATTTATATGATGGAAACCAAGCCGATTTAGGGTAAAATTAGACAAAAAAAACCCTAAAAATATTTAAATATGTGATTACAAGTTAAGTAGGTCACAAGCCGACCCCAAAGATAGCTATATCAATGATAAAACATAAAAAACAAGCTTCAACTAGCCCACACATATGAGCCAAAATTGCTTCCAAGGGTGATGTCATCCTATTAAAAGTGTATTTCTCATCAAAATGTGTAATGGATGACTGGCAAAGGTGCCCCTTGCACTAAAAACCACATCTCCTCATCAAAAGGTGACTAATGTCGAAGATGGACCACATTTAATGTTTTAAAATGTCAATTTTCAAACTACTTATGCAATGGATATGGAAGAAATCTCTCTCCAAGTGCCTAATCATTAAGCAAAGGCTCCCTCCACAAGGCATCATCATCAAACATGTTAATTTTTCTCATACCAGATTTGATTTATTTACTTCAACAATTTATTAAAACTCTAGAAAACAATTATCTCAAATATTTATGAATTTGCCGAAAAATAAATACACTAGTATATTAACTTAAAGTGCAACAGAAATATCCCCGATGGGGTGAGATTTATGAGGCACGTTGCGATCACACCTCATGAATAACACCAAGTGGCGTGGAAGTGGGGGACAGCCCTCCCGGTCCTTTCACTGCAACCACCATGGGAGGCGTACTAATGATATGAAGGTTGAACGTGTGTGCCTTAATATTGCATTGGAGTTTGGGGATGGCGCTTGGTTTTTGAACGGGTGGATGAAGAACCTAGGCATTTGTGGTTTCACTTTGTACTGGTGCAAAACTCAAAAGGTTCCTTGGAAAGGAAGTGGAAATGCTGGTGGAAGTTCCTTGGCACCACAGGATGGTATGCAGTGTGCACCAACCCACGATGAATTCTAGTTCAATGCTCTAAGGAGGGACTTTTACCCTAGCAGCTACAAAATTTTCTGTGTGCTTCATTCGATGGGTGGTGGGTGACGGGCATTGCCTTTACATTTTATCCTGGTTTATAGTAAATTTGGAAGCCTAGTTGGTTTGCGGCACTCTGAAGCAGGTATTGGAGCAAGTTTAGCAAGGTGTTGTTGTAGGATGGGGCCACTTTCCATGCTTCTAGTGCTTGGTCGAGTAATTGTTGTTTGTGGTGGCTCAGTTGGTGGTCCTCGTTGGAAGGCAAAGGCGTCTCGTGGACGTTGTCTTGGTGGCAGACACGCCCAGCACTTTGGATCGTTGCTCTCTGGGAAGTGTTTTCTGTCTCAGTTCATTCTTCAATTGGAGGTGTTATAAGTGCGGGTGGCTCTCTGGGTAGTAGCTGGTGTGTTGGGGGCTTGGTCTTTTGGGGGTGGCGACCTGTTGCTTCCTGGATTGTCTAGTCCTTTCTTCCTGTACGATTCGGTCCTCTCGTCCAAAGCAGGATGACGACCTTCGTGCGGCGTGGGCGCTCCTCTCCAATTGTGCCTGCCCCAAAGGATATGGACGTTGGGACAATAGTGGCGGTAACATCTCGTCGGGGTGGTAGAATTGCCAGTCGTTCTCGACTCTCTGGTGCAGGCTGCGCAGGGGTCGTTGTGGAAGAAAATGCGGCACCAGCAAGGTCGAAGTGGCGAAGGCTCAGAAGACACAATGTCGAGGTGGTGGAAGACGGAGAGGTATCGAGAACCAAGGGATGGCGCGTCGTGGTGTTGGACCTTCTGATGTTCCTGGCATTCAACACTGCTCCCTGGAAAATTGCCAGGCAATAATTCATAGCTTGATGGACCGAGTAGACATTGCGAAGCGAGTTCGTCGGGAGGAACATGCGAAGTTGATGGCAACGATGGACAAACTACAATACTTTCAGTGCCAGCTCAGGAGAGAGTGCTGGGGGTCTGGCGAGGCCAAAACCACCTAACTGAGAAAGTGGAAAAGCTAGAGACTTGGTTGGCGCACTTCGAAGGGCACGTCCAGTGCGACTTCCACCCCCCCGCCTCCTCCAGAAACTACCCCGGAAAACCCTGCTTCTATCACGTCAGATGACTTGTATGCGTTCTGGTGTTTTTTATGTCTTGTCTATATTTTGGTGCCTCTGGCCATGTCGTTTATGGACGGTGTCCTTATAGTTTCCTTTATGTTTTTTTGTAATATGGTGCAAATCTTGGTCAACAAACCTAGTCGGGGTGAGACCACCTGTTTTTTGTTTGGACAATTGTACTCCTTTTTTTCTAGATGAATAGAACTTTGACTTACAAAAAAAAAGTGCAACAAAAATAAAATGAAGAGATCAATCACACCACAATAGAAAATTACACCCAACACAATCTTCATTAAAGTTCTCGAGAAAATTTTGGGTTAGACCCACAAACAATACATAGAAAAATATAGTTGTTGGGCACCTGGAATCTCAACCCCACTAGGAAAATCGGCCTCAAAGAATTCATCCTTTGGAAATGAAACCACGTGAAGCAAATCGGCCCTGAAGAATTAATCTGTCTCAAAAACAAATCAGCCTCCCTTTCTCCCCATCTCATACAGCCCCTACGCACTAGAGAAATCGGCCTCCCTGGATAATTCAGCCTCCACAATTTATCCCTCTCCTTCAGCAACTCGGCCTCCCTCTTTCTTGAACTCGACCTCATTGAATTTCTCCCAAAATTCCCTAATGCACTTCTCCTCACTTCTCTTCATTCTACCTGAGCCTCTCGCTCTAGAGAAAAATCACTTCCTCCACGTTGTCTGTCTTCACCTCTCCCTTAGGCTTATTTAATAATTCCATTAAGTCAAAATCCATAACCCTAATATCCTAAGTGATCAATGGCTAGAATTAAATCCTAAGCCTCACATGAAATACCAAAAATTCAGAAGTACCAAAACCAAAAATTGGTATCAGATCTACTATTAAAAAGACAGTGAAATAAAGTCATTGAGAGCTTGTCTAAGGACTATTTGAAGCCTAAAGCAGTAGTAAAAATTCAAGAGAAGCATAAGTTACTCACCTTGAGAAAATCATCTTGATTCTTAACTTGACATTTTTGAAGACAATGTCGACAAGAAAATCGTGACAACAGTGAAGGTGACAAATGCTTCTATGAGATCAAGGTTTTATCCTTGGGAAGCAAATGAAATCATCTAGAGACCAATTCTTTGCAAGGAAGGATAAGGTAAGGCTGCAGTAAAGGTATGTATAATTTTTTTAATATTTTTTTAGCTTAAGTTCAATAAAGGGTCTGCATAATGTAATACACTAGGGTTTAGGGTTTGCAAACTTCATCGTATTGAAGGCTCATGGTATCTACGGATTGTAAAGCCTGAATAGGCTTGAATTATAGAACCCTAGTTAAGTGAAAAACTCTGATTAATTTGTTCCGTCATAGAAACCCTAGCTCTTGTCATCTGGGGTTTGTAGATAATCTAGGGTATTTGGTAATCCCTAGTAAGGGTGGAATTGAATCTAGAATATGACATCAAATCCCTAGGGTTGATGTTTCCAAAGGAAATATCAAGGAAAACTTGGGTTTGTATTTAAGAACCCTAGGAGTATACCCTCAAAGAAAAACAAACCATGGAAACCCTAGATTGTCAAAATTGACTTCATGCTCTTGTATTTGTATATTTTGCTTGGTTGTACTTACCGGTAAATATTGCAGGTACATAATGAAGAAGCAAAATGAGAAGAATGGCTATGTAAAACAATTCTTGTGCTTGTTAATGATGAGCATGATAGAAGAAGGGAACTATAAGGACCCTGAAGGAATTGATTCTAACAAGTTCATTAAAGGAGTAAGCATGCATCATTGTATTTTATATAAGAATCTTGATCTAGTATGGCATCATAAAATGTGATAGTAACATATCTAGAGTCTACTTGATTGGATTGCTTTGTAAGAATCATCTATTCTTTCAAGAATTAGAAATTTGGGACCATTTTGCATAATGTTCATCCATACATTGTCTAACATTATGTTAGAAGGTAGTCATTTTGCTAAGCTGGATTTTCAAGATCCTATAAGAACCATCATTTCGAAGGTTCCTTGAAAAAACATTATGACAAGGATCAGTATATATTCCATATTGGATGGAAACAATATTCTTAAGAGGATGAAGGAATGGAGTTGGTCAAGTTGTAGACTCATTGTGGAATACTTATGTGAAAATTTCTAAACCTAAGTTACAGAAACTCTACTGCAGTTTTTTGATTACTTCTCCTCCTTGTTCGATTTAATTAACAAGTTAATTTTCAAAATTATTCAGCAAAAACACCAAAGTAAACACTACTACAGCCTACACACACATACAGATCATTTATTGAAGCATAACACACACATGACAAAGGACACAGTATTTTTTGGACAATGTCCTCAAAAAAACCCAATGCGGGAAAACCGGTGCAACAGCTCTTAGAGGGTTTGTTTATTAAGCAGAATATCTGAATACAATCAAGGGTACCTATAGTGGTTTTCCCAACAGAGAAACCACGGCTGATGTACCTCTATCACTCGAAGACAGTAAATATGGTTGATTTAGCTCAGACTTCACACCTTCTAAATCGCTGAATACGAGCCCTTTATGGCCCACTGGAAATCCCATCACTACGTCAGCTCTGCGTCCTTGCTTGAGCCTCTACGCAGCACAGGATGCTCCTGCATCACCCCTCTGGGTTCAGCGCTGCCTCTATGTCAACCTAGTTGGGTTGTGTCCCTCCTGTTGGGTCTCTGCGCTATCTGGTACAGATCTGCCTCTCTACCTATGTATTCTCGGACTCGAATCTGAATAATCCCTCGCCGATCTGCCCCTCACCAACACTGTAAACTCACTCGAAAATTCTCAACAAACCACGCCCCAAAATTTCAAATTAGCTCAAGTGCTATCGCTCTCTGTGTCCTCCAACTGACCCTAAGCCTTCCTTTAATACTTTTCTCATTGAACATTCAACAGTCGTGATCTAATCTCTAATCAATGGCTAAGATTAGAAAAGACTTGATCCACGTCACTTGGAACATTCTCACCTGCATGTCTAAATTAATTCACTTTCATTATTTAATTTCCCTAGGTTAGACTTAGGGTCTCCATTAAAATAATTAATATTTTGAATAACTTAGGTTTCAAGTGTAATTTCTCCAAACGATTTATGGGTCTTGGAGATCTCATGCGCTCTAGCCCCTCCACAAAGTTTCGGAGCTAGAGCACATTTGATGCTACCCAAAATCTCAACACTCCCTCTTAGCAAGGAATGTGTTGTAGCAACACTTCACTCCAGAAACATTACTGTGATACATGGCATCGGTCCTCTGAGTTGTTGATGCTCGGCTACTACCCCTCATCCATTGCGCTGCTACTCTTTGTACTGCTGCCCATGACATTGCCACTGCCTCATATGTACTGCAGCTCCCCCTCAAATGTTGCATCATGCTGCCCATAGCACTGCCACTGCTAACTAATGCACTGCAACTCAGTTGCTGAGAAGTAAGCAACTGAAAGACATCACCCAAAATACTGACAAACAAGTCAGTTTGGCTGCATCTCGATATTGAAGCACCCTCTGCTGCTTCTCTACACTGACCCTCTGAAGCTCTTCGTTGTTTGCTGCTCTGCATTGCGTAAGCACTGCCTCTACGCTGCTGAAATCCCATCAGCCTCTGCGTTGTTGCTTTCACTCTGCTACTGCCTCTCCTCTACGCTACTCTAGTCTTCAGCGTCCTAGCACTGCTAAAGAGCCTCCATGATCCTCTGCACCAACTAACTCCAGTCATCCTAGTACTGTCTTTAAGGGCTCCCGTAGCTCGTATGTGATCCAAGAGTTTGGGCACCTCAAGGATCCTGCCCCCCATCTGCAATTCAAGGAAACTACAGATCAATGTCGCCCCACCTCTTCTCTCAAGGTACATGAGCACTCATGGCAACATCATCATCACTGCCACTATCCCCTTTCGTTGTTGCAGCCTTGGAATCTGAATCTTCCTTGCCCTTCTTCTTCTGAGGACAAGCATTGGCGAACTGTCCCAATTCGCCACATCTGAAGCATCAGACCTTTGAGAGGTCCTTCTTCTTCATCCCTTGTTGCTGCCTTTGTCCCTTCGATGTGAGAGGTGCATCTTCCTCCTCTTTCTTTATCTTGGCTCCTCTGCTGCTGCTGCCCCTCTTGGTTATTCCCCTGATTTCTTCATGACGAAGGATTGCCCACATGTCCTCCCAGTTTGGAAGTTGTGCTCTGCCCAAAATACTTTGGACAAAGGTCTCCCAATCATCGGTGACTACAGTAAGGGCAGTCCTCACCAAGGAACCGTCATCAGGAGTTGCCCCCATTGCAACTTGCTGATCTCGAACACCCTTCAATATAAAGAGGAAGGGATCGATCTTCTCTCCCTTGTGCATCGCAAACAGTCGCATTTGATTCTCTAGAAGCATCTTCCTCTGGATGGAGCTACCTTGATACAACGTTTCTAGTGTCTGCCACATTTCATTTGCCGTTTTCTTCTCTGCAATATGTGGGACCACGTGATCCTTTACCCCATCCATGATCAAGTGCTTAGCCCGCGCCTGATTTTACTAATACTTCTTTAGAGGATCAGCATCGACTGAAACGACCACAACCCTCTCGGCATGGTCTCTGATATGATACTCGTTAAGGACTGACAAGATCCTAGCTTTCCAAATGACAAAGTTAGACACACTGTGCAACCTGTCATGATCTCTCAATCTGTGTGAGGCCATCTCTGTTCAAAAATGTCAAAGCAAAAAGCTCTACTCCCTTCTACTGTTGCTACTCTCAGCAAGAGACTGGATCCGGGTTTCTTGGCGATAAAGACCCTCTAGAGACTATGCTCCCTCTAACTAGTGATTTCCCTCTTGGAAATCCTCCACCAACTCTGTCGAATCAACCCTATACAATCACTTCATTGATTGAATCTCAGATTTCTTGGCTATAAAATCTGCTGAGGAATTGTTCCCCCTTACTTTGTCAACCATGCTAGACATTGTTCTGCACCGGCAAAAACAATGCCCCACCAGCAACTTCGAAGATCAGAAAACTGCACTTCCAGCCACGACAATCGGCACATCGTCACTCCCTCTCGGACTACGTCACCCTCTTGGGTCTGCGTCAGCTTAACAGGCTTTGCGTCACCCTTCTATTGGGTCTACGTTGTCCCTTTGGTGTTGCGCTGCCTTTTTTTGGATCTGTGAGCTTCAGCTGCCCTCCTGTAGCAAAAAAATCTTCAGCCTTTCGTTGATGGCTTCAATCTGATCTTCAATAACTCTGATACCATGTGAAAATTTCTAAACCTAAGTTACGGAAACCCTACTGCAGTTTTCTGATTTACTTCTCCTCCTTGTTCGATTTAATTAACAAGTTATTTTTCTGAATTATTCAACAAAAACATCAAAGTAAATACTACTACACCCTACACATACATACAGATCATTTACTAAAGCATAACACAAACATGACAAAGGACAATATTTTTTCGACAATGTCCCCAGAAAAACCCAATGCGGGAAAACCGCTGCAGCAGCTCTTAGATGGTTTGTTTATTAAGAAAAATCTCTGAATACAATCAAGGGCACCAGTAGTTGTTTGCCCAACAGAGAAATCATGGCTGATGTGCCTCTATCACTCGGAGACAGAAAATATGGAAGGGAAGTGCACCACCTATCATGGGGATCATGTTTCCATGTCACACTAGTAAAACCATGGGTACTAAAACCACTAACAAAAACACATTAATTTTAAAATTATTATTAATATTACCATACATTGAGATTCAAGTTGTAAATGGAGTTTTCTTGCTCTGTGGTGAGGTGAATTATGAATTTGGAATTGCCATATTCTTTACGTATCAGATGATAAACTTCTCATTTGGAAATTCTCTTCGTTTTTCGAGAACTCCATTTCCTAGTGTTTTCCTCGTTTCCTTATGGTTTCCTTATCTACCCCATCATCCCTACCTTAATAGACCCTAGTCCTTCCCATTTCTAGAAACTTGTTTCCTCCTAGTTCTCGTTTTTGACACTTGGGGACACATTGACAGTATCTTTGTTCTGTACCTTACGTTAGTTAAAAAAATGATTGCTAGCACTTATTACAGAGATCAATTATAATTATGTAACTAAATTGTATATATTCAATCTTGTGAGGTTTCACAAGATTCCCCTTCAGTTTCATATATGTAAATAATATTTATAGACGCCAACACAACAGTGCTAACCCATGTCAAGTTGGCACTGAAATACTGGACACATTGAACAGGACGGCAATACTGAATTCATGAGGGACACATAAGAGGTGGGCATATTATTATCTTATTTTTAAAGTTTCTTTTTGTTGATGGAGACTAGTCAACTGCCACTTCCTGCAGGATGCCAAAACTTGGCCATGTCTAACCAGATGGAAAAAAAATCTTTAGCTTGGACAAATTTTGTGACAGGAAAAGAGTAGGGAATGAAAGGGGGAGCCTAACATAGTAACGATGGTTATTCTAAATTTTTTAAATGTAAAAAGACCACCTAAACATAAGGCTTTGCCTTGAATAATGATTTCAAACAACAGAATAAATAGAAATGCTCTTATGTCAAAACAAAATATTTTTTAATCGCAGTACCATGTGACACAGAAAATTCCCTAGTTTGGACAAATTTTGTTGAGGGAGAGGAGTGGGGCATGAAAGGGGGAGCCTAATATAGTAATGATATCTACTTCAATTTTTTTGATGTAAAGAAATCATCTAAACATAAGACTTTTGCCTTGAATAATGATTTCATACAACAGAGCAGAATAGGAATGCCCTAATGTCAAAAGTTAAAACAAATAATCTCAACTCTCCGTACAATATGACATGAACTGATTAAACCAAAGAAAAGTTGAAATTATACACAAGATGTCCTCTCAAGTAATGAAGATTGTAACACTACTCTCCTAGGAACAGGGTTTTAGTGATTTTGTTAAAGTGAGTAAAACGTACCATTCTCCAAGTCAAATCCTCTGGACCAAGTGGCTGAGCTGGACTTGAATATTGAAAATGCTTTGAAAACTACAGAAAATTTTCACAATATCAGGTCACATGAAAACTCAAGACACCATCAATTATGAGTTTAAATAACATCAATTAGAAGGCTCTCATATATCCTCTGCTACATTTCAAATCCTCTCCCCTATAAAATCTTCAAGGTTTTCAAAGAACCAAGATGCAGAATACAGAATGGGGAACAAAACCAACAAAGAGAAACTTCAGGATCCTAAAACATTGCACAAATTTTACCAGAGCTCAATCTACAAATCAATATGTATATCTTCAGTTTATACCTTTGCAAGATTAGAACGCATCCCCTTGACTTCTTTTGGACTGATGTGACGCAAGTGATCAAGAAGCCACCTCGGCTGTATAGCATCAACTGAGGAGACAAACAAAGCCACCTGAACAATACAAATAGGCAAAATGAAAGTACATTAAATTGATAGTAAACCTATAGGAATTCTGTCACTCTCAATAACGAATATAACAAATTCTCGTATAAAGGATCTCCTTGTCAAATGCCATTGTATCTTCAAATATTACAAGCTACGCAAAATTTTAAGAGAGAACAGATTATTGTATGCATAGTTGTTTGAAAAAAGGGTATATCCACAAAGATAGAACACCTTAAGGCAAACATTCACACACACAGATCAAAGAACCATACACCAACGTTTTATGTGGATAAAACCTTCAAAGAGGATAACACTGGTATTATAACAGAATATAAGAAAACATGTGCATAACAATATCAAGAACCAGAAAATCCATAGTTGCCAGGGGATGTGCATCTGTACAGGTAAGCCATTTTTGAAATCTAGATATGAGAAGACATGGGAGTGTGGATATGTCAAAGGAGACATGAATTAAAAATTTAAAAATACAAATTGAAATTTCAAATTTTAGATGTTACAACCGTAAAATATAAAAAATGAGCATGAACAACAGTCTATATCATAATCACCTGCATTAATCAAAGATTCAAAGATAGGTGTGTCCAATCAGAATCTAGACTAGAGTTTATCACAAAGAGAGTTCCGAATTAAAAAACTTCAAATTTTAAACATTTCAACATCAAAGCCACAAATCAGGGCTCGGTCACCCTGCCTGTCAGCAAGGGTGCTTATACATTTTAGTGTAGCATTCATCACCATTGTAAGCCCAAGGTCACAAGTCAAAATCCATGTAAAAACCATGTCAGGCCCTACATTAGGCATCCGAGACCTGTGTCTTTGTCTTTGATTCTTCAGTTGTTTGGTCAAACCATGCCCTATCCCTTAAAGTTCCACTTGAGGTCACTTTCATCCCTAACTAGATTGGAGAGATTTAAATGAACTTTCTTGTGGAGTCATGGTTTTATGGGAGCCTGCATTTGTATGGTTGATCACCAGTGTATGGGTCAGACCAACCTGCATCAAGGTGCACCTATGTCATTTCACATGGTTAGAGTATATCGAATATGTATGTGACCTTGGCCTTAGTGCAGTATTCCCTATGACATCCCTCAGAGCATAGCAGTCCCTTTTAACAACATTCACGTTTCCCAATGCAGTTCACAATTCCTAATGCAAAGTGGTCCTGTTACCCCACTTCTCAGTAGGGGTACATATATTTTTCAGTGCAGCATTCACTACCATTATAAGCCCAAGGTCACAAGTCAAAAGCCATGTAAAATATTAAAAACCATGTGAGGACTTGTATTAGGTATCCTAGCCCTGTGTCTTGTCAGTTTGAGTCTATATCCAGTTGTTTTGGTCAGACCATGCCCTGTCCCTTGAAAGCTTCACCTAAGCACTCTCGTACCTAACCAGATTGGCGTGGCTTTTGGTGGACTCTCTTGAGGACTCATGGTTTTATGGGAGCCTGCATTTGTAGGGGTGATCATTGTGTATGGTACTCCAGCGCGCGTCAAGGTGCACCTATGTCATACCACATGGTTAGAGTATATTGAATCTATATGTAACCTTTTCCTTGGTGCAATATTCCTCATGAATGCTCTCACAATGCAGCAATCTCATCTAAACACATGTTTCCCAAGGCAGTTCACGATTCCCAATGCAAAATGGTCCAAGTGGTCAAAAACTCAGCCCAGTCTCAGATTACAGAGCATGACTACAGGATTCCATGCCACATGGAATTTTTCCAATCCGAGCATCTAGTGAAAAGTTACAACTTTGTCAAACTTGGTCAACAGATCAGAAAAGGGTTCTAGGGGCCATTTCAGACAGACCAATGGGTTGTTTGTGACATACATTACATCAAAAGTGATCTACACAATAACAGGAACAAAACCCATATTTCAAATTTTGCAAATCCTCAAGCGCATTAGAGATCATCCACTTGGGCGAGATGATGTGGTAAGACAAGTTTCTAAGAGGCTTAACAAGGCCAAATCTTGACAGAATTTGACATCTCAATATTGATCTACCAAACAAGAGGAACAAAACCCGTCTCAAATTCTCCAAATTCCCATGTGCGTTAGGGCTCCAGCAAAGCATGATGACGTGGCAAACATGTGATCATGTGGCAACATTGGGAAAAATATGAAGATTCCTAAAGATACCTAGTTTAGACCCAGGTCGGTTTCAGCATACCTAAGTGTCGAAATTGTCAGAAATTCAAACGCATTGGAGATCCAACTTCCATGTGACTAAATCAAATTACTAAAGGGAAAAGTCGAGTCAAAAATAGTCATTGGTGAAATCAACTAGCCGTTGGAGACACGATGGACCAATTAGTTAAGCAATGGACCATGCGCATGTTAAATCTCAAATACCATATATGATTTATTTATACCTCAACAAATATTTTATACCCAAAAATTATTTACTGAATAAAATCTCAAAACATCTGGAAAATAAATTCACTGGTATTTTAACTTTTAGAAATTAAAATGCAACAGAAATAAAAACATGGAAAACAATAACAGTACATCAGAAAACTCTGCCAAAACAATCTTCCTTTACTTATATTACTTAGGAAAATTAGAGGCTAGACCATGCATGGAAAAATTACAGCTACTGATACCTGGAAAATCAGTCTCAAAGAATTTGGCCCTCCTGGAACTCCGGCCCTCCTAAAATTTTCAGCCCCGAAAAATCGACCCGCCTCACTAGCTAACTCGGCCTCTCTTCTTTCTCTTGTATGAGCCTTGTGCACTTAAAAAATTGGCCCACCGGATATTTGGGCCTCCCTTCAAAATCCGGCCCTCCTCTTCAACATTTCGGCCTCTCTCTCCTAGTCTTAGCTCCCTTAACTTTTCTCCTGAAATTTCCTTGTTGCAATCCCTTTCCCTTCTCTTCAGTCCTAGAGTCTCTCACTCCTTGAGAAAATCACTCTCAACAATGGCAATGTAATGTGTTTTCATCATCTCCCATAGGTTCTCTTTATAATTTATCCATGGCCCAAATCCCTAATCTCCCAAGTGATAGATGGCTAAGATTAAATCCCAACCTTCTTAGAACAATAGTGGAGATTAGATCTATGTCACTTAAATAATTTAATATTTACCCTTAGATAAACATTATTCCAAAGTCGACATTAATTAAATAACTAATCAATGTACTTTTTCCTAAGTTAAAAATCCTCTCAAACAACCACCTAAAGAGGACTTCTTCTCCTACATGCTAGACACAAGCCTATGCAAAAGACCTTTCGAATCTACAAAATCAACACTCCCTCCAAGCAAGGAAGAGATTCTCCACCACCCTCAACTTATTTTTGTAGAAAACCAATTTCCCTTTCACTACAGGCTTGGTGAGAATATCTACTCCATGCTCCATGTGGAAATGTAATACAACCTCACAGCACCTCTCTGGACCATGTCTTTGATGAAGTGGTACCTAATCTCTATATATTTGGACCTGTCATGATGAACGCTTGATGCAACTTTGATTGTCACAATGAATCACTGTAGACCCCATCTCAAGACCAAACAACTAAGACTCATTCCCATGTACTCAGCTTCTATTGAGCTAAGTGTCAATGAATGTCGCTTCTTGTTTTACCACGAGATCATTGTTGACCCCAAGCTAAAACAACATCCATATGTACCCTTTTTGTCCACTACACTCCCGATCGAGTTTTAATTTGAATAGCCCCGCAACTGCACTCCACCAACTATGACTAATCTCAATCCAAAGTCCATTGTACCACGAAGAAACCTCAACACATGCTTTGTGTAGAATTTTGTAGATGTTCTATGCTTGATGCTACTTTATTTTTATCAACAGCAATCACATGAATTTACAAGTAACATGCAGATAGAACATACGAGTGATCCTTTAGAAGACAAGTCAGAAACAGATAAAGGTGATGGTGCATTATGGCAGTCAACAGGATGCTTCAACCAACAAAGACTTCACGGTCAGCCAACCCAGCATGTGTCACAACAGTCCTCAAAACAATCACATGGTCAACTCAGAAGTCAACCTCAGAAAAGTCAACGAAGGGAAGCAGCTCTAAAAGTCAACGCATCTCAACTTCTGGTCAACCTTTGACCTCGATTTCTATGCCAAAGAGTACGGCCTCCTTAGATCGAAGTCTCCTCCAAAATTCAGCCTAATTGGACCATGCGTTGACCAAAGTCAATGCTGCTCAAACTTCCCCAGAAACCCTAACCGCAGATTTCTGGCTGCAGTAAATTTCATCCTCCTTGCTGCGGTGAACTTCGTCTTTCTTGCCGCGGTAAACTTCGTCCTTCTTGCTCCTTAGATGCTCGTATAAGAGGAGGAAATGTGTGTTGAGATGAGTGGAAAAATGCTCGAACGTTGACCCTATAAATACCAATCATGAGAAGTGTGTGACACATCTGCTAGGGGTAAAAACCTTAAGGCCGACCTGCACTTAAATTTATTATAAATAATAAATTCAAAATAAATGTTCTGCTCATCAGATTAAAATCAATTTTAGATCGACTTTACACCTCTCTGAAAGAGGAATCCAATACAAATATTGGAATCTTCATCTAAGCATCACAAGATGGAGTTTGGACCTAGTTGTCGAAATTTAACACTCCCTCTCAACGAGGGAGAACTCCATCCACCAGTGCAATCAAACATCGTGCATCATCCCGCCGTAACTTGCTTTGTTGGCCTCTTTATTTCAGAACAGAAGTGGGTCAGTCACAAAGACATCATTCCCCGCTGACAGATTCAGCCCAGAGGTCAAAACCTCTATCGGACTCACAAAGAGTCCCCAACCAACCCGAAGTCCGATGAAGGTCCGAGACCTCACTAGACTTGATCCCAGATCAAGTGGTTGGACCGTGCCATCCTAGATAGAGAGTACGGCAATCTCTGATGCGTCCATCAGTCTTTGCTACTAGTCTCTAGCTTTTCCCACCTCATTGGCCAAATGAGAGGTACTTCCCATGAGCCCTGAACTCAATGGGTAGGATGAATACGGGGCACAGATAATGAGAGGTGAACCAACTCAATTATCACAACGGTGGGGTCCAAGCACACCAACAAGGTTTGGCAAGCCTAGCCTTGTGGTTGCTCATAGCTCCAAGAAGCTGTCCCCAAAGCCCCCCAGAGCTCCTCGAGCTCATCGTCCAACAGGACCCACATCATAGGGTCATTCCACGATACCAAGTCTCTCACGGAAGGTTAGGAACTTGACCTTCCCCAGGGGCTTAGTGAGAATATCCGCGACCTGCTCATCAGTTCCTATATGATCGAGCCTTACGGCGCCTCGCTGTACCATATCCCGGATAAAGTGGTACCCGATATCAATATGCTTGGATCGGTCGTGGAACACAGGATTCTCAGTCATACGAATCCCACTCTGGTTATCACAGAGTATCACAGTGGTATCTAGCACATGTCCAAACAGCTCACTAAAGAGCTTTCGCAACCAAACCGCTTCACAACAGGCCATACTTGCTGCAATGTATTCGGCCTCAGCGGTGCTCAAAGCCACCGACTTCTGCTTCCTGCTCATCCATGAGATCGAAGCAGAACCAAGATTGAAGCAGCATCCCGATGTGCTCTTACGATCCACCACATTGCCAGCCCAATCGGCATCAGTATATCCACGGAGTGTCACACTCCCGGCAGTGTATCTCAGCCCATGGTTTATCGTGCCCCGAAGATATCTCAGAAGATTCTTGGCACCAACCTAGTGAAAATGATGAGGCTCAACCATCTGTTGACTCAAAGTCTTCACTGCAAAACATATATCTGGTCGGGTGTTCACTAAGAACATCAAAGCTCCTATGAGTTGACGATACTCAGTAGGATTGGCCAAGATAGGCCCAGCAGCGCTGCCACTCAACTTCTTGAAGTTGAGTTCCATCGGTGTCGACACGGACTTACAGTCCACCATTCTAGATCTTTCCAGAAGCTTCACAATATATTTTCCCTGAGAAAGGAAAATCTCGCCAGGTCTCTGCCAGACCTCCAGGCCTAGGAAATAGTGCATCAATCCTAGGTCCTTCATCTCGAACTCAGCAGCGAGCTCCCTCTTGCATTGATGAATGAGAGGGTCAGCACCTGTCAGGAAGAGGTCGTCCACATACAGCACCAGAATGAGAGGCTTCCCCTGGACAACCTTGAAGTAAAGGCTCGGATCAGCATTACTTCGAGTGAAGCCCAGCTTCATCAAGTAGCTATCTATCCTCTTGTACCAAGCTCTGGGTGCTTGCTTCAACCCATAGAGGGCTTTCTTCAACCTACAGACATGGGTGTCCCGATCCTGGACTTCAAACCCCAGAAGTTGTTCTACATACACCTCTTCCTTTATTGCACCATGCAGAAAAGCGGTCTTGACATCCATCTGATGAAGACCCCATCCTTGCGTAGCAGCAAGGGATATGATTGATCGAATGGTGGTACATCGTGCCACATGTGCAAATATGTCATCATAGTCTATTCATTCCTTTTGAGAGAAGCCATGGGCAACAAATCTTGCCTTGAACTTTTCAGCACTTCCATCAGATCCATGCTTGATCTTGTAGAGCCATTTTGCGGTGGAAACTGTTTTGTCCTTCGGTCTTGGAACCACATCCCAGACATCATTCTTCATTATGGACTCATATTCTTCGTGCATAGCATCCTTCCAGACTTGATGCTTTACAGCTTCCTCAAAAGATCCAGGTTCAAATTGTACAATAGTACTCATGGCAGCCAAATACCCTTGGTATCTACACGGCTTCTTGCTTTCTCATAATGTCCCCCTCGGGGAAGCATGTCCCTCAGCATCTTCGAGAGTGTCCCTGAGTCATGATGGTCTCTTTCTCAATGAAGGAGATGGATCGATTGGGTCCATTGGTCCTTCAACATCAGGCATTGTCTCATCCTGCAGTTCTTCTTGATTTCCAAGCCTTGCTTCATGATTTTCCTCAGATCTCGGAAGATCTACTACTTTCTTCAGGGAAGCATCTTCGTCAAAAGTGACATCATGGCATATCTCTACTTCCCTTTGACCAGGTACATAGACTCTATAGGCCTTAGAAGTTTTGTTGTAGCCCACAAACATTCCTTTCTTCCCAGAAGCATCCAGCTTACTTCTCTTTTCTTTTGGCACATGAAAATAAACAGGACATCCAAAAATTCTAAAATGTGAGACGTCAGGTTTCTTACCAGTGAAAACCTCTTCGGGAGTTTTGACTTAGAGCTAATGAGGGCACTTTGAATGGACATATGTAAAAGAATATTTGCAGCCTTTTCTCTCAATACGTAAACTCTGATGGAGACTCGGTCACACAGCATCTGAACGCCTGTGCCTTTCCACAATAGTCCCCGTTTTCGTTCTCAAAGAATGCCATTCCCGCTTCGTGAGCATAGGTAGTGGCCCCCCACGCGCCGCAAAAGTCCTTGAACTCATTTGACTCATATTCAAGCATATTGCTCATTCCTCAAAATCTTGACTCTCTTCTGTCATATTTTTCCACCAGCTAGGGAAGGCACGGAACCACATGAAAGCCCTATCCTTCAAGAAGTATATCCGTGTTTTGGTGGAGAAGTCATCATGAATGTCATATAGTAAGAACAACATCCTAAGGATGTTACTAGTAGCATACCAATCATACCAAATAGATCGTAATTTACCAACTGTAAAATGTCGATGTCTTTGTGACACTTGAGGGGAAAGGTCCCCTTATATGCTTTCCTTCGGCACAACCCTTACATACACCTTCATGATTATTTCCAAAATTAGGCATCCCTGTCACCACCTTCCTTACTTCGAGAAGGGCCTTGTAATGAAGGTGTCCAAACCTCTGGTGCCATAGTTCAGTTTGTCGGATAGTATCACATGTCATAGCTCCCAGTGGACTTCCTTCAACCTGGTAGAGTGTTCCAACTCTAAAACCAATCACGATAGCTTTCTTGAGATTCTTCTTCCACATGCGCACCTTTCCATCAGTGAATGCCACATTGAAACCTTTGTCTTCCATGGCTGATATAGACACAAGGTTCTTCTTTAATTTTGGTACATAGAGTACATCCTGCAAATGTAGGACTTGTCCTTGAGACAAGTGGAGGGTCACAGTCCCTGTCCCTTTCACGGGATATGTGGCATTATCTCCAAGGATAATTTGCAGATTAGTATCTTTCTCAACCATGTCAGAGAGTGCTTCCTTGAACCCAGTGATGTGTCTTGAGGCACCACTATCTATCAGCCAGACATCCATAGTGTCGGGCGGGGATGCAGCAGAGAGGGCAGATACAAGAATGTATTCATTTCTTTTATCAACAACATTTGACTCCTCATACATGGAGTTTCTAGACCTTTTGAAAGGTTGATTGTTTCCGCCAGAGGAAGCCTTCCTCTTTCCTTTGGACTTGTTGTTTCTTTGATTTCCATTCCTTCGGTTGTTGTTGTTGTCATCACTATCGGGAAAATCCTTCTTGAAAGGACATTCTCTAACATGATGACCTGGCCTATGACAAGTGAAACACTTGCCCTTCTTTCCTTGGGTCCCTGCTCTTCCTTTGTTCTTTGAACCACTAGAGTTCTTCTTTCTAGAATGAGCAACGTAGGCAGCATTTCTGTCATTTTCGTATTCCTTCATTCTGGTATCTTCTTGCATGCATCTTGACAGTGGCTCGTCAAAGTTAGGAATTGTATTATTATTGAGAATGGTAGAGTTGAATACTTGCCATTCATATGGGAGCCCTCCAAGTGCGGTGAGTACCATCTCACGATCAGCTATTGTCTCCCCAATAGCCAGCAGATTGTTCCTGATCTCGGTCAATTTCAGAAAGTATGTTTGGACAGACTCATCCCTGCCTTTCTTCAAATTCTTCAATTGATTCTTGAAGAATAGCACCTGGTTTGCATTGTTTACTTTGAACATTTGTATCAACTTATCATACATCTCTTTGAATGTGCCTAGCTCAGATATGTAGGCAACCAGACTTTTATGTATGGATTCCCTGATCATTAGCTTTGCTTTGATCTCCCCCTTCTTATACTTGGTTTTGGCAGCAGCAATAGCAGTAGATGGAGATTCTAGTATCTTACCCAGTACATAGTCCATGAGATCATGGTCTTCTAATTTGAGATCTAATATCATCTTCCAAGCATGGAAGTCATCCCTTCCAGTCAGCTTGTCATCCTCCTTGAAGCCATAACTTGTGGAACCCATTTTTCTCTTTTGGTGATTGTTATAAGTTAGGGGTTGTCTTTACCTCAGCTTTGATACCATGTAGAATTTTGTAGATGTTCTATGCTTGATGCAACTTTATTTTTATCAACAGCAATCATATGAATTTACAAGTAACATGCAAATAGAACATACCAGTGATCCTTTAGAAGACAAGTCAGAAACAGATAAAGGTGATGGTGCGTTACGGCGGTCAACAGGATGCTTCAACCAACAAAGACTTCACAGTCAGCCAACCCAGCATGTGTCACAACAGTCATCAAAACAGTCACATGGTCAACTTAGAAGTCAAACTCAGAAAAGTCAACGCTGCCCAGAAAAGTCAACGCAGGGCAGCAGCTATAAAAGTCAACGCAACTCAACTTCTGGTCAACCTTTGACCTCGATTTCTGTGCCAAAGAGTACGGCCTCCTTAGATCGAAGTCTCCTCCAAAATTCAGCCCAATCGGACCATGCGTTGACCAAAGTCAACACTGGTCAAACTTCCCCAGAAACCCTAACCGCAGATTTCTGGCTGCAGTAAATTTCATCCTCCTTGCTGCAGTGAACTTCGTCCTTCTTGCTACAGTAAACTTCGTCCTTCTTGCTCCTTAGATGCTCGTATAAGAGAAGGAGATGTGTGTTGAGATGAGTGGAAAAATGTTCCAACGTTGACCCTATAAATACCAATCATGAGAGGTGTGTGACACATCCGCTGGGGGTAAAAACCTTAAGGTTGACTTGCACTTAAATTTATTATAAATAATAAATTCAAAATAAATGTTCTGCTCATCAGATTAAAATCAATTTTAGATCGATTTTACACCTCTCTGAAAGAGGAATCCAATACAAATATTGGAATCTTCATCTAAGCATCACAAGATGGAGTTTGGACCTAGTTGTCCAAATTTAACACTTTTCTACCACCCAATGAACCCTCCTCGACTCCACCATAAACTAGCTGAGTGTATTCACTACAAATCATATATCTGGTTTGGTATTAACCAAATACATCAACGACTTGATCAACTTCCTGTGCGGTGTGGGATCAACCAACTCGCCCTCATAAGCATTAAGCTTCTTCAAGTTGGAAATCATGGGTGTAGACATCATCACCCATCCTGAATCTCTTCAGAATTTCAACTGCATACTTGCCTTACCCTAGTAAAATCTCTCCTAGTTACTGCCAAACCTCCAATCCCAAAAATTAGTGCATCAATCAAATATCATTCATCTCGAATTTCATAGCAAGGTCCTCCTTGCACATTCCTATGAGCCTTTCTGATCTTTGTCAGAAAGAAATCATCAACATAGAAAACCAACATAAGTATCTCACAATCAAAAAGTACATAATACAAGTTGGAGTCTACCTCACTCTTGGTGAATCCCAATCCAAGTAGGTACCCGTCAATAATAGAGTACTACGTGCAAGGTGCCTACTTAAGTCTATATAAGGCCTTCTTCAATTTACATGCATGGGACTCCCTCCCATACACCTCAAATCCCTAAGGCTGCTCAATATACACCTCTTCCTCACTAACCCCATTGAGGAAGGTAGTCTACACATCCATATGATGAATCCTCCACCTCATCCCCAAGGCAATAGATATAATTTCCCTGATAAATGCATATTTGGTGGCAAGTACAAATGTCTCCTCATAATCCACTCCCTCCTTCTAGGAGAACCCTCTCATTAGGAACCAGTACTTCTCAATATTGCCATATGTTACATGTTTGATCTTGAAGATACATTGAAAAGTGACCACTAATCTCCCCTCAGGTGATCCAAATTGAAAGTGGTATCCACCCATGGTATTGAATGATGTAACTCAAGAAGACACTGGAAATACTATAAATAACAGGCCTCACCATTCAAAAGGACAGATTCATCCATTGTGATGTAGTTGTAGTTGCAGTTGTTTATAAAGAGTTATTTTGCTTTTCATATGTTGTGCTGCATTCAGTGTGTGTATTTTTTATCAATATTTTTTTAAGAGTAGTTTCAGAAAATATTTTGTGCTCTCTCCTCTCTCTTGGTGTTCAAGCCTCTTGGATCATAGCCTCCAAGATATGGATCAATCATATCAGGGTAGGTTACAACTCCATGGCAACTAGGGTTTGGATGAAATGGAATCACTAGACAAAACCATCGTGAGGACACAAACACGGCTTGTATGCTATGACAGCCAAAGAGGGGGATCTAGAACACTGTTATGGCAAAAATATGCTCAGCTAAAGCATCTGAGGGCTTCTCTTTTTCTCTTATCGACCCTCACTTCAATATTCTTCATTTTATTTCTACCTTATAGGGCTTGGGATTTTTGGTTCACAAGTCCCACACCAGCAACCACGTCTCATCTTTCAATAGTATGCTTCTTCCATAGTATCTCGATTGCAAATCCCACGCATGGTTTTTGCATATTCTTTGGACTCTTCTTGTTATGCAGAAGTACTACAAACCGGGCTAGAAAAGAAGTACAAGAAGATACACGGGATGAAATTCCAGAACGATTCTCAGCCACAAAGGTGTTGTCATTGCCTTGTATAAAAGACCCCTCAATGGTCGAAGATGTTTTGTCCCTACTCGCAATACTACTTTTTCATTGTGGCACGACAGTTTTCCCATTGTTTAACAAATGTCGAGAGACTGTGTAGCTGGGCATTCTTCCCAATATTCAGAACCAAGATGAGGGTCTCATCTTCCAAACCAAGCAGTCACGGACATTGAACCCTTTGACCTAGTATGGAAGAATTTGGGGATGCATTGGTTGTTAATTCGAAAGCTCTGGCATGGGCTCTTGCAAGATTAGAGATTATGAGAAAGTTGTCAACTACAATAACACCGACAGGGAGTCACTTGTTTCACTGGCGGAATTCACACTGTATTTTAGCAGCAACCACGACTTCTATGACATCCTTTTGTTGACGACTACAACCTGCCTCTCGGCATCATGCCTATGACTTCTAGTTCTTTCCACCAATTCCAGTAGCAGCATCGACACCCCAAATTGTCGCTCGGGAAGCTATCGCACAGGTCACGATCGCAACACATCTTGCTTGGAGGATCTTCATCTGCACGGATCCACATGAAGAGGATTGGTCAGAAGCACTACAAATTTATCTTCAAGATCATTATCGGGAGACTAAGAAACATTTAAGGAGTGAAGAGAAATATGTCGCACACACCAGGTTGAGCGTCAGTGGAGGTAACAACGCATCGCCATCTCCTCCATCATGGCCCCACAAATAACCGAGGAAGCAGCACCACCACCATGGCTAGAGCGACAAAGGAGGTCGTGTTTTTCTTTCCCACACATCTCCCCCTTGCAAAGATTTCTTTATTTTATGCTCTCTATCCTTCTCAAGCACCATGGGACTTTCTTCTTCGCAACATTGATATACATTTCAAGGTTGTTGCTCTACATCACGATGACCCCATTCCAAGTTCCCAATGTCATCCATGGCCCACCGCTCGGATTGTTGTATCGCAACCCCCAAGTGTTCCACAAGCTCTGGCCAGATATGAGATCTGAGAACACTACTACCAATGCACTAATGACAACCTCGCAACACCCAAGAGAAGGTCAAGGATGGAGGCCTTGTATTAGTATGACACCAGCATATGTAGGGTTTCCTAAATCAATTGGTTATTTAGTCATTGAAGCAAATGGCAATCTAAATCAACAACACTTATCGACTTCTAATGTAGTAGTTGTGGCAAGCCCTTTGAATGCAACACTTATCGACTTCTAATGTAGTAGTTGTGGCAAGCCCTTTGAATGCAACACTTGTCATTCCAAGATTTCACTATCATAGTGCTTGTTGTGATCCTAGCAAGTTTAGACATATATATGATGAGGAATATTTTATCAGTACCCTTAAAAATGATGGGGTAGTGAGAGAGCTACCTGAAGTTATATTGGATAGATTCAACTACAATATAAGTAGCATAATTAACTTGAGGGTTAAAGCTTAGTATTTTGTTAGATACTACCTAGAGAAAGTTCTTCCCAAATTACTTGAGGATGGGGTGCTATGAATCTCTCCATCTACAAATTGATTGTCTTCTAAAGTTGCATCTAGTGTTCAACGCCTCAGATGTCTTGCTAATTACAAATAATTAAGGTTTTTTCAGCCAATTACTTCTTTTGAAAATAAATTGGTGGATCGTATCACTAAGCACATCTCCAACAATGACAGGAAGTACATTTCTATGCATGTTCAATTTGAAATGGATATGATGACATTTTCTCCTTGTGTATATGATGGGGGCAAGGAAGAGAAGTTTGAAATGGATGTTGCCTGGGAAAATGGTTGGAGGGGAAAATTCAATAGAATAGGTTACATTATTAGACCTGGTGCTCTCAAAATGTGTTGAAATTGTAACTAGTGTTAGTCTTCATAATATAAAATAATCATTGATATATTAATTATATTTATATTTATTATGATTATTATATTTTGTCAAAGCATGTTCTTCATGCTTATAGATTCAAAAAGAGTAAAAAAAAAATTATCTTGAGTCAAAAGAAAATGTATTTTTTTCATGTCCCATTTGGACATTTGTAAGAAAATGAAATTTGAATTTTTATGTTGAATCATAAGTCCACAAGTTGACCACGTCGTCCCTCCTTGGACAAGTCGGCCTGGGCCTCCAAGGCACCTATTCGACCTTCTACACAAATATATATAAGAAGGCAATTCGACCTATTTGGGGAAAGCAATTAAGCACACAACAAGAACAAATTCGAACCTGGCAAAGAGGAGAAATACGAGTCAAAGGAGAGAGAAATGATGAAGTCAAAAGACAAGAAGAATATTCTAGGTTGACCAAACTTTGACCTAGGGACATCTCGCACGTGTGACTGTCATTTTGTGGAGAAGGCTGAAATTTTTTTATATGGTTGCAAGCCAAAATTCGGCCCTAGTTGTAGGGTCGAAACTTCTGTGATTTGATCAGTTTGGGACAGGATTGACCAACATTGACTTTGAACTTAGAAGTGGCTTGGAGGAAGGTTTGACTATTAGAAAATTAGAAAGGCTGAAAGATTTTCTTATCTTGATAATTACTTGTGATTTCTTTGAATTCGTATTATCTTCTTTTATGTTTTCTCAAGCAACTACCAAAACATAAGTGTATGAAGACCAAAACAATAAGGACGCAGGATGTAGGCTCTCAGCAAGAGCAAAACTCCTCTACTAGGGGAAAAAACAAAATTATCTTCCCTTCCCTTAGAACCAAATCAAATGAGACAATCAAGACCCTTGACCAAGACAAAGACCTCCTCCAATCCACCAAGTCATCCTCCCAAGATAGTCCTTCCAACCAGCTTCTAATCAACAATAGTCAACCTTCTACAATACTGCATCAACCATAAATTTTGGCCCTACTGCATCAGAATTTTGGCCTTACTGCAAACCTGCAATTTCAGCCCTTTCTGCAGCTTAGAATCTTTGCACATGTGGGAGAACAAGAGAGAAATTCGACTCTTGTTGCTTGTCAAGTGTTTCTTCCTTCTTTTCTTTAGAGTCCTCTTTCTTTCTAGCCTCTTCACGCCTTCTACTCCACTTCAAATTGCACATTGAACTTCTTGCTTGGATGGATACTCAAATAGGTTGAATTGCATTGCTTTTATAGTCTTTTCGTGTGGTCGAATTCCTTCAATGAAGTCGACTTGTCTTCTTCTGACGCCGACTTGGTGGAGAAGGTATAAAAGACCAAATTACATCAAATAAATTTTCTTTCTTTGACATAATAAGCCCAAGAAGGGTGTAGGGCAAGATGACAAGGACAATGACTCATGACAAAAACCCTAGAAGCAATCAATGGGTGCTTTGACCTAGAAACAAAGTAAATAAAGCACGAAACCCATGCTTATATAAAAAAATTCTTTTACAATAATTTTTTCTTTCTTTTTACAAATTACATCATTTTATGAGCTAGACAACAATTATGAAGACCGAAACTAGTTGTATTTTCAACATGAACTTGGTCTCTTAGTGGCAGATTGGTCTTGGTCTTGGATATCTCATTCGATCTGACTCTATAAGAGAAGGATTGTTGGGTTTTCCCCTTTCTGGGGTTTTGCCCTGACAAGCAGCCTAATATTGGTGTCTCTTGTCTCTTTGTGATCTTTTCATCTTTCTGAAGGATTGAATATTTGTATAACTGCTTGATGAAGAAGACTTAATAAGTAATAAGAAGAAACCTAATATTCGGACGTAATTATAAAGAAATAGAAATTTAAGTGGTAGACTATTTTACACTTGGTTTCTCAACATGGTATCATAGCTAAGGTGAAGGAAGGCAGCTTGAAGATCACAACTTGTTGGCATACTTGAAGACACTCTTGTGACATTTATCTCTATATCAAAGATAAGGAAGGAGACTTGAAGATGATTTTCTTGTAGCAGTCATAACTCATTCAAAGACATTCTTGGAAGCATCATTATAAGCAACTTTCACTCACTCATAAAAGATATCCTTGTAGCAGCTCTCTCTCTCACTCCCAAGTAAGTACTCTTCTATTCTCCATGTCTAATACTCCCGACCAAATGGCATTCATATGCAAGGAAGGCAATAAGCTTGATGGAGCATCTAATTTCAAGTCTTGGAAGAAGAGAATTGACTTAGTTCTTAAAGAAAATGAAGTCATGCAATTCGTTGAAGGCAAAGTTCCAGTAGCAGACAAGAACAATGCTCAAGAAGTAGCCAAATATAATAAAGGAGAAATTCGAGCTCAAAGGATTCTCTTTGAATCCATTAAAGAGATTCTCTTTGAATCCATTAAAGATCGCCTCATTTCTTTTGTTTCAGATTTGCCTACATCCAATGAAGTCTATGATAATTAGTCAATTTATACTCCGTCAACACAACCAACCAGAAGATATCTCTAAGGAATCAACTCTATGGAACAAGAATGTCAAAAGAAGAGGACATAGCTTCATACTTCATGAGAATATCAAAAATCAAGGATCAACTTCAAGAACTTGAAGAAACCATATCTGACCTTGAATAAATCACCTTTGTAATCAATGCTCTACCTCCAGCTTGGAATGGTTTTGCAGGAGTAATCTATGCAAGAAAGGAAACTCCGAGCTTTGAAGAAGTATTGACTCTATGTAGAAATTTCAGAATCTTATATCTTATGCAGAAATTATTATTGTTAATCCGATTAAGCTCCTCCTACTTAGATAAGTTATTAATTGAATAAATTCAAGTTAACATCGAAGCAAAACACATAACAGATCTCTACCAATTCAGATCCAAAATAAGCACATGCACACATTGACAAAGTGACACAGTTATTTCTAGACCAATAGTCCCCGAAAAAACCCAATGTGGGAAAACCAGTCTCTAGCTGTTGGAGGGTTCTATTATTAAAAATATTTCTGAATATACAAATCTGGGTTACGGATCTGGACAATCCGACAGAGAAAATATTAGATCTACAGCTCACTGGCTGATCTGGGGCCAAAATAATGACTGATCCACACCCTCAAACGGGATTTATAGAACTCAGCCAAGATTAGGGCCTAGAAACCCCATCATTGCCCCTGAAAGGCTCTGCGTCAGCCTCTAAAGCCCCTGAAAGCCTCTGCGTCAACCTTGGAAGTCCTCCAATCCCTCAGCGTTGCTCCGGAAGGGACTGCGTTCCACCAAACTGGGTGACGCAGTCACTACATTGCCCCGGAAGGGTCTCTGCGTAACCCCTGAGGGTTTCCTACTGAAAATCACGCTGTCCTTAGAGAGACTGCGTTGCCCTTGCTGTTGTTGTTGTTGCCTTCCACTGCGTTGTCCTTGAGCTGATCTCTGCCACTTGTGTGTTCTAGACCCCGAGATCAGATCATCCCCTTGGTCTAAACTCCCCTCTCTACAGCTGAAACACTTCTAAGAATTCTTAGCAAACCCGCCCTAGAATCTCAACTTAGCTTCATTGGTCTGCCTCTGTGTGTCTTTACAAATGACCCCAAACCTTTCCTTTATACTTTTCTCGTTGACAAATCAATGGCCATGAACAGATCTTGAATCAATGGCTAAGATTAAAAGAAAGCTTGATCCGTGTGACTTAAGACAATTTCATCACATGTTTAATTAAATCTAGTTTAATTATTTAAGTTCCCTAAGTTTTAACTTAGGAAATACACTAAAATAATTAATTAATTTAATATCTCCTAAACCAGATGAAATTTCCCAAATCCATTTCTGAGTCTTGTAGATCAGGTGAACTCTAGTCCTTCCTCAAAATTTGGGACCTAGAGCACAACTGATGCTACCCCAAATACACAAAATCTCAACACTCTATGTGTTCTAGAAGAAACAAAGTTGAAGGCTAAAGTTGACACTAAATCTAATAATGAGAACTCTCGAGCTTTTGCAACCAGATCAAAGAATAAGTTTGGAAAGTTTGGACCTCAAATCAAAAACAATGGCAACAAGTATTATAAAAGCAAGGATATGTCCAAAGTTCAATGCTTTGGTTGCCATGAATATGGAAATATCAAGAGGAATTGTCCCAAGAACCCTAAGGACATAAAAGCAATAAGAGGAAGGATAGAAATGAAGCATTAGCAGTTGAAGATGAAGAAGATCCAAAGAAACCCAAGGTCGAGGACAACAAGGATCTCTACTACTAGCATTAATGAAGATTATGTTAGGTGTACATAGCTCTACAACTACTTTTGCACTCAAGTTTGATTTCTATTCTTTGTTTAGAATATGGTAGATAGAATAGTATTTGTTGATGACTAGAGAGTTATATGATCTATGGGATAGCATAGAAGATTATTGTGATTCGTAAATTAAGTCTTTTCATGGAGACCGAAACTAAGAGGGAACTCATAGTCATCTACAATGAAGAACTAACTCACTAAAGCGAGAAGAAGAGTTTCCTTTACCGTTGTCTACAAAGAATGCATCATAGAACTCTAGAAGAAGCTTTCAGTCACGTTTGCAGATAATGTAGAAAGATTCGTGTCTCAAAATTTCATCATGAAGATCCAAAGGAAGCTAGCAAGATGATAATCAGGAAAAAGGGCAAAGTAGTCGAGAAGTCTATCAATGGTGGTCAATATCAAACTTGCAGCATGTTAGAAATTCTTCACTTCAAGTTCAGTAAAGCAGATTTGACCTTATGCATCAAAGAATGAACCAGTGACACTACAAGGGATCCAGGTATCTCAATAAGGTCAAACAACAACAGAGCTCCACATGACCAAGATACACTCCCACATCAGGATCCAAACATCAACAAGGTGAAGCAACAATTGAGATCTCAATATTAACCAGGCAAAGATGTCCTCCCAAGTACCATGATGTAGACAATTTTATGGTACTCGTCTCTCCCTCTCAACCAAAATAGAGATATCCATCAATCCAAGTATGCCTCTTAATTATTCAAAACTTCTCAGGGTGAGATCCACATATCAGCTACTTGTTCAACCATTAGAAGATCCAGTAGCTTCACTACCCCAAATAGTATCAAACTTCCAATATCTATATGTTCTTATACCCTAGCACAAAACTCTAGGCTCTTCAACCATTCCGAAGTTGCTTAGGTCATCATAATCAAACAAATCTCTACAGAAGCTTCCTTCTTCAACTTCTTCAGCAGCACCAAACTCAGCTTCAGCACTTCTTCAAAATATTCAGGCTTTTGTCACATCAATACTAAACATCAGCAGTGTTTTAGCTATTCTCCAATCTCAATCATCCTTATGGCCTTCACATCAAGCTATCAACTATGGAGAAGATTCACTTTCCTTTATCCAAGCTTCTTCTCAACTAGGGGACAAGTCCATCAACAACTTTAATTCTTTCAGCCATACAAGCTCTTTCTTTCGCATCATATCATTGGAGAACTTTGATCTTCCAAAACTTCACCATCATATAGTAACAAGGTCATCTCATTAATCATTAATGTAAACTTCAATGTCTTTGGGGTTCTTACAGCTTCCTCTTTTCATCATGCTTCTCATTATATGATATCAAGTATGAGGTAGGTAAGCATATTCAACATTTTGAAGACTATGTACCTACAAATATTCGACAACAAGTACAACCAAGCACAAATATATAAGAGCATGAAGTTAACTTTATCAGTATAGGGTTAGCATGTCATCACAATTGGAGCGAGCATCTAGGGTTATCAAAGATTTGAATAAGAAGTCAAACTTTTAGATATCCAAAACCTAAACCTAGTTAGGTTTACAATCAACAAGGGTTACACCTATCATACCCTAGACTCTTACAACAAAATCTATTAGGGTTTTGTAACAAACCCTAAATTCCATCATCAAAACTAAACCTTACATATCAACCACTAGATCAAGTTAGGATTTCAATAATAGTGAAAGCATTTTACATCTAGGGTTTCGTTATCATACCCTAGAATCTTATATCAATCTCTAAAAGTGTTTTGTTGTTAAACCTTAGATACAAACATCAAAACTTTAACAACTCGACCAAGCTAGGGTTTCAATCATACGGAAGCATGTATACCTAGGGTCTCGTTCCTAGGATCTTACATTAACTATTACATGGGTTTTGTCATAAACCCTATTCATCAAACCCTAAAAAGCTAGGCTTTTTATAGTGAACCCTAAAGGTTCAGGTTTTTACCAAAATGAAAAAGGTGGAGAATACGACAAGGGTTGATTTAGTCTAAAGATCAATCACCCTAACAAATAAGAGTCTTCATGATTCTATAGCAAAATCTCAGACATATAACGCTAACTTTAAAGACAACATGATCGTACCTTCTTATATAAAGAAGACTTGCTACAAATATTGAAGACTTAAACATACCTTGAATTGCTTCTTTCACAAACCTTGTAGGGCTTCTTGAAAAACTTCTTTCAAATCTTCCATTGGAGTCTCCCTTAAAATCTAGTCATAATCCTTAAGCATTCTTTAGAGTATACCTGTAAACTTTCCTTCCAAGGAAAATACAAGAAAAAGGATAAGAATCGAGCAACAAGAATAAAGCTAAAGAAATCAAAATAATGAAGGAGATAAAGAATACTTATCTTTTGTGAAAAGGTGAAAGCCTCTTCTTGAAGGGCTTCCTTTTGTACCTGCAACATTTACTTGACAAGTACTACCAAAAGTATACAAGTACAAGAACATGATTTGGACAATCTAGGTATCCAATGGAATATTTGAAGAGGGAGAATTTCAAAGTCTTACGATGTTACTTTTCGAAACTCTAAGGTTCAAATCTCAAATCCAATTCTACCTTTGCTAGGATATGCCATTTCTTCTGAGACCACATATAAACCCTAGAGACCAAAAGCTAAGGTTTCCAAGAGGGAGCAAAATAGAATAGGGTTAGGGTTTTCCATGAGGCTAGGGTTTTATGAGACATCTAGGTTTTATAATTACTAGATATCAACGACCTTCAACGATGAAGTCTATGTTAGTCATCAGTAATTTTTTTGCTGATATCAAAAGATGACTAAATTCAGATCCTAGATTTCTAGAAACAACATTTGAGAAATATTGTGAGTTCTAGAAATCTCACTGCCTTCATCATCCTAAGTTTAACTAATTTTCACTATATTTTCCTCTCTGCCTCCTAAAAGGTCTACCCCCACTACTGCAAAAGGGATTTTTCTCATTTGGCCTGTTTGCCTCATTTCATCATTTTTTCTTAAAACATATTAAACAATGTAAAAACCCTCTTTTTACATTGTTTAAAATTAAATTTTATCCTATCGGGTCCTTTAAATTATACATAAAACTTTGTTTTATGTGTAAAACCCGCTCTTTGTAAAAATCAGGCCTTAAGCCCCTCTCCGTTTAAGCCCTAGCCCCCTTCGACCCCATATAACCTTGGCCTTCCACTATCTTTAGCCCCTTCCACCTATAAGCTACCCTTCCGCCCTTTATTTTTATTAAATCCCAAACCTTATCATATACGGCTTGAAACCTTTGAAAAATTAAAGCGGGCCTCGCCTTCCCATTACTCCCGAAAACCCTTCCCTAACCTTATATATTAACACATTCGCATTAATATTTAAGCCTCGGGCCCCATCATCCTTTTTCGACCCCACCATCCAATCACCACCCGACACTTGTCCCTGAGCTCTACTCCCAAATCTGCTCGTCGCTCCTCTGATCATTCCGCACCGTAGATCTTATCATCCGAGATCTAATGGCCCAAAACGCATGACGTGTAAAAATTTGTGATGGGTTTAAATCCTTGCAACCCGCACGAAATGGGCGGTTTTTCGCTCTATTATCTATTGTGAGTTGCAAGACCTTAGTCAATTTTAATTATATGCCTAATCTAGATGAAATTCTTCTCCTCAATCATTTTGAAGCAAGTCTTAAACAAGGTTGTAGAAAGAATTCCTCGGGAAGGAGACTAAGGCCTTATTAACGATACCTACCTAGGAGTTCTAATGACCCAAGTGCCTCTGTTCCTACAAGGAATTGCACACAAGAGAACTGCAAGGTCACTTGTTTTAACCGTTGAGTAAGGATCAAGCTTCTAAAATTGGTATGAATATGGTGGTCCTAACTTTCTATCAACCAAGCTTATGCTTGGAGGTAAATTTTAGGAATGCAAAACTAGATCTAAATGATGATGAGATAGGATAGTTTCAAAGAGATACAATAATGGCAATATGCTTGAATGTAAGAAATGTAAACCCACTTATAACCAGGCTTATGTAAAACCAATTATAACCAAGCTTATGAATATCACTTTAAAACACAAGGCTACAAGATTCCAATAATGAGACAATGAAGCACTTTTAGGATTACTCAATGAAACAATTAACAACAATTTCAAATGCCCCAGTTATAGTATTTGTTAAGATGATTTTCACTTACATAATATTACAATGGAAATATGTAAAACCACTTATAACCAAGCTTATGAACATCACTTTAAAAGACAAGGTTACAAGATTCCAATAATGAGACAATGAAGCACTTTTAGGATTACTCAATGAAACAATTAACAACAATTTCAAATGCCCCAGTTATAGTATTTGTTAAGATGATTTTCACTTACATAATATTACAATGGAAACAAGTGAAAAATTAAATGATGCAAACACAAGTAACCAATGACAGATGAGATTGCTAACAGTGATCTAATGAGAATAAGCAACTCAAAGACTAGATATAACTAAAGATATCAATGAAACTCTAATCTAATCGAATGAGAGCAATTGAGAGGAGTTAGTATCTAAATCTAAACAAGAGACATTAAATAAGATAAGGGCTCCTCCCTTTTAGATGAGGGGGATACCATGGGATTGAATCCCAAGTTCCCTTCAAGCAAGAAGATCAATTTTATTATTATGATTACAATGAAGAAGAATCCCTCTTAGACAATGAGAAAGGCTCTTCCAAAACCTTGAGGAGATCACAAAGATGATGGCACTTCTATAACAACAATTACTCCTCAAGTTATCAAACACCAAAGAAGAAGGCACAAAGCAATGGATAGTATACTTCAAAGACGAATGACTTGCACCAGACCTCAAGAAAACCCCACAGCCTAGATGATTCAGTCCTCAAAGCCCACGATGAAGCAAATGAAAAAGGCTAGAAAAATTTGTAAATTTTACATGATGAATTAAGGATGTTTTCAAGACCTTAAACTCTTCAAAATCAATGTATAAACCCTCCAACAAGATTTGCTTTAGATCAGAGGTATTCCTCCTTATGAGGCCTACGGCTAGGATAAATGAGGCCTCTAGGCCTTGCGACTAGCCCTCAAAACAATCTTCCAATGATCAGATCCAAAGATCGCTAGTCCCAAGCCAAAAATAAGTGATAAAACCCCTTCAAATGATGAGTATAGGCTTGCAAAACCACAAGGGTCAGTCTTATGATTTGAGAAAACTAAATACAAACCCTAACAGGCCTGCGGCTAGGCTAATCAAGGCTTGATAGGCCTACAGCTAGGCTAAAAATGGACAATGCTGCAAGCAGCTAGCCAAAAGAAGGCCTACAAACCAAAACTTCAGCCAAAGATGAATCTATCAATTTGCAAATTCAAACCCGAGTTAGCTTTTTTATGAGAATTATTTACAAGATTTATATACAAAATTTTCAAGTTGAAACTGTTGCAAAAATTAAATTTTGAGGTGAGAACAAGGGTTTAAACCCTAGCGACTCACTTAGAACAATTTTCGTTGAGGTAAAGAGGCTCCAAAATTTGAATTAATGCCCCTTTGTTGGCATAAAAGAGGCCTAATTCCTTGCAGCACTGAAGAGAGAGGCCCAAAGGGCTAGATAGCCTTCCCAAGTGAGACGATGACCCTAAAAACCCTAGACGTCTAAGGCCAGGTGAGGGATAGAACCCTCAAAAGATCGATTTCTTCCTTGATCCCTTGAATATCCGCCTGCAAAATTAATCGTTAGATAAGCCTTGAAATTTAAAAAATTTGGCTCTTAAGCTTTCTTGTCTTGGGAGTTGGTGGTCCAACTGAAGACTTCCCCTCATGCCCAAGATCTGAATACCATAAACTCTCTAGACACTTAAGATCAAGCTATTAGATCAATAGAGGCATAGATAACATAATAATTCTCAACCCCGGATGCGGGTGGTTCACAGCTTGTCTAACCTCCACGAGGCGACCATGTGGCTCAACACATGACGCGCCAATGCGCCCCTCCCTTGGGCCGCACACTGCTATCAATTTTCGCGTGGGCAGGGACTTAAATTCCCATGCGCCACCTTAACTCATACATACCCAGCAAGTTGGATAATTACTCCTCTGTTCAGTATGGTGATCTATCTTCCCGCCCCGCTTTGGCTTTCCATCCCTCCCTGGTTTTTATTCCTCCGCTCCTCCTGCTTCAGCCTTCTTCGGCTCTGGTGCGGCGTCTTTGGGCCCCTGCCTCTACAGTTGCGCCTCCGTCTTCGCGAGTTTCACCTGTGTTGGCCATAATGCCGCGTCGCCATCGCCAGCCCAGCCGTAGAGGGGGAAGAGGAATCCCCTCGCGTCCTCCCCTGCCCATGGATATCCCTTTGGACTTGAATTCCCCGGCCTCTTGGGACCCCGTCAATCTGTTTCCTCCCTTCCCCGTGCCTGCTCTGCACTTTGACCCCCTCGTCCCTTCTAGTTTGCCTTCGCCTCCTCTGGCTGCACCATCCTGCTACCGCGGCAAGAAGCGTGCTCGCAAGTCGACCTTTTCGGCTGAGCCGCCCTTCCTTCCTCGCAAGCTCAAGGCACTTCCTGTGCAGCCAGCCTCCAGCCCCTCTTCGGACGACAATGACTTCAGGCCAGATGAGGATTTGCAGATGTCAGGGCTCAGTTTATCGGATTCTATGAAAGGCAAGGAAACTCTCTAAGCTGTTGGTGCTTTGGACATTTCTACTTCTCTGCAGGATGTTGGTCCTTTGGACATTCCCGCAAAAAGGCTCAGTCTTCCACCCTCCCCTCGCGAGCAACATGAAGACGTTGATCAGCTGGATTATGTGTACATCTGCCGCATCCTCGAGGAGGATTCTCCATCAAGCGATGAGCATGGAAGCCCTCCCTAGCTGTCTTTGTTGAGCTTCTTAGTTTGCAGGATTTGGATGCATCTCTTGTTTGTCTTTTTAGTCTCTTTTTGTACAATGTTAAAGGCTGGTTTCCCGCCAAGGGCAGCTTGGTATGTTTGGACTATATTGGTCGGTTTCCCCACCCGGGGCAGTCTAGTTTTGACCAGCAGTTTTCTAAACTATCCCTCAGACATGGATTTCTCCATGGCTGAGGATGCGACATGTAAACTTTGTTTGATGATCTAATAAAATTAGTATTACTTAGAAAAAAAAAAATTTAAAAAAACATAATAATTCTCAAAAACTATAGATATTTGCTAGACAAATTGAATTAGAATGCTTCTCTAAAACCTAGTAACTAATGCAAGATGCTTGTGCAAAAATTTAATCCAACCATTGGCTAATGAAATAATAACTTATAAAATTTTATTTCAATAGAGCATTAAGAGCATGATTCAGAAAAATATTACCACAAGAAGCAAAAGAGGAACACCAACATGAATAAACCCCAAAGACCTTTTATTATTCCTAAAAAGTATTACAACTAGCAGAGCTTGACTAAGAGCTCGATTACAAATTTTTTCATGATCAAATGAGTAAATACCTTCCTTATATAGAAAAATGAGAACATAAGACCCCTCCAAGTGGAAAAAGCGGCTAGTTCCCTTGATCCATGGCTTGATCCTTGTCAAAACAATTCGATCCCTTGATCATTGTTGCATAGATCTCCAAAAGAAATTGAATTCCTTGATGGGTGTGTTGGATGGACCAAGCTTTGACTTCTGGGTGCTTTTTGGACCACTGGAGAATCTTAAAATAATAGAATTCTTGAAATTCCCTCATTCAACGTAACCACTTGGACCAAAAATTCGATTTCCTTGTGAAAATAACTCTTTCTAGCGCAACGAATTTTTTGAGTGGGACTTTAAGCCTTGGAATATGACCTTTCTCACACTTTTGACTTGATTCCCCTTTTAGGAAAAGTCTTCAACAATTTTTTGATAATTTTTCCACTTGGAGAGAATTTCATTTTCTCTCATTTTTATTTTTGACAAATTTCCAGCTTAATTATTTTGACATTTTTCACTAGAAAATAAAACAAATGACTCAAAAGGGGATTTACACATATTTTCCACCCTCAAAGTGGGTCTAAAAAATATTTAGGCAATGATTTCTAATTATGACTAATCATCCACCAAAAATATTCCTAGACAACACCTTTTACATCAAAAATTACATAAACATCACATATAGAAGGGGGAAATTTTACAATTAAAACATGACCTCTAGACTCAACCAAGTTTCGCGACACTTGACAAATGATCTAGTATGATAATGTACATAGACTTGATAACACTAGGACTACACCTAGGACCTTACCATCGAGCCCCACTCTAGCTTTGGGGTATGTGTGGAAGAAAAACTTTGCCAATTATAAGGGTTAGAAAACACGAATAATTGGCGGAAGGTAAAAAAATCCCTAGAGTGAAATTCTTTCCTAATAATCAGAGGCTTACCTAGATGTTTTTACATGGATTTGTAGTCATACTAGAATCATTTTTACAATAAAGGCCCACAGGGCAGCGGAATTTGGGATTACAATGACAATCTGGAAGCTGCGTGATGATAATGACTTTGAAAAAAAAAATCATCTGCTACATGTAATCTGCATCTTGGAGTAGTTGACACGTGTTGTCAACAGGTTTGACTTTGGATTATGAAAACACCATCTTCAAGTGCAAAACCTTCATAAAACAAAGCATTTCATGGCAAACTTCCCAAAGAGGCAATCTAAAAATAATAATCAAAGAAACTGTAAACTTTTAATATCCGGTCTGATTTATTTTTGCCTGAACAATTATTCTATATCCAAAAATATATTTACTCAATATAATTCTGAAAATCGTTGTAAAATAAATACACTGGTATCTTTAACTATCAGAAATAAATTGCAGCAAAAATAAAATAGGAAAATCAACCACAGGAATAGCAGAAAATGCGGCCCAAACAAATCTTCCTTCACTTTATTTAATCTATAAAATTAGGGCCTTGACCCGCAGAGAAATACATAGAAAATACAAAACTCTTTGAACCTAGATTTTGGCCTCTAAAGAAATTCAGCCTCGGAAAATTTGGCCCTCCTGGAAAATACTAAGCCCTAGAAAATCTCGGCTTGCACTTGTAAAAATCAGTCTTCACCTATACGACCTGCACATAGGGAAACTTGGCCTCCCTTCCTCCACGTGGACCTACCTAGAAAACTTGGCCTCTCTTCACAAACTCGGCCTGCACAAAAACTTGGCCTCCCTCTCCCAAGTCTTGGTCTCTCTCTCCAAATTCTCAGCCTCAAATTTCTCTCCCATAAAACCCTTGATACACACATTTCCTTTCCCTTCAGTGGTTGAGCATTTCACTCCTTGAGAAAATCACTCTCTCAATCACAATTTATCTTTCACCACTCCCTTGGGTTCATTTTATAATTTCATCTTGAGGTAAATCCCAACCCCAATCTCCAAAGTGATAGATGGCTAGGACTAATTCCTAACCCACCTAGATCAACAGTAGAGATTAAATCTAAGTCACTTAAATAATTAAATTAATTATCCTTACAAACTTAGCCCAATAGCCAACATTAATCAAAGCGAGCACCTAAAGAGGCAATCTGACATCTTCTGCATGCTAGACACTAAGCCTATGCAGAAGCACCTATTCAAGCTGATAACATCAATAGAAATACCCAAATCTTAACCAAAATATAAATGGTGATGGATTCCGAAGGTGAAAAGAAGAATGATGAAAACTTCAGATGAGTAGGCATACAGAATAAAGAAAAGAGGGCCCCACCCAGAGAAGACACCCTCAACCAAGACAGCATTACAAAAAATGAATCACGGATCCTGTGTGTGTTAAAAACACTCTTGCAGAAGCCACTCCCATAGAAAAAGGACCATTCCTTTCAAGTGTTATGTCTTTCTTACATTCATCATTAGATGTGGTTCACAGCATATCAGTTACACTTATGTCTATATTTCCATTGCTTTGCTTCTTTTTCATCAACTTATGTCTACTTAAATTGATTAAACTTTTCCTTGCTTAGGACAACTTGTATTGTCAATATATGAATGTCTGCAAGTGCACTGTATAGGATAACAAAATCTTCTGCCATAAAAGATATGAGTGTGCGCACTTTGCCCAGGCTGGTCAATCTAACTGTTAACATTAGAGTTTGTATTTTCCAAGGAAAATGGACATTCATATATTAAATCAGTTTAGACTATAAATGTTATAAAGCTGGTTACACCAAAAACTCTAGTCCGAAAAGCTTTCAAATGAGAGAGAATCTAGATACATATAGAATAATTACAAATCAAAGAGACGGTAAAAGTTTGAAAGGATCTGTAAGAAGATGCATTCAAATATACAACTGTGATGCGGAGAATACTACCAGTTTCACTTATGTTTCTCAAAATCATTCCAACAAGAAAAATATCCTCCACTAAACATACTTTTGGTTTCAATAGTTTGATACCTTTCTGTAGTCTAGTATTCCTTCAAAAGGCAACTCCAGCTCATCACTGACCAGGACTGGGATACATCCACTCACAATTGCATCAAATAATCTAGCAGAGGAGGGTGTGTCTCCAGCAGGGCTCAAGCAAAAAACAGAACTGCATCATTTCCAGCAAAGTAAACCAAGTGAGTTTGTTGTAAACCCACCAGTAGAAAATTTTAAATATCAAAGGATGGCAAATTGAAAACTTATAAGAAAACATTTTTATAAACCTGCGCATGCCATTCTGTGTTGCCACTTTGCCTGCTTCTCCAATTGACCCTTCTTCAATTATGACATCTGAATTATTTTGCAGCACAGCAACTAGTTTGCTGCGAATTTTTCCACCCTACACCAAATAACAAGAACTGTTACCATGAACAGTTAAGTTGAGAAATAAAATCATGTCTATGAACTTCTATGGATTAGTGAACAATTCACATCCACCGTATTAATACAGCTTAAAAGTTTATGAAGATTGAAATAAATGAATTGTGCAGCTCAGTCACCAGTCATAGCCATTCCAATGTCCAAATAGTTAAGGTTGGGATAAAAATCAAAAGTAATACTTCCAACCATAATTGCTGGTAATTATATAACTAAACTTGTATGCAAAGCTTTTGCATCTAATTAAACAGGATGATACAGACAGCAAGAATCTACTGATAGAAAATTTCATTAGCTTGTGAATAAAATCTTTCGGTAAAAATCACATCAAAGTAAATTTGGTCAACATGTTTCGAACCAGCGAGTGTGGTTCATCATCAGGACAAGATGAAAAATCTGATCAGGTAACTCATTTAAATAGATAAGAAAAGCTCCAACTAGCCGTTTGTAAAATAACGGCTAGTTTGACTAAAATAGGAAATAAAATCAAAAAATAATAATTTTTTTTTTTTTTTTAAGGAATAAATTAATTGCTTAATGTTTATAGTTTGAATTTCATTTATTTATATTTATTTTTAATAAAATAAGAATTATTTAATATATTCTTGAAGAATAAATTAAATGTTTACTATCATATATATTTTTATTTTTATTTTTAGAATAACAATTAATATATTTATTTTGTTTTATTTTTATTTCTATTTATTTATTTAAATTAAGAATAGATTAAATGTTAAAATAATAAATCAATCAATAAAAATAAATAAATAAATAAATAAAATAAAATAAAAATAAATAAATATTTATGGTTTTAATTTTATAAATTTATTTTATTTTTAATAACATGTTACATATTAATAATTATATGTTATGTAATTCTATAAAATTTAAAAAAAATTTAAAAAAACACACATTAGGAATGAAGGGCAGGAATTCAGCATCTGCTAATAATCCACCCATCATCCCTGTTGAGGTTAACCAGCCTCTTTTCGATTTCCAGGGCTTCTCTCAACTTGTGGTGGTGGAAATGGTCAATCCTCGCAATAACCTTAGCATCTTCAATGCAAATGTGATGATTTGTCTTCTCAGCATGCTCTGCTAGGGCAGAGGAGTGTGATCTATTATGCTTATGGTCAGCGACATGTTCATGAATTCTTTGATTAATTGATCGACCCGTTTCACCAATGTAAGGGGTCCCACACGAGCACGAAATCAAGTAAACACCCTTACCATCCTTAGGGAAAATCAAGTCCTTAACCGATCTAAGCGAACTCCGAATGGTGCAGGAGGGTTTGAAGGTTGAGGAAACATTATGTTTCTTTAGGATCATAGCGATTTTATCCGTAGTACCTTGGATAAATGGAAGGTGAACTCCAGATAACCGATCACAAGGATCTTTCTTACCTCTAGGACCTTTTTTAGCTTTTTGAAGAGCTTTAAGACATTGACTCATGCTATAACCATTTCTATTAAAAACTTTAAGGAGATGAGCCTTTTCACCTTCAAAGTGGTGTTCATTAGAGATTCTAAAGGCTTTGGTGGCTAGGGTGCTGAGAACCCCAAGCTTCTAAGTAGGGAAATGGTGAGAACTAGCATGTAAATACTGCTCAGTGTGCGTCTTCTTTCTAAATACTTGATGAGAGAAAGAACCATCTTCATTCCTAGAAATGAGGACATCAAGAAAAGGCAAGCTACCATTATCTTCAAATTCCATGGTGAACTTAATGAAGTCAGATTGATCATTAAGATGTTGGAATAAAAGGTACAATTTCTCCTTGCCATGAGGCCAAACAACACAGGTGTCATCAACAAACCTTTTCCAAAGTTTAGGTTGAAAAATGGAGGAGGAAAGGGCCCTAGATTCGAAGTCTTCCATGAACAGATTAGCTACCACAGGAGAAAAGGGGGAACCCATGGCCACAAATCTATTCTTAAATTAAATAAATAAATAGAAATAAAAATAAAACAAAACAAAATATATTAATTATTATTTTAAAAATAAAAATAAAAATATATATGATAGTAAACATTTAATTTATTCTTCAAGAATATATTAAATAATTCTTATTTTATTAAAAATAAATATAAATAAATAAAATTCAAATTATAAACATTAAGCATTTCATTTATTCTTTAAAAAAATAAATAAACAAATAAATTATTATTTTTTGGTTTTATTTCCTATTTTAGTCAAACTAGCCATTATTTTACAAATGGCTAGTTGGAGCTTTTCTTATCTATTTAAATGGGTTACCTGATCAGATTTTTCATCTTGTCCTAATGATGAACCACACTGGCTGGTTCAAAACACGTCGACGAAATTTACTTTGATGTGATTTTTACCGAAAGATTTTACTCACAATGTATGGATCACAGAAGCCAAATTCCTAATCTCATTAGCTTATTAAACTATAAAATCGCAAGGTCATCCAAAACTGAAATAAATAAACAGTAGAATATCTATGAAATAAAGTGATTGAGAACCATAAAAAGGGAAGCCTCTAATATTAATTCAAACTCCTTACTCAGGGGCCAAAAGATGTGGCTTAGTAAGCAATTTCCCAGAGCACCAGTGTTAGACTCACAAAACTGAAAAGGATATAAGATAAGGCATGCAATGCATTTCATTAAACATATGATACACATAATTACAATTCTTAAAGACCCTTGATTTCATATTTCAAGAAGTCTCTTGGACTTCCCATGATTGTTCGTGTTCACTCGAGACTTTTCGCCTTTCTCTCAAGTGAATGATAAAATTTCACATGATCCCCTAAGAATTACATTTCCAACATTCCCCCACTTAATCCGAAGGGGTGTATAATGTAAACCCCCCCCCACTTAATCCGAAGGGGTGTATAATGTATACCACCCCCCCCTACAATTCTTAAAGACCCTTGATTTCATATTTCAAGAAGTCTCTTGGACTTCCCATGATTGTTCGTGTTCACTCGAGACTTTTCAACTTTCTCTCAAGTGAATGATAAAATTTCACATGATCCCCTAAGAATTACATTTCCAACATTCCCCCACTTAATCCGAAGGGGTGTATAATGTATCCCCCCACCACTTAATCCGAAGGGGTGTATAATGTATCCACCCCCCGCCCCCCCACCACTTAATCCGAAGGGGTGTATGTGAATCCAAGAAGAGAGCTGAAATACAAAGGTGGATAGCAGCGAATGGTTAGATTGTTATTTTATTCTTTTTCTGAAGCCAAATCTAATAAACTATTCCAATAAAAATCTATACCTAGATTTTTAAACTCAGAAAATAAATTATTTTCTATATCTGATTTTATGAACAGCAATACACTAAGTTCACTAACTTCAAAATGCAGTAGAAATAGACACCATTTACTCAAAAAGTTTGACACACTGATTTACCCTGGAAACCCCTATTGGGAAAACCAACAAACAAATGATTGTTTTATTTCAGCCCACAAAGAAAATAAATCTGGAAATTATTACAGCAATTTATGAACATACACATGGCCCAAAAGTCTGAGAAATTCACCCACAAAAATTTACCTCGAACTGTGTGCCAAAACAGCTCTGCACAGCGTGGTTTTTTAGGCCTATATGGAATCTGTACAGTACAGATCCATATGGTGCGATACAACAAGTTGTCGCTGTCTCGCTGCCTGAAAACTGCTTTTCTGTTACCTAGAACTTTGTGCCCAAAATCTCTGTATGGGGGTGCCTTGAAATGCATGCACTAGCTAGCCCTCTTTTCGGCCCCTGTAATTTTCTCCTACTGCAATCTTTTCCCCTCTTCCTCTTTAGCTCAAACCCTTACTTGTTCATGCAAAGTGTATCTCTTCATCTCCTTAGATTTTCTTTTATGACTTTCCAATAACTAAAACCCTATCTCCAAAATGATTGATTGTCAAGATCTAATCTTGATCTTAAGATAAACGGTTGTGACTTAATCTCTCATTGGCACAACTTAAGTCAACTTTTAATCATTATAAAGTCAAATTCATTTTAACCCTATAGAATAAACTTAATATCTAGAGAGTACTTTTTTGAACACTTCCACATGCTAGACACAAAGCCAATGTAGAAGTACCTGTGCGAGCTACAACTTTCAACATGGATGTGCTCTCTGAATCTAGTGGTTTAAGGAGGACCACAATCCAAATGGGGTAGCAGAAGCCAAAGTCTTATACTGATGGTGGTTTTTAAGGCTAGCCACCAACTCTGGAACTTGGCTCTAAGTCGTTCCTGGAACAATTCTAAATCTGGATAGAACGTTATGGCTTCTGCTAAATGGAAATGTTCCCTAATGATGGGTTCAAAAAGATAACCACAAATTCTTGTCTAGCAAAAGCAGTGAGTCTTCTAGTGGGAGGTGGTTTAATGTTGGCCACCAATGAAATCTTGCTTATGGAACATGAGTATGTCTCTAGCTACATCTCTAACTCTGGCTCTGCCTAACTCTAGCTCTAGGCTCTGGCTATGGGCCCTGGTACTAGCTATTGCTCAGGCTTGCTTGCTATTGTTGGAAATATTGTCATTGATGGCAAAGGAGGCAGCACTCAGGCAAAGGAGGCAGCACTCAGGCAAAAGAGGCAGCGCTGTAGCAAAGGAAGGCAAAAGAGGCGCAGCGAAAGCAATAGAGGCAGCAAGAAGAAAGTCAAAATGTAATAGTCATAGAATCACAGTGAAGAACCGTTAGCGGAGCAGAGGCAGAGACAGAGGCAGAGAGCAGTTACAAAATTCCGAGAATCGCTTCACTCCAGCGGCATATAATACAGAACCATATTCCGGGAATCGCACACTCCAACCGGCGTTATACAACACGAATCTTATTCCGGGAATCGCAGACTCCAGCCGGGCATTACACATATAATACAAAACCATATTCCGGGAATCGCACTCTCCAACCGGCGGAGTACATATAACAAATACAAACATTATTCCGGGAATCGCTTCACTCCAGCGGCAAAATATATATAAGCATATATATCAGTTATATACAAGCGGAGCACTTTAACCAAAGGTTCCATCAAAACGAAATGGCTTATAAGGTGGGACCCCTCCCCAATCGCAATCGGAGAAAAGGTTCAATCGGCGGAGTTTTGTTATGTGCTCCGATTAAAGGCCGGACCCGATTGAGCTATATACCACAGTTAATTGCTAATCGCATCCGAGTTCCCAATCGCATGCCTTTTGTAAAACGCTGCGATTGAAATGGCGGACCCGATCTTGTTATAAGCAGGAGTTAATAGATGCTAATCGCATCCGAGTTCCCAATCGCATGTCTTTTGTAAAATGCTGCGATTGAAATGGCGGACCCGATCCTGTTATAAGCAGGAGTTAATAGATGCAAATCGCATCCATGTTCTGATCGCAATCGGAACTTTTCTATTATGCGCCCCGATTGCATTTGTTTGAAGTTCCGGACCCGATGGGTGTATAAACGGTGGTTAATACATATTTGAGTTATGGTCAAATCGCATCGGCACTGGTCAATCGGAACATATGTTAAAGACTTGCGATTGCGATTGAAGCCCGGACCCGATGGGCTTATAAATTATGACTAAAAAATGTTTCAGTTCCATGGTCAATCGCATCGGAGGTAAAGTGGAGCATCGGAACATCACAACAGAAAGTTGCGATTGCGATTGAGAATCGGACCCGATGGACTGATAAATTGTGACTTGATAGGTTTGAGTTCCGGAACATGTTAACAAAGATTTGTGATTGCGATTGAAAGGCCGAACCCGATGGGTTTATAAGCCAAGACTGATATATGTTTGAAGTTTCGCCATAACAGTGAATAATCGCAATCGGAAGAGGCTGAGGAGTGATACATCGCATCGAAAAAGATCGGCGAGTGAGCCCGAAAGGAGTTCTTATTTGTTTAAAGAGTTTTTATTATATAATGCCGAGAATTGATTTAAGTCTTTTTAAAAGGAAGTTTGTATGTATGCCGAGTGTTGAAATTACTTATATATATATATGAAAAGGCGTTGTTATATATATATATATATAACGCTGTTGCGATAAGCCATGTGGTCTGTAGACCCACGGGCCTCAGCTTAACGGGAGGGCGATTATAAATATACAATGACTGTGATATATGTCCGTTCCGCTTGCGGAATGTTCCACATCAACAAGACACTTGCTGCAAGTCAGCAGTCACGTATTTTTTCTAAGAGGCACTGATATAAAAGCACTGTTACACGTATACAACAAATACACTACAACAGAGGACAGAAAAGCATACAGAGCATAAAAGAGTCAAAACACAGTCACAGAAAAGACAAATGCGCAGCAAACCAAGAGACAAAATAAGTGAGCTGGAATTCATATTGTAATTCGAATGTAAATGTTTTAATTGTTTTTATTGTTTGTGATGCATTGGCAAGTCTCCGAGAGAAAACAAACTCCCACTGTAATGTTAAAATTGACACCTACAATTATAATTTCTGAGTAAGCTGATAAAAGGAGTAAGAAGGCAGAAGGCAAAGAGACATGACTTTCCATTTCGAATTCCAAGCAGAATACAAACAGTCATGTGAGAAAATCTATAAATAATATCATCTTGATATTCAAAAAAAAAGGAGAGAGAGTAAATCGAGAGAAGGCAGAATATAGAAGAGTAAGACAGAGAAGATTAAAAAAAAAAAGCAGAACAGAAGGAGAAGCTACAGAACAGGGCTGATATCTGAGGTAAATCAGCAAACTTATAGTTTGATAAATTGAGGAAGTTGGAGCTTCCCTATCAAGTTGCAGCTTGATAGTCGTCAGTTGTAGCTGACTGAGGTTGGAGCCTCCTGTAGGTTGGTGCCTGCAGAAAACTGAAGGGAGTTGGTGCTTCCTTGCAAGTTGTAGCTTGCAGAATTGAGGTAGGAGCCTCCTGTAGGTTGGTGCCTGCAGAAAAACAGTGGTGAAAGGGAGTTGGAGCTTGCCTTTGCATCACAACAATAATAAGATGTGGTTTTCTCCCTTTATGGGTTTCCACTTATATCTGGTGTCTCTGTGCATGATATTTATGTATTGATCCGATATGTATCATTTGCTTAATACCTGCTGCTCTCAAATTAAGTCTACTGCTCTATTAAACTAATACTTTCAGATTACATTCTAAGATTACTCTCACATCAAATAGAGTTTGAAATGAAGGTGTAAATAAGTTTATTGAAAAGTTTAAAAGATCAGGAATGTATTAAATTGATTCACCCCCCCCCCCCCTCTCAGTTTAATTAGAGATTCAACAGCTATGACTTTGAATCTAGTACCTAACTATCAATTCCCCCTTGTGAGATACATGGTGAGAAGATGAAAATTTCTCCACTGCAAGACATCTCAATACTCAAGAATAAACTCTATGGTATGACCAACTTATCTTCTTGTTGTTGAAAACCATTGCCAAGAAGCGATCCATCTAAGGTGAATCTTTGCTCTTGCTAGACTCTTGTTTTTGCAACATTTGTTTGAATGATGAACATGTTTTCCACAATGCTCACAAGAGTGAAGATCAAAACATTGATATTTCATGTGACCAACTCGATCACAATGTTTGCATTTGATAAAACGAAGTGGATGTGGAACAGGTGAAGATAAGTTGTCCTAAAGAAACTTAGCACTCTGAAACTCGATTGGTTTGAGTAGTATAGAATGTGAAAGATCACTTCCTTTTAATATTCAAGATCATTTTGGCTGCAAGTGGACCTTCAAGAACAAGTATAAATCAGATGGCTCACTTGACAAGCACAAAGCAAGGCTTGTGGCAAAAGGATTTGCATAGAAAGAAGGTGTCGGTTATGAAGAGACTTTTGCCCCCTCAGCAAAATGGGCCACCATCCAGACTCTCTTTGCATTGGCAACTCAAAATGGATGGAAAGTCCATCAAATGGATGTAAAGATTGCTTTCTTGAATGGAGACTTGAAAGAAAATGTTTTTATGTCTCAATCAGAAGGCTTTGTTGTGAAGGGACAAGAACAAAAAGTATGCAAACTCATTATATCCTTGTATGGCCTGAAACGAGCACCACAAGCCTGGAATAAAAAAATTGACTGCATATCATAAAATTAAATTTCAAACACTATACTTGATGATGCAACTTCATTTGTCAAGAAAGTTGGAAAAATTGTTATCTATCTTGTGGTATATGTAGATGATCTGTTGATAACAAGGAACAATGAAAATTGTGGTGCATCCATAAAGAAGGAATTGAAGAAAGGATTTGAAATGACAGATTTGGGACACCTTCATTACTACTTGGGCATTAAAGTGACCCAACATCTAAGGTATATATTCCTCTCTCAAAAGAAGTACATTGGAGAATTGTTCAACAAGTTTGGCATGGTTGAATGCAATCATTTGTCCATTCCAATGGAACAAAATTTGAAGCTCACATCTGAAGAAGGAAATGAATTTGAGGATGCAACTAAGTATAGAAAGCTTGCGAGAAGTCTTATCTACCAGACCACTGCCAGACCAGATATTTCATTTGTTGTAGGAATCCTTTCCGAGTTTATGCAAAAGCATGTTAAGGACATTGGTCTGCTGCAAAAAGAGTTCTAAAGTACTTGAAAGGAAGTCAAGACATTGGACTCAAATATTCATAGGTGAATGACTTCAACTTGGTTGGATATTCTGATTCATACATGGAGATAAAGAAAATTGAGTGTCTACTTCACGCTATGTTATGAATCTTGGATCAAGAGTTGTCTCCTAGAGGTCACACAAACAGTCAATTCCAGTAGATTCCACAACAAAAGCAGAATATGTGGCTGCTGCAAAAGCAACCAAGGAAATTGTGTGGCTCAAGAAAATTCTTAAAGATTTGCAGGAGAAACAAGTGAACTCTACTCCTATTCTTATCAAAAATAATTCTGCAATTAAATTAGCCAAGAATCCCAAATTCCATGATCGAGCAAAATGTATCAACACAAAGTATCATTTGATTCGACATCAAGTAGAGGCCAAGACTATTCACCTATGACATTGTTCCACAAATGAGCAAATTGTAGACATCTTCACAAAAGCACTTGGAAGAGAAAAGTTTGAAAGATTCAAAATGATGCTTGGACTCACAAACACCCCTTCCGATTAAGGGGGCAAGGAATGTTAAACACCTAATCCTATTGAGTGAAATTGTGTAAACATGCAAATAGAGAAATTTGAATAGTTAGAATGGGAAGAGACCTTGGAATCTGAATCCCAAAGCTCACCCCTCTTCATGTATATAATGATGCTCGCATGAAGAGGGGTGACATTTAATGATGCTCAAATTGATGCAAATTACAATTTTTGGGGAGTTAAACATCTTGGCCTAATACTTTATCATCAAAATATCGCAAAATATCATAAAATATGGGCAAAATGTCGTAGTTTTCAATATAACATGATATATCATCATTGCGTTGAAAATCTCACAATATCAACAATCATATCGTGATACCTGCAACATTGAAATAAACAAATAAAAATTATCTATCCTCATAAGAATTTAAAATTGTGGATCCATTTTCCTCTTCCTAGGCAAATTAAAACATAAAAATTAAGCAAGTGGACTAATGGGAATACTTCAGCTTAGGAATTTACATTGTGAATAGGGGAATTTTATATGTTAGGTAGATAAGTTAATAATAGAGTGTATTTAAAGTTATTTAGTAACATACACTTTAAAGTTACACAAGTAGTTTCATAACTTGTCTCTCTAATCAAACAACTTTGTCGATGCATGTAGCTCGAACAAGTACTTTTGCACGGGCCTAAGTTTCTAGGTGTATAGAAGTCGCCCAAAGTCTCCTTATGACACTTTCTCAAATCTAAGTAAATTGCTATTGTAACTTAGCCTACCAAAAGCACATAATGTGGCTATTGAGATAAAGAAACTTAGGAAAATTAAGGTATTTACGCTAGAGATTATGTTTTAATCTCAACCATTAATCTCAATGAGGCAAGATTTAATCTCACCTGTCAATCACTTTGGTGACCTGGGTTAGGTATTTAGCTCAATGTAAAGTTATAAAAGTAAGGCTAAGGAGAGGAGAACGACACACCATACAGCGGTGCATTAAGAGAGGCATCTCAGTGGCAAGTGGAGAAGGACTTCCATTCTAGTGTGTCGGGTCTGAGGAAGGAGTGAGGGTGCAACATAGGAGTGTAGGTTTTAACCATGTACAGAAATTATGTGCAAACGAATTATTAAAAACGGAAAAAAAAAATACAATGGCAAGAACAAAAAAAATATACACAGGTTTTCCCCTAGAACCCAAAACCAGGAAAACCATATTGATTTTTCATTATATTCCTTTCAATGTTACAATACATTATATAAATGTCGAAGCATTCATAAACCCCAATCCATTAACCTTGGATTAGAACATAACCATAGTTCCCTTCACTAGATCTACAAAATACCATGGGCAAAAAACCATCATGCACAAAACCATGGATAGGTTTGCACACCATCCTTGGGTCCACCCAACCATTATTGGGTCCGCATATAAAATTTAAAAAAAAAATCTTGGGGCACTGCCCTGCACCCCGTGCAGGGGGGCTATCGCCCCCCAGCAAGGGGGGTTGCCACCACCCTCGCTGCGCCTAGCGCAACATAACAGTACGTAGCACTAGTCGTGGAAAGAATATAACACACACCCAAAAAGGAGATCCCAATCAACCAAGGAGATCAATGATAGATCTAAGGCCTGATCAATTGAATTAGATCTAAGGTATGTTGCATTTGTAAATTCCTCAGTTCAACCATTATCCTAAGACGGGAGCCGAAGTAGGATTTGATTAAGATTTAAAGATGAACTAATCTAATTGCACAAAATTTGTATGTGTCACACGTGATTGATAATATTTGTATAATATTTTGATTATGCTAAATAATTGTGTTAAGAACCTAGTTGTGCATTTATTTTGTAAATATGTAATCTGCTAGTTAATATAAAGTGCCAAGTGCTATGTTCAATAAATTAACATGGAATCAGAGCAAAAACTGTGAGAACCGATCTCAAGGTTCTAGGTTCGTACACGCGTTGCAGGGGCTAGGTTCGGCCATAACCATATGTGGCAATAAAGCCCTAAAGAATCCAATTTGCCCCAAGTACCATTCTTGTAATGAGGGGAAGTGCCAAGGGCTTTCCTCAAGATAGGTATTGAGAGAGGGGGGGGAATAAATAAATGGATGTTGCAAATATCTTAGAACAAATACATCATTAAGGATCCAAAGTATAACTTAATAGCAATATCGAGGAAAATAACAAAAAATATCGACAAACTTTAAAAAAAATAAAAATAAACAGTCATAGGAAGATATCGCAAAATATCATAAAATATTGGCAAAATGTTGTGGTTTTCAATAGAACATGATAAATCATCACTGCATTGGAACTGTATGTGGCAATAAAGGAAAAATAAATTCAAAATGAAAACCAGAAGTTCAAAGGCCATACATTGTACAACAACCAAGGTGGAAAATTAATTTGTACAAGCTAAAAGAAAAATCGTATGACATGGACCTGTCCACCAAGACCAAGTTGACGTAGGGGTGGCAGAACACAGAAGAGAATATCCAGGCTAAGTGCCAAAGAAACGACGTTGTTGGTGCCACGACACAATTGCAGGGAACAACATTGCATGTCAGGGTCCAGGGAGCCCGCAAGAGGAACCAGCCGCGCGGTCTACAGAGGATCGAGTCATAGGATGAGGTAAAAAAATGTCAAGTTTACGCTAGAGGAGCTAACCAAGACATGGCAAGTCAAGAAAATCGCCAGTTGTGTGCGGATGGAGGTGTTGAATGGTGTTATCACTGATGCCAACATCGGTTCTTGAACACTCTTAATATTTGTTTGGATTGCATTGATTGAATGCTCAAATAATAAAGAAGCCCTAGGAAGCCCTTGATGCCCCACAATTAATGAGGAATTTGGGTAAGACCAATATAGATCTATATTAACCACGGATCTCACAAGAGTCGAAAGAGATCAAATCTCTTGAGGTGAAAACTTCTTTTAGAGTGCAAAATTTGAATAAAATGTTTGCACCTGAGAGATTTGATCCTCTGAAAATAAAATAAAATAAAATATATATATATATATATATATAGATAGAGAGAGAGAGAGAGAGCACTTGTAATTTTTCATTCTTTATGTTGCATTTTTTAATGTATAAAATGGATCAAAAATTACTTGGGCATAAAATAGTGAGACTACTTAATATTTTAACTATAAAAAAATATTTTTTTTCAATTGCTTTATATAATGTATATATAGTTATTTTTTAGCTTTTAACTATTATGTTGTTTCATATGGAGATCGAAATATTTTATTTATGGTTGAGAGTGAGAGTGAAATATCTTTACCACTTCTCCTTAGTATGGACACTAACAATGCGATTATTGATGTTTTATTATACCTTTGACTAAACAAACCAAGCACTTATATTAATTTTTGTTTTTTTATTATATCCGAGGTGAAATATTTTATTTATGGTCGAGTGAGTGAAATATTTGTACCACTTCTCCTTAGTATGGCCACTGAGAGTGAGATTATTGATGTTTTATAATACTTTTAATTAACAAACCAAACACATATATTCGTTTTTGTCTTCTATCATATCTAACGTTTTTTGTATTTAAATAATTATTTTCATTTTAAAAGGGACATGTGTCAACTCCAAGTTGAACACAGAAATACTTACACCTCTCTCTCATATTGGGTTGTATAATAAGCCTCTCGACTCAAAGATCAATTTGTTTAGGCTCAAGATCATCGCCAATTGATTCTCCTCATCGTGCCAATTCTAATGGTAGGTGGCACATCACGTGGGTCCTCTCAGTTGAGGAGATATGGCTCCGTAAAGTTAAAACCCCATCTATTGGTTAAGGAACCCCAAAAGGAGATGACGTGGCAGGCCTTCATTAAAGAATTAATTTAAATATTTTATGGTCAAGATATTATCATTGGTTGTGGGGTTTTGGCTCCCAATCAAATCCAAATTCAAAGTCGGCCTACAAAGGGAAATTGTTTTGAAATTTTAAATTCAAATAGGTTCCCTCCAAATTGCCTAAGTCGGCATCATTTTATGAGGGGATTTTGGCTCCAAAATTTATATTTTTCAAATTTCAATTTTTTTTTGTTTACCACCTTGATCAAGTCAGCCTCATTAAGAGCCCTTCCTTCATATCTATAAAAGGAGGATCGGTGTCTCCACAAAGGCATGTATTAACTCGCTCTCTCTCTGAAATTTGCTCTGCAGCCAAGAGTAGTCAAGCAAATATGAAGCAGTCAAATCTCTGAGCATGAATGGTTGATCTTTTGGTGTTTCTAGGTTAATCACATTCTTCAACGCTAAGGGTTTTGAATTACCTTTGTAACTTTGAAATTTGTGGCACATCAAGTTCAGAATTGAGATTCTTCTTGAAGACCTCTGCATAGAGATCTAAGCATTTAAGTGTGAACAGCGGTTATTAAGGTAATGCCCAAATCGTGATTTGAAGACCGCAGCAGGGGAAACTTTTGGTGTATAAGAATGCTCAAATGAAGGCTAGGGGTAAATAATTTGACTAATCTAGTGGTACGAGGAAGCAATACTTGTCTAATTGTGATCACACGACGACTTTGTTTTGGAGGATGCCCCATTCTGACTCCTAGTGCAATGAGAATGTATTTAAATCTTGGGCAATTGATGGAGTCATGTCGATCTATTAAATCGAGCAGAAGGTATAATGATATATGTGTAATCTCTACCCAATGCAATGGTATGTGTGATTCAATGGTCTGAGAAATTGATTAATGCGTAAGCCTAGGGGAAGTATTGTGAATTGAACACTAAGCAAATGTCATGTGATGGATCAATTAGAGGTTACACTCAATGGGATTAGGAGTTGAATACGCTTACACTTGATAGTTGTATCATTCACAAGCACGAGTATGTGATCATAGCTTGAGCAAGTTATGGATCGCAGTGGTATAATGCAACCTGTGTATAGAGTGAGCTAATTAACTAGTGCGATGGCCATCTAATCTGTAGTATTATCCCTATGCAGTGATGAAAGTGTAATTGTTCTCTCATGTGATGGATTTGTATGTTGATCATTGAATACACACTGGCTGTGCACCGAGAGGCTAGTTTGAGAGCGATGTATATACACCTATGTGTAGATGGTTGTGTGTAGTTTGGGAAACTGATTTAATTATGTTGTACTTTGATTAAAAGGGAGGTGCAATTTGAAGCCCTATACAACCTATGCATTGATGCAAAGTTTTAGATGCAAAGCAATTAGTGTGTCAAAAATAACTCCTATAGCAAAATGCATTGATGGCGTATTTGCATATGTAATGAGTATGGTAGTTGTGCGCTATAATTTGCGCATCGACGCCTTGATCTAATGGCACGTTGAGAATTCAATATGGATCAAAATGCCAATGCGTTTAGTAGTAGTTGTAATTCTATGTGATAAAGAAGACATGTGTGGTGTGCGCTGAATTTTCCAATGTAAGTCCAATTCTATTTGGTTGTCGTGCATGTTAAATCTTGTAGCATATTGCAACATTTATTAGACCGAGTGGCTGCATATGTATCGAAGCCAAGAGCACCTACATAGAAGCAAAGTATTGGCAACAAGTGTCTGAAGTGTGATTGAAGGAAAACAATACACTTGTGCATTGGCACCCTCCATGTTGTGTGATTTGCTAAATAGATGAGGCTGAAATTATACCCAATGTGTGTGATCTAAGTAGGGATCGTGAGAGCGGATCATAATGGCTACAATTCTCAAGCATGATTGACAAAGGATTGATCAGAGTTTGTGAGCGGAGTTTTGGAGAACAAAGCATTTTGTGTGCTCATGTTAGTTTGGAATTTATATGCCAATATTTGTATTGTATATGCTTGTTAACAATGTATATGAGAGATGTTAAGCGAGAATTTCTTTTGATATGCTACTACAGAATTATGTCATAATGCTAATGTGAGATGACATTTTGATGTAAATTGGGCAGAGTCGTTGTGACAATGGATTTGACAATGAGTATATGCTACCTCTAGTATACGTTGTTTATAATGTTGACCAGTGAGAATTTTATGTTGAACTAATGAGATAGGGTTTCATATTGTGATACAATGTTGCTAAAACTTAATGTTATTAATAATTAGATGTTCACTGTTATTGGATGTCATTGATAAAGTGAAATAGATTTTATTGTTTGACCAAGGTTTGCATTGTGATCTATGTTGTGCTTGATCTTCTGCCTGACCTAAGATACTAGGATTTGCATTATGGAGCAATCATTCTTGTAGTAAATATTGTCTTGATGACTTGACCTTATCTCAGAGGACTGTGGCAGAGATCAGAGATTGTTGGCTATGTTTGTATGCAAAGCATGAGCTGTTGTGTGTTTTGTAGGGTTTTCATGCTATGTCTATATGTTGGTGATTATGAATGGCTAAGAATCGATGACAAAGGATTATGGGCAAGATCTTGCTACAAGTTTGGGCTATGAAGCAAGTGTGCAAAATGATAGCAGTATATTGATGCAGAGATGTTGAGCAAAAGTTTCTAGGGTTTGCTATTGATCTACTTCTACATGTGAGCTAGGGTTTACAAATTGACAGAGCTAGTGGATTGTTGTGTTGCAGTTTATATCATTATTGAGCACAAGTGGATCCAGTTTGAAAATGTGATGAAATCGTGGTCTGCCATGGTGAGTTGAAGGTTGGATTCTTTAGGGCAAGTGGCAACTTGTTGAGCAAGGTGGCAAGGTGGTGCAAGGGCAGCAAAGTGGAGTCTCCTTTAGGTTGGACCCTGAGAACACTTTAGGGCAGTAGGGTGGTGCTAGGGCTAGTTGGAAGCCTTCACAAGGTGTTGGAGCGTCCTTCTAGTCAGAGTTGGTAAATCAGGGAGTTAGAGCTTCCTTCAAGTTGGAGCCTGTAAGCCAGGGCATTGGAGCGTCCTTCTAGTTATAGCTGGCAAACTAGGGTGTTGGGGTGTCCTTTCAATTGGAGCTGATGAATTTGGAAGTTGGAGCTTCCAATTGATGTAATATTTAAAAGGCCAATATTAAGAAGCGTTCGGAGGTTTTTCTCACGGAAGGGTTTCCACCTAAAAATCTCGTGTTTATGGTCTTTGATGTTGTGCATTGTTGAATGGTATTGTTATTTATTCATGTGATATGATGTTGACTTATGTTTTATCTAATGCTAGTGATAATTAATGCTTTGTGAAGTTCAAATTAACTAATTGAAGAGAAATATCAACTAATCCCCCTCTCAATATTTCAAAAGGGGGCAAGTCCACAAGGAAGCAAAGCGGGCCAAACGACAACCGCAGGAGTTGTGTTCAGTTGTCACTAAGACCAAGGTTGGCATGCAGGGGGTGTTGCAATCAGGATGATCATGAGAGCTAGTGTCAGCCTGTGAGGATGGGTTGAGCTATAGGAGCAAGTCACAGAGTCATTGGGCAAAAGATCTACCACAACAGCCATGAGCAGAGGTGTTGGCAGGGTTCAACACACAAGGGGGTACAAAGCACATTACCAATGTAGCCATTGTAGCAGGTAGAAGGCACAAAAGATATTGCCAACGCAACTAGAAAGTTTGGCAAAGGTCAACCCTCAAAGGGAGAGAGAGATCATACTAGTTGAGGGATTGGAAACAAATTATTTCAATTGGTGTCTCAAAGGACCAAGACAAATCCATAAGGAAGATCTTTGCAAATCTATAAACCAACAATTTTTTTGTGGGTGCTATAAAGACTTAGCACAAGAGCCACAAGGAGGGGCAAAAAAGTTGTTTAACAACTTAGCAAACGTCAACATCAAAAAATTAACAAACACATTGTCACACAATTATGAAAATGAAATTATAAAACTACAATATAAAATGCATGAGATGTAGATATTACTACTAAATAGTAGATACTGAAGTCTGAAATATGATATTTGTCATTTTGTCTTGACTCAGTCATAAATTCTGAGTTCTGACAATATAATAGTTAAAACATAATATAAAATCACATTAAAATAAAAATGCATGTGTCTCATGAGATGATCATCATGAAGCATCTAGATTCTAGATACTATACGTCTATAACAATAATCTGCTAAGCTTGTGGTTCTCTCTTTCTAGTAGTATCACGAATTGAGTTCTTTGCAATAAGAACAATGTCTGGGGTAGTTGTAGGGCAAACATGCACATCATGCCCTGGGATTTTTGCAAGGTGGTATTTCAAGCAGTTGATTCCGCCAAACATTTCCATTCCACAGAGCTTGCACCTCAGTTTTGCTCTATTATCATCCTCACATGTCTCACCATACTCCCACATTTGGTCCAATGGCTTGGCCATTTTGTAGAGCTTTGATTAAATTTTCATGTTTTGGACCTACCACAAAAGACAAATGTGGAAATTTAAAAGAGGATAAGAAGAGGTAGACTCTACATTTAAAGTATATGGTATATACTAATCTTGGAAAACAAAGAAAAGGAAAGCATTTTTTTTACATACTTGGAAATAATAAATATGGATATGGAATACAAGAGTAATTCTCCACTCCAAAAATGCTCAACGGATGACAAAGAAAACTATGGATTTCCCCTTGTTTGCTTGATGAAAAATGCTCACAAGACTCACACAACCCTCGAAGCTTAATCTCAGCACAAGGAAAAAAAAATGACCCGAAAAAAAACCCAAACCACAACTTATATCCAATTTTTTTTTGGGAGATAATTTCACTTGGACAAATTATCGTGATAAATTTCGGGGATAATATCGGCAAAGTGTCTTTCAGTGATAACTCTGATATTATCGCGATATGTGCAACATTGTGTAGGAGGGAGCAATCATGGTACATGAGTTACCCTGGCCTTTGTTTTTCCACCCTTATTCATATTGTTGAAAAATGTAACTAGTATCGATCTTCATAATTGTATCTAAGTCATGATGTAATGTATTTGTCAAAAGAAAAAAGAAAAAAGAAATTTTATTATAAAAGAAATTGACTTATTAAAGCATGGGTTTCATGCTTGGGTCAATGGTTAATAGGTCAAAGCCTCCATTGTAGGCTTCTAAGGTTATGTCAAGTGTCCTTGTCCATGTCATAATGTAAAAGACCTTTCTTGGGCTTCATCTACCAAGAAAGAAATTTATTTTAATGTAAAATAAGTCTTTTAGGTCTCCTCCACCAAGTCGGCCTCAAGAAGGACAAGTCGGTCTCATCAAAGAAATTTGACCTCATTAGGAGCAACAACTCAAGAAGTTCAATCTGCAGTTGTAGGAGGCAGAAAGACAGGTGTGAATTTCAAGGAAGAGGAAGAAAATCCTAGTGAAGAAGAAGGATGGTTTTGTCAAGCAAAAGGAATTAAAATTTTCTATCTCCTTGTCTCACACATGCAAAGTTGTTGGATTGTTGTTGGGCCAAAATTTTGGAGTAGCTGGGGGTCGAAATTCTGGATTGTTGTTGGGCCAAAATTCTAAAGTAGTTGGGGGTCGAGATTCTAGGTTGTTGTTGGGATATAGCTTTTGGACAAGAAGAGGCTACTAAAGTTTGTTGAACCATATTGGAAGGCTGACTTGGTGGAGGAGAAAGGTCTTTTGGTCAAGTCTAAGGTCTTGGTCTATCTCAATTTCATTAATGGAAGAGTTGATTGGGTTTTCCCCAAGAGAGGGGTTTTAGCCCTAGCTGAGTGCCTACATATTCATGTGTTTGTTTTGATGATTGCTTGATGAAACTAAGATAAAATAAGAACATAAAGAGAAGATAATAAAACTACAAGAATATCACAAGTAACTATCAGCATAAGAAAATATTTCTGCCTTTTTTATTTTCTAACACATATGCCTTTTGCCTTTTATTGATTTTTCTATCTTTTAACTGCTTGGGGCTTCAAGGAATGAGAGCATGATGTGTATGATATAGCAGTCAATATCCCCTTAAGGTTGGGCAGTTCATCGCCCACCAAGGGTTGGGACAATCATGGGTTCCTTAATAATGCAAGGGGATAACATAATGAGCCCTAGGAACTAGGGTGATAGTCATAATGATAGGGGGTAGAGCTCATGTTTGGCGTTTGCCCATGCGCTAAATTTTTTTATGTCTTGACCATGTTTGGCGTTTGCCCATGCATTTTATGGTACATTTCCTATTGTAAGTGGCCAAATTATGCTCTTAACTTTTTTTTTAGCTGCATCAAGCTCTGGGGAATCGTTCCAGGCCCGACCCAAAGTGTGGACAAGGGGAAGGGGAAGTTAACTCCTTGTGGACCCAATGGGAAAATGTGAACCCGGATGGGAAAAGTGTGAGAAGGGGTATAATGAGAGGAGGGGAGTGATGCATATGGTGTCAGGAAGCAGGACCACGCAACCAAAATCAATGCTTCCCATGCAATGCTACTCCTAAAGCTAGTAGCCAATAGAGGAGATCCCACAGGATTAGGATATTGTTAGCCTCTCTCACAAAAACAATAATAAATCCAAACATAAATTAATTAATTAAATATTCCAAGTTAGGAATATGTGCCTTACTCTTGGATTGTTCCTCAAATATTGGAGTTTGTTTAGTAACACCTATCTTGATGGGTTTTTGGTGAGAAATTGTCTCAACCAAAGGAGTCTAAGATAGAACGGACTATCTTAATACATTGTCTCTCATCTATTTAAATTGTAACACTAAATTCTTTTAATAAGAGAGAATGATGAGAATGCCATGAGGTTGAAGCCTCTTTTCTGCCATTGTTTTGTCTGGTTTTGTATCTGTGTTTTCTGTAATTTGTTTTTAAGTTAATTCATTTTCTACAGATACAAGACTAACCGCCAAGTTGGGACGAGGGAACAGGAGTATAGACCAAGCCCATTATTTCCGCCGAATCCCCCCACTAATCCATGGCCAAATGTGTCCAAGATAAGCAAGCAAAAATACCCAATTGCATAATGAAAAGCCATACCTTCAGGATTTGAAGGCCCACCTTCAAACATATGATCATAACAAATGGGCGAGGGCACATAATGGTTGGCTCAGGTGGCGGAGAATGGTGGCACATCGAGCCATCTGGTGGCTACAAGGGGTTGTTGGTTGTCGGTTGAAATCAAATCCAGGAAAAAAAAAAATCTCCTATGGGTGTCACCCACTAGTGGTGGGCAACATCTAGCTCCAATTGGGACATGAGCTCTTAGTAGAGTGCACGAATCATGTACTCGAACGGGGAGGTCATGAGAACACCAGCAATCTCCTGGGACCGTAGACCTGTTTCCTACACATCAAAGACTAAACACACGGGACAGCATGTTTTTATGTCGTCCTTTGACCGCCCATGCTTTTGTTAGGCCATAAAATCAACATGAAATAAAATCTAATTCCAAATGAAATTTTTAATCTAAATGCATCTAACCTACCATGATAATAGAATATGATGTTATTTCTAATGCAAAAACCAATATGCAATGCATCCTACCCTTACATGCATATTACATCAAGCAAATGCTAAGTGTAATCCTATATCATTAGATCAATGTGAGAATACTTGCCTATATGATTATTTATGCAATAAATACAGAGGGATGGGCAGGAATGGCCATATGAAAGGTCACAAGGGCGAGAGGTGGGAAAATAAAATGACCACACATGAGGATCATGGGTGAAAAGGGAATGAAAGGATGCAACCGATTCCATAGGATCCTCTCCTTCCACCAAAAGATAGATATCAACAATCAAGCTCAGAAATCTCCAGTGAATGGCAACCTCAAGCATATCATCTTCGCCATGGTCCCTATCATTTATATCGATTTTTCTGGCCACCACAAGGTCATGATCGAAAGGAAAGGGAGACTGATGACATGGAGAGACACAACCAGCAGGTTGCCCATGATGATCACACTTAGGAGAGGGAGATATCTCCCTATTATTAGTGAGTGTAAGAAGAATTGAGGAAAGGGTCCACATGAGACTCAACTATATCCCCAGGATCGTGAGGAAAGACAAGGGTCCTATTGATATCATTATCATCGGTGTCATAGATAGGGCCCCTTATCAAAACGATGCCCGTGAACTTCCCATTTCCCCTCTTCAATATGTAAGTAATCGTCGATATCAAAGTTTAAAGGGGAAGTGGGATCATTTTTCCCAAGATCTTCATGATGTTCAATGAAGGCTTCCTTATGAATATCCAATGGTTGGCATGCCTGAAAATGTTCAAGAAAGCCATCAAAGAATGCTTCAATAGATAAGATACTCTTAGGTTTGCAATTATGAAACCATGAACTATGACCATGGAGAGATCTCATAAATAGCATCACGAGGACATTGTGACGAACCAATTCAGATTTTGAGGCATATGTGGCAAATCTTGCCACACGATCAACTGCAGATAGTGGATCACCATCAAACTTGGGTACCCCACATATGATAGTCCAAGTGAGACGCTTAGGGTGTCTAGGAATGTGAATGATGCCCAAGGCAGGGAAATCATCAAAGAAAGACATCCTCTTAAGTTAGGCATATCAGTCATGTAAGAGTTTCCAAGGTGAATTCAAAGGTGCCTAAAGAGATGCTTGCTTCACCCTACAAGCATCGACTTTGAAGCTCAATGAAGAACTATGGCTTCGTTCTTCCAATGGAGTCACCAAAATATTTGTCAATAATGTCATATGGGAATAAGACACACATCTCATGTCCCTGGCAACAAAACCAAAAATGTTACTACACAAATTAGCAGGGGTCCTAAAGGGGTACCTAAAGGGTCAACTACTAGGGCACAACAACAATATGGTACAAAGGCCCACTGTTACCACAGCATCTGTCCCCTTTTTCTTCTCGGATTTTCACCGACAAGAGGAGTCCCTGTATCCCTCACATGTGATAGATATTCCTAGGATGAGTTTGAAGTGAGGAAAGATGGTTCATTAACTTCATTCAATGTAAAGGCTCAACAACGATGCAAGTTTTGGGAGAAGCTAGAAATGCTTTCCATGAAAATCCCCTTATAATAAATAGCTACATGAGATGTAGGGTTGATGTATATTGCCAAATAAGGGTTCATCCAAGGTCGAAGTAGTTAAGAGAAAAGGATTTCTATGGTGTACTTCAATAAGTAGTTAAGCATGAACCTTCAGGAAATCCCCAAGTCGAGGCAACTTCAAGGGTTCCCACTTGGTACGAAGACTAGGGCATCAAATATTTTGAAATCCAATTGTGAGAATGACCCCAAAACAGAAGGAGACCTAGAAGAAACACCAGTGCAGAAGACTAATAGATTAGTTTTGCGAGATCTCACTCCTAGGTAATTTCGCACCAAGCCCTAGAGGGGCTATCTATTCTTGAAGGGACGAAAAAATGAGGAGAAAAGAAGGTGAAATAATGATGTTTTGTTAAGTGATATGATCACCAAGGATTTCTGGACCAATGCGTGTCTATTGGGAAATATGGAGTCAAGGCTTAATTTGATATAATGATTTTCGCTCTATCAAGGAGACCTATGCAGCTTCGCTATCCCTAGAAGGAGCAGCAACACAGCTATAAGAGGATTTTATACTTCAATGACGATGTTTAATGGAGTTTCAAGGATGCAATACACAAGATTGTGTTGAGAAATCTATAGGGCATTAGTTAGGATGATTTCTCTTTCCTTGATAACTGCTTGTGATATCTTTTTATTTTTCCTTACTTGTTAGCTTTGTCTCTTATTATTATGTTCGTTCTTATCATCAAACAGCATATAGGTTACAAACTAGGGCAAAAACCAATCCACTTGAGAGGAAAACCCATAAATCTCTTCTCTTCTTATAGATTCTTCAATTGATGAATTCCAAGACCTCTAGACCAAGACTAATACCCTTCCAAGACCAAGTCCCACCTCTCCTGATGATGTGCTTCCTTTGTCCAAGTCAAACCCAAACAAATCTCTTCCAACAACACAACTTCGCCCCCCAGCTTCAGAATTTCAGCCTCTACTGCAGGTCTGAAATTTTCAGCCCCCTACAACTGCTACTGCATCCACACATGTGAGTGGAATTTAGCCTTCCAAGGCCTCCTAGCGACTTCGCTTGACTTGCTTCCTTGTCTAGGGCTAGAAGATAACCTATTAGACCCTTCTTCCAACGACTTTGATCTTCTTCCAGCGGATAGAGAATTTCGACCTTGAAGTAGCAACCCCTAGCCTTCCTTCTTTGCACGTGTGAGAGAGAATTAGCCCAAAAACCTCATTCTTCGTCCTCCTTCTTCGCTAGCCTTATTGTGCTTCTCCTTGGCTTGAATGATAAAGAAGTGAATATATCCAAAGGAGGTCGAGTTCCCTCCTTTATATAGGCTTCTTAAGGTGGACGTGGCTCCTCAAAATAAGTCGACTTCTTAGCTGTCAGGTTGACTTAGTCTTGAAGGGTATTTTGACACTTTCAAATACAAAAAAAAAAATCTTTATAAGTTACAATGTGCCCGATGGGGTCTTCAACTTATGACAATGATTCTTTTTACTTCTTGACCTAGGACAAACCCTAGAAGCACTAAATGGGTGCTTTGACCTTTAAAATAAAAGACCTTGAGCTAAAACCCATGCTCCAAAAATAACAATAATAATTTTTCTTTCATTTTACAATATACAAGAATCAAAAGTACATTTCATATTTATTAAGACCGAACCTAGTTACACATTTTTCAACAGATTGACCTCTAGGAACATTCTTTCATCATTGCCTATGAGTAACGTATGCAATTCTTCCAATAATTTTAATGTTCTCACAAATTCACCTTGAATTAGGGCACATTAAGTATCATGAAACGAAATTCCATACATTAGATATTAAACAAAGTAAAATATATCATCAAAGAGCAATTTTTTCTTTCAATAGAAAAAAACCATCACTTTTATAGAAAAAGTAGATACAACGTTTGAGTGGTTAAAGTCGTTGTCTTCAACAAAATAGCGTAGCCAGGAATGAGCAATGACAGCTCCCCATAGTAGACAAGAGAAAACATAGCAAAAATAGACAAAATAGACATGAGAAAACAAAGCAAAATGGTCGAAAACAAGACCATCCCCCCAAAAAACATCAAGCAGATCAAAAAAGAGATACCCAATCGACATTGTAACTAGGAAGGAAATACCCAAATCTAAAAAGAGATTTGATCGCCAATAAGCAGACATGTCCTAGTGTAGTAGCAAAAAGATAAGAGGTCCCCAAAGAGCAAGTGCAAGCAAGCAATTTATAAATAGAAAAACCCATCGCTCCAGAGAACCCCAGCAACATAAGCTTTATAGTAAAAACGACCGAAAAAACAGAGCATCCATTTTTGGATAATAGAACAACCACAGAGTTTTTCTCTCTGAAAATGTGGGCAAATTGAATATTAGTGAAGGAGGACTTCAGAGTGGTGATTTGTTGCATCCAGTGGAAATTAGATAGTCCCAACGCCCAATCAATAATGGATTTGGAATCCCCAAAAATTTTAAACTCATCAATGGCCAACAAAGATGCGCATTTAAGAATAGCCCACAGGGCAAGCAACTCGGCTATGTTGTCTGTGCCCATGCCACCCAACCAACAATAGTGATAAGACGATCCATTGTCCAAATTGATGTGAGCCCTGCAACCACACAAGCCATCAAAGGATACGCCATCAAAAAATTCGACCAGGCCAATCAAGCTAATTTCCCTGAAGCTGCAATGCTTGCGAGAAGTGGGAGGGGACCAAGGCCCAATCTCCATGAAATATTGCACAATCTACAAACTTATGTGCCACACTTGGGGGGCAATTTCATCAAATATTTTGGCATTTCTAATGCGTCAGATACCTCAGAAAATATAGAAAGGAAGAGCCCGTAAATTTTGTTGTTCCAAGAACCAAGTCGCAAGGCATCGATCCATAGATGAACATTCAACCACAGAATGAATCTGAAGGATGGAAAGGACTTCTGACCAAATGGACATAACAAATAACAAGGACAGGAAGAGGTGTGACACCGATTCCAGTAACGTGCCGCATAGATGGCATATGCCAGGACCATGGAATCCCCCTTTAACAAGATTTTCCCTAGTATACGATCATTCAATACCAACCACACGAAGCACTTAATTTTAGTGGAAGCTCCCATTTCCAAGCTACTTGAGTCCAAACCGACCAGATATTTTTGCTCGATCTGTTGGTAATATATGTATAAATGTCATTGACCAGGATTTGTCCTGTTGGCATGTGAAAACCCCAGGAGAGGATATCATCCTGGTCTAACAAGGAGACTCCAACATGTTATAATAGGGCGTGATATTTGTCCCAGTCATCAGTAATATGTGCCAAGAGTTCAAGGTCACAAGTCATTGGCCATCCCTAATGGAAAAATGTAGTAAGTTGGTTGAGCGATTGAATGCCTTCGTTGTTGAGGTAGCAAATGGAAGAAGTAAATAGGACTTGTTGTTTGTCCATCCCTTTTATAGCGGTGAGACCAATTTTAATATGCTCACCTTGTCCTACTTCCCATTGGAGATTACCCACCAACCATGGCTTTGCTTTCATTAGACTATGTCAGATTAGAGAGGCTTCAAGTCTTTCAAGAGCGCCCTCATCGATCCATTCTTCAAGGGACCGGTTTCCTATATTTTTCTCTTTTATGATTTGGTTCCATGTGCCATGACAGCGAAAGGCCCGCCAAAGATTCTTAGCAAGTAGAGCACTTGCAAGACAATGAGAAAATATCCAACCATTAACATTGCAAAAGGAAGCTCCAAGAAAAGATAGCAAAAACTTTCCAAATGTCAAAGTGCATCCCAACATCCAAATTTCGTCCAAAATTGCAGGTTTGAGTTCTTTTCACAAGAGAAATCGAAATCTAAGTGATGATGATCAATACAAATGAGGTCTCTTCGATTTATATGAGCCTGGAGGGGTTCAATTTAGCATAATTAACCTAATAAGTCACTAAAAACAACTTTAATGTGCAAAATAACAATCTAATTGGTGACAAACCCACCAAATAGCTCGAAGGTACAAAATAAGCCTTCCTAATGAGGTTGAAATGATAAGATCATGGTGCAAAGGGTCGTTGGAAGGCTAGTATATGTCCTTGATGTGCCAAAATGAAGAAGAGGGCTCTCAAACTGATGACCAAGGGGTTGACCCCTTGGTTTCTAAGTAAAACATCTGTGTTGCTCCCAAATGGTTGTGGGGCACATTGAATGGTCTCATGAGTCTCTGACTGGATCAAACATGTCGATACTCCATCAATGATACAAGCCCTCCCATGTCTCCCTGGGTGAGACAAAACCCCATCTGGGCCCTGGATCAAATGCCTAGTGTCTGGTGCAAGTATTGGTCGGCTAGGCAATGTGGTCCAAGTGCATCATCATCCCTACATGATTGGGGCACGAGCAAGCATAATGTGATGCTAAAGAATCCCATGGTATGGCAATCAATGCTCTGTTGTGGAGGAGACCCATGGCTCTCAACGCTCACCCTACAAGTGTCATCATGACCCTCTGGAGGGCTTGGACACCGTATAGGGAGGCCAAACCCAAGGCGAAGATGTTGAGAAATTAATGCATGTAGGTATTAGAGTTTGATTCCTCTTTCTTGATAATTACTTATGTTTTATGTTGCCTTATTTTATTTCTTTATTATGTTCTCTTTCATCAAGCAATTACCAAATTAAATGTATATGAAGATCATAAGAACAAGAGAAACAAGATGTAGGCACTCAGTCAAGGAAAAAACCCTATCTCGGGGAAAACCCAATCTAACTCTTCCACTACTAGATTCAAATCAAGATGAGACAATCCAAGACCTTTTAGACCTAGACAAAGACCTCCTCCAATCACCCAGTCAGCCATTCCTTCAAGTAGATGATCTCAGCCAAAGTTACCAAGTGTCAACTTTCTCAAATGCAGCTTCAATCCAGAATTTTGACCCCCAGCTTCAGTCCAAAACCACTTCGCACATGTGAGAGAGATGCCCAAAAACTTTGATTTTCCTTCTTTCTTGGATTAGGTCTTCTTCTCCTGAACTTCGCTCGCTTTTTCGTCCTCTTTCTCTCTGTAGATCGAACTTGTGTGAGTGTACTTCCAAGTGAGTCAAGCCGCCTCTATTTATACTACTTCCATAAGGTCGAATTGCCTCCAATAAGGCCAACTTGGTGAGGAGGGCCAAAATGACTATTTTGAGTCAAAAATAAATTTATTTACATGATACAAAAGCCCAAGAAGATTATAATAAATATCACAATGACTCTCTTGACACTTGAAAAAACCTAGAAGCCTTCAATGGAGGCTATGGCCTAGAAAGAGCATGAAACCCATGCTTCAAAAATGGTTTTTTTTTACAATAATTTTTTTTCTTTTGACAAATAATTAAGAAGACCAATGTGTCTCATCACCTTCCAGTACAACAATTCATTAGTGTAAATGAGTAAATGAGCTTACAGATCAGGGGCCTGAGTAGACACTTCATAGTGGCATACCATTCCAAATGGGCTTTAGAATGTATAGGTGTCCCCAAGCTCAAAAGGGAGGTGAATAAAGGACCCTATTAGGTGGTTTCAACCTTTAAGGGAGTGATAGGTCCATGATACATCTGTCAAATGGCATGTGTCATGTGAAATAATGATGGAATGGAGTGGGGCAGCAGGGAAGGCTCCAAGCCACATGCCATGTTACAAGGGTAGCCATAATGAGGAAAACCCACACATGGGTGTATAGACTGTAGAAATTTGATAACCCCAGTTTTCATTTTCTCCTTATTCTCCCATATAGTTAAATGTCCATTCCCATAGCCATACATTCAACAAGCTGGAAAAATAAATATTTTCTGAAAACACTAATTCTGGAAATTTCACAATGCTGAAATGCAGAAATAAAAACTTAGAAAATAAATCAGCGACACATAAAATTTTGACACGCTGATTTTTGGTCAATGTGACCCTGGAAAACCCCCCTACAACTCTTGGGGAAAACCAGTTCGAAAGCTCCTCCTTATTTCTGATAAATGCTTTTACAGTGAGAGAGAAATACTCAGAAAATTTTCAGCAAGTAATAAATACAACTTATCTCATATTCCGTGCTTAACCACTGCCTCGGAAAATGTGCAAACAGCAATAAATGTTGTACGGCCTCCTTGAATTTCGTGCCCAAAAATCACAGCATTAAATGCTGTTGTACGGCCTCCTTGAAAAACGTGCAAACAACAATAAATGTTGTTGTATGGATTCCTCAAACTGCGTGCAGAGAAATAGCAATAAACGCTGTATGGTTATTTGCCTTGGTTTCCTTGCACAGGTATAGCAACTTACTGTACGGACTGTCTTGAAAACTGTGCCAAAAAAACAACAAACTGCTCCTCGAAATCTATGCCAAATTTTTGTACGGCCTCCTTTGAATACGTGCCCAAGCTGTTGTACGGTTTGACTTGAAACTCGTGCCCAAAACTGCCTTGAACTGTGTGCCTCTCCTTGCTATACGGATTTGTTGAAGTGTTGCCTCGGTATGCATGCCAAAGTTCTATTCTCCTTCTCCTCGCTGCTCAGAAATCTTCTTTGCTCTCTTCTTCTCCTTCTCTCAATCTGCTCATGAAAGAATGAATGACCTTTTCCCTCTTTTAACCTAACCCTAAGTGACTTTTGGGGAATCCCTAAATCCAATGGCTGAGATAGCTTTAGATCTAGGGCTGAGATTAAATGCTCATTTAAATCTCACTTTCTATATTTTAATTCACTCCACTTTAATAAAGACCCACTTAGTCATTTATTTCCAAAGTCACTTTTCCTTTCTAATTTCACATTGATTATTAAAGTCACTTTTAAATTAGACTTTAGTAACTTTATCACTTAAAGTCACTTTTAAATTAGATTTGAGATAATAACTTTATAAAGTCACTTTAGGTGAAAAATTAAATTATTTTGGACACTTTTCCCTAGGCCAAAAATCAAAGCCTTAGGGAACCACCTGTCCTCCGGTAACCAAATTTCAACACTCCCTCTTACCGAAGAAGGTGTTCCTCACCACACCCATCTTGTCTCTGAAGTAGACATGCTTGCCCAGTGGTAAGGCTTTGGTAAGAATATCTGCAACCTGCTCATCAGCGGGAATATACTCAAGCTTCACAGCTCCCTTCAATTGGCTCATCGTGTTGACTGCAAAACATATATCTAGTCTGGTGTTGACCAAATACATCAAGGAACCAATCAGTTGTCTATACAATGTGGGATCCACCAACTCGAAATCTGAAGCGTGAAGCTTCTTCCAATTGGAGATCATCAGTGTCGACATGGGTCTACAATCCTCCATGTGGAACCTGCCAAGGATGTCCACAATATACTTCCCCTGCCTCAGGAAGAAATGCCCCTCCTCCTGCCATGCCTCCAAACCCAAAAAGTAATGCATCAAGCCAATGTCCTTCATCTCAAACTCCGACACAAGATCTCTCTTGCAGTGCTCTATGAGTCTCTCTGCACGCGTAATGACCAAGTCATCCACATACAGCACCAGAATGAGAGGCTCCTCACCTATCACAATAAAGTAAAGGTTTGGATCTGCATCACTCTTTGTGAAACCCATCTCCTGCAAGTATGTATCTATCCTGGAGTACCAAGCTCTGGGAGCTTGCTTCAGGCCATAAAGGGCCTTCTTCAGTCTGCACGCATGGGACTCCTTCCCATGCACCTCAAAGCCCTGTGGCTGCTCAATGTACACCTCCTCCTGTATGAAGCCATTGAGAAATGCGGTCTTCACATCCATCTGGTGGATCTTCCAACCCATCTCTGCTGCTATCGATATGATGGAGCGAATCGAAGTATATCGAGCCACGGGAGCGAAGGTCTCCTCATAATCTACTCCCTCTACCTGGGAGAACCCTCTAACCACAAACCTTGCCTTGAATTTCTCAATGCTGCCATCTGCAGCATGCTTTACCTTGTAAAGCCATCTGGAAGTAACCACGGATTTTCCCTCAGGCCTCGGCACCACCTCCCAAACATCATTCTTCATGATAGAAGAATACTCCTCCTGCATGGCCTCTCTCCAAACCTGCTGGCTAGCCGCCTCCTCATAGCTAGAAGGCTCAGAGTCAACGATGTTGGCAACCATTGCCATATAGCTACAGAACCTATCAGGTCGTCTGCTCTGTCTGACCGGCCTCTTTGGCCCAGCAATAGATGTGGCCTCTCTCAAGGTATCCTGAAGCCACTTGGGCTTCCTCTTCCCTGAGCACACTTCTCCCACCGGAGAATGAAACTCCTCCTCATCATCATCAGGAGCCTGAACTCCTGAATATCTGTCTGTTGTCCTCCTACCTGAACCTGAACCTATAGACGCTGAAGTACTATGTGAATTGTCCATCAGTGGACTCCCTAGTGAACTGCTCTGCGGACTGCTCTGCATGTTGCCCGAAGCACCACCCCTCTGACTCTGCAAGCCACTACTCACCAACAGACCTAACACTGTAATCAATGTACCTCCGGATCCTCCTGATCCCTGCCCACTGGATCCCTGCGACTGTCTCAATTGCTCCTGAGGGTCTGGCTGAGCCAGATACTCTAACTCCCGTGACCTCATGAAGGCCTTGTCCTCCTCAAACTTCACATCCCGCCTAACAACAACTCTCCTCTGTGTGGGAATATAAATCCGAAAGGCCTTCAAGGTCTCACTGTAGCCCACAAAGACACCCTTCTCTGCAGTGGGCTCTAGCTTGGTCCTCTTCTCCTTGGATACGTAGGAGTATGCAATACACCCACAAATACGAAGATAACCAACATCAGGCTTCTTCCCAGAAAAAGCCTCCTCCGGAGTCACATGCCCCAAGGCACGATGTGGACTCTTGTTCTGCAAATATATAGCAGTGTTGCAGGCCTCTGCCCACAAAAACAATGGTAACCCCTGATCATGTAGCATGGCTTTGGCAGCCCCTCCGATGGATTTGTTCTTCCTCTCCGCAACCCCGTTCTGCTGGGGGTTGTAAGGAACTGTGAACTCCCTCCTAATGCCTGCCTCCGCACAATAATCAACAAAGTCTCCTCAACAAACTCTCCAAGGGTGTACTCTCCTCCATTGTCTGACCTCGGGGACTTGATCTTCCGACCTGTCTGAGTCTCCACAAGAGCTCTGAACTCCTAAAACCGCTTGAAGACCTCACTCTTGGTCTTCAAGAAATAAATCCAGGTCCTCCTGGAGTGATCATCAATGAATAATACATAATACTCATATCCACTCAAGGAAACATGAAAAATCTGACCGCTCACATCCGAATGAATCAAATCAAATATCCCAGTCGATCTGTTGTCACAGCTGGGAAAAGGGGATTTGGCAAACTTGCCCATCGCACATCCTCTGCATGTATCAAAGTGATCAATACTGAAATTTGGCACACCTATAGTGATCTCCCGCAATGTCCTCAAGGCTCCATGATACATGTGCCCCATCCTGCGGCGCCAAATCTCACACAACTCTGAACTGCTAGCTCTGCTGCCGATACTACTACTCAATGCCAAAAGGGGCTGAAATGCAAACTTGTACACCTTTGCATGCCGTACACCAATCACTCTAGCTGAATCAGCTGGAGTGCCCTTGGGATATATCAGCACCTATCCTCTCCTGAACAATATCTCATATCCTCTATCCTCCAATGCTGAGATGGATATGAGGTTCTTCCTCATCCCTGGCACATATAGAACATCTGACACCTTCAAGGGAGGTTTGGGTTCCCTGTTAAATGTCAAAGTCCCCACACCGACTGCTCTAACAATGCTGTCATCTCCGAGTACTACCTCTATATCAGTACCACTCTCTGAAAGCTCTGAGAAGTACTCACGGACTCCTGTCATATGACATGAAGCCCCACTGTCAACATACAAGATACCTGAAGATGCTCCGCTAGTGGAGGGAAATGCACACTCCCTCTCAACCTCCGTGGCAGGTGATCCTACACTAGTGGACTCACAAGCAATGAACCCAAACTCCCGATCAAAGCTATCCGTAAAGTCCTCTATTTCTGTTGATGCTGCCATGCTCTAGTTCTTCCCCTTCTTCTTCTTCTCCGGACACACAACTGAATAGTGTCCCACCTTCTGACAATTCCAACACTTCACTTTGGAATAGTCCTTTTGTGTGTTCCCCTATTTACCTTTACCTTTTCCTTTGCCCCCACCACTACTTGTGGAAGCTTGCTTCTTTCCCTTGCCTTTCTTGCCTCCTGCCAACAGTGTTACATCATCATCCTACTCAACTGGTTTGGCTGCTCCAAGCTAGGTCTTCCTGATTTCTGTCTATATGCAATCATCCCAAAACCTCTCCCAAGTGGGAAGGGTTTCACGTGCACAAACCCCATCAGCAAAGTTCAGCGATGAACTGAGAAGGCCATTCACTGCAATCTGCACCAACTCAGTGGGTGGAATGACCTCTCCAACTGCTGCCAATGCATCTCTCACATTAGTAATCTTTGTGAGATATCCAGCTGCACTATCAGTCTTACCCATCTTAATGGTCTTCAACTTCTCTCTTAGGACCATTTTCCTGTTCTCATTGGTACTCTGGTAGAGATTGGTCAATGCTATCCACATCTCATGAGCATATCTCTTTCCTCTCACATGAGGAATGCAATTATCTTTGATTCCATCTAGAATCAGTCTCTTAGCCTTGTTATTCTTTTTATTAAAGGCTGCCAACTGAACAGCATCAGTAGGCACATTAACAAGGTTTTGTGCGGTATGCACCATGATATCCCAGACTTCTGCCTCCTCAAAGATACTCTGCATTCTCTCCTTCCATACACTGTAGTTACTATGCCCATCCAACCTATCATCCACCCTCAAGCCGAAAGACATGTTTGTTGTCCTAATAAACTGAAAATAACATTGTTGTAGTAAAGGTAATGTTTTCTGTGTGAAAAATCAGCTTGCTATAATTTTTCTTCTTGCTGTCCCAAACTGTGTTTTTCAGCAAAATAGCTCTGATACCATGTAGAAATTTGATAACCCAACCCCAGTTTTCAGTTTCTCCTTATTTCTCCCATATAGTTAAATGCCCATTCCCATAGCCATACATTCAACAAGCTGGAAAAATAAATATTTTCTGAAAACACTAATTTTGGAAATTTCACAATGCTGAAATGCAGAAATAAAAACTCAGAAAATAAATCAGCCACACACAGAATTTTGACACGCTGATTTTTTATCAATGTGACTCTAGAAAAACCCCCTACAACTCTTGGGGAAAACTAGTTCGAAAGCTCCTCCTTATTTCTGATCAATGCTTTTACAGTGACAGAGAAATACTCAGAAAAATTTCAGCAAGTAATAAATACAACTTATCTTGTTTTTCGTGCTTAACCACCGCCTTGGAAATTTGCAAACAGCAATAAATGTTGTATGGCCTCCTTGAATTTCGTGCCCAAAAATTACAGCATTAAATGTTGTTGTACGGCCTCCTTGAAAAGCGTGCAAACAGCAATAAACGCTGTTGTACGGATTCCTCAAACTGCGTGCAGAGAAACAACAATAAATGGTGTATGGTTATCTGCCTCGATTTCCGTGCACAAGTACAGCAACTTACTGTACGGACTGTCCTGAAAACCATGCCAAAAAACAGCAAACTACTCCTCGAAATATGTGCCAAACTGTTGTACGACCTCCTTGGAATACGTGCCCAAGCTGCTGTATGATTTGCCTTGAAACTCGTGCCCAAAACTGCCTTGAACTGTGTGTCTCTCCTTGATGTACAGATTTGCTGAAGTGTTGCCTCTGTATGCGTGCCAAGGTTTTGTTCCCCTCCTCACTGCTCAGAAATCTCCTTTGCCCTCTTCTTCTCCTTCTCTCAATCTGCTCATGAAAGAATGAATGACCTTTTCCCTCCTTTAACCTAACCCTAAGTGACTTTTGGGGAATCCCTAAATCCAGTGGCTGAAGTAGCTTTAGATTTAAGGCTGAGATTAAATGTTCATTTAAATCTCACTTTCTATTTTTTAATTCACCCCACTTTAATAAAAACCCACTTAGTCATTTATTTCCAAAGTCACTTTTCCTTTCTAATTTCACATTGACTTTATTAAAGTCACTTTAAAATTAGAGTTTAATAACTTTATCACTTAAAGTCAATTTTAAATTAGAATGAATAACCTTTTCCCTCCTTTAACCTAACCCTAAGTGACTTTTGGGGAATCCCTAAATCCAATGGCTGAGATAGCTTTAAATCTAGGGCTGAGATTAAATGCTCATTTAAATCTCACTTTCTATTTTTTAATTCACCCCACTTTAATAAAGACCCACTTAGTCATTTATTTCCAAAGTCACTTTTCCTTTCTAATTTCACATTGACTTTATTAAAGTCACTTCAAAATTAGACTTTAGTAACTTTATCACTTAAAGTCAATTTTAAATTAGATTCAACTTTATAACTTTATAAAGTCACTTTAGGAGAAAAATTAAATTCTTTTGGACACTTTTCCCTAGGCCAAAAATCAAAGCCTTAGGGAACCACCTGTCCTCCGGTAACCAAATTTCAACATAGATGTAGGAGGGAGCAATCATGGTACATGAATTACTCCGACCTTTGTTTTTCCACCCTTCTTCATATGCCTTTCGCCTTTTAATGATTTTTCTTTCTTTTAACTACTTGGGGTTTCAAGGAATGAGAGCATGATCTATACGATATAGCAGTGAATACTCCCTTAAGGTTGGGCAATTCATCCCCCACCAAGGGTTGGGACAATCATGGGTTCCTTAATGATGCAGGGGGTTCAAATAATGGGCCCTAAAAACCAGGGTGATGGCCATAATGATAGGGGTAAAGCTCATGTTTGGCTTTTGCCCTCGCACTAATTTTTTTTTTATGTCTCGGTCATTTTTTGCATTTTATAATACATTTCCTATTGTAAGTGACCAAATCTGCTTTTAAATTTCTTTTTAGTTGTATCAACCTCTGGGGCATTATTCTAGGCCCAACCCAAAGTGTGGAGAAGGGGAGGGGGAAGTTAACTCCTTGTGGACACAATGGGAAAAAGTGGACCTGGATGGGAAAAGTGTGATAAGGGGATATAATGAGCGGAGGGGAGTGATGCATATGGTGTCAAGAAGCGAGACCACGCAACCAAAATCAGGGTTTCCCATGCAATGCCACTCCTAAAGCTAGCAGCCAATAGAGGAGATCCTACGGGACTAGGATACAAGACTAACCAACAAGTTGGGACATGGGAACAAGAGTACAGACCAAGCCCAATCTTTCCACCGAATCCCCCCACTAATCCATGTCCAAATGTGTCCAAGATAAGCAAGCAAAAACACCCAATTGCATAACGAAAGCCATACCTTCGGGATTTGAAGGCCCACCTTCAAACATACGATCATAACAAATGAGCAAGGGCACATAATCTCTGGCTCGGGTGGCGGAGAATGGTGGCACATCAAGCCATCTGGTGGCTGCAAGGGGCTGTTGGCTGTTGGTTGAAGTCAAATCCAGGAAAAAAAACAAAAAATCTTCTATGGGTGTCACCACTGGTGGTGGGCAACATGCTGAACTTGTGAAAGACAGCCAACAAAGTGTAGAATGAATTTTTGGGGAATGATTTTGCTAGGTTCCATTAGAAGTATTTTCTGTGTATTTTTAAAGGGCCATTTTCCTTGGTAAAGGACCCCATAATTTCTCTGAGAAAATTAATGAAGAGAGAGTGGAGAGTTAAAAAAAAAATTATTTATTTATTTATTTTTTTTTTTTTTTTTTTTTTTTTTTTTTTTTTTTTTTTAAATCTGTGAGGTGGGGGAGGGGGGTTATTTATGAAATATTTTATGTTGTTCTTTGCTGAGTTAAAGTGTCAGAGAAAGATTAGACATCATTTGAGAACCTAAATATCAATTCATTGTCAAATTTAGAGTACAATAAAAGAAATCTTGGAATAGGGGAATATCTCTCTAATATTGATCCACCACATCCTAAAAAAACATTATGAAAAATATCATTACATAAGAGACTAAAAAGAAAAAGAGTTATGCCCATTTGGCATGTGTAAAAGCCAATGATCTTTCATGAGAAAAGGCCACCCATGCTTCAGCTCTCAAGAAATCGCATGCACTGGCAAAAACCCTAGCCCTCTCCCCTACCACCAATGCTTTTGCATATCCCTGGTTGAAGCCCCTACTGCCACTGGTGGGATCTCTGACCCCATCTCAAGGAGCTCTACAATCTAGCCCCAGTTCAATTCAATATTTTTCCCTCTTCGTGATGACGCCAACTAGCAGCTCTCTCTGTATCACCGTCAGCAGCGACTATTCGGTGGCAGACATTAGGTTTCGACAACAGTAGGTTGTTGCAGGATGGCTCCCTTCTCTGCGATCTAAGCATTGCCAAGGATGCTTCTTTCACGGTCTCCTCAAGCTTGCTTGGGGGAGCCAAAGGACAGACCTCTTCTCAGCAGTCTTTCAGGCACCATGCCAAGTAATAAATCTAGCTTTTGGGGTTAAAGGCGCCTCCCAAAAGAAATCTTTCAATAAAGCAGCAAAGACAGGTGCTCCAAATCTGACTCCCAAAGCCCTATCTGGCCCGCCCTTCATCATTGAGCATTTAGAGGAAATTTCATCTATAAAGGTAACAGAAGATGTTTCTACCATGCATGCATATCAATTTGTTAAAAATGCAATTATCTATCGCTTTAATGGGTTCTGGCCCTCAGCCCTGTTGAGAAAAAATGGTACCAATAAAGTGTTTCCTAGGCATTTATCCTTTTGGCCTAGGAAGACACATTAATAATCTTTTTGTCTAGGGACATTATAAGTTTATTAATGTCTTGGAGCTAAAGTACATTCTTATGGGTTAGGTACCATGTACTTTAATTTATTAAAGTCACTAGTGTTATAAAGTGACTTTATGTGAAAAGTGCATAGTACACTTTCTAATATTAAAGTGACTTTTATGTTTTAAAAGTCACTTTATGAGAGAAAAAGTGTACAAAGTACATAACATTAAAAAGGTGTCTAGGAGTTCTTTAAGTGAGCGGTACAACAGAAAGGGGTCAAGAGAGAAATAATCTCAACCCTTGATTTAATGAGCAGAGAATTAATCTCAGCCATTAGATCTCTAGGGTTAGGATTTCCTCACAAATGAAAGACAAAAAGGAAAAGGAAAGGTTTTTGCATTCATTCTTCTCATGGGACTTGAGAAGAGAGCAAGGAGAGAAGGGAGGCAAGTTTGCAGCCAAAGGGAAGAAGTTTAACTGCTCAAGGAGGCAGCCTGAATTTTCAGGCGAGTTTATAGGCAGAGATCCCGAAAATTTCGAGCAGCATAGACTGGCAGCATTGCAAAGGTTCCAGGCTGAGTATTTCGTGGAGAAGTACAGGCCAAGTCTAAAAGAGATTCCAGGCCGAGTTCAGGGAAAAATCATGGGAGGTTTCCAGGCTGAGTTAAGGCTTAAATTTCATGTGAAAAAGCTGGACTGTCAGTTCGTGTTCTGTGCAAGGTACAGGTCGTGACATATGGAAGAGTCTGGCCGAGATAGAGGGAGAAATATTTTCTGGGTGAGTATGCCCAGAATGTAGGAGCCTGTCAGCGTAGTTTTATGACCTCCTCCAACACGCCTTACAAGCCTATTTATAGTCAAACAAGAAGCCCAATTTCCTGTGTGTAAGGAGCATTTATGAAGCCAGAAATTTCTACTTGAGGAGAGTTGGACGTGTGTTGAAGATATCAGCTCAGAACTCAGTTAGAAGGAGGACTTCAAAGGCATTCCTTCAAGGGAAGACATAAGTCCAACTTTTGTTGTAAAAATTTCCTTAGGAAACAAATAAAATCCTCCCTTAGAATTTGTTCTACCCTTGTGGGTTTTTCCAGGGTCATTAGACCAAAAACAAATGTGTACATTGTCTCTATTTTCTGAGTGTGTGCTTTCAATCATTCTTGTATCAGTTGCTGAAGTGAAAAGAGTAGTGTAGTTCATTGTTTCAAGTCAAATGCAAAATTAACGTATATATCAGTCATATGTTTATGATGGGTTTTGGGCATTAAACCATGCAAAAAGTTGAAACTGGGTGGGCTACAGCAGTACACAATTTTCTACGAGCTCCAGTTCTAAGAAACTGGTTGAACAAGACTTGGACCACAGATTACTCCCTCTTGCTCTGTTCCCAAGGATACTTCGTTGTATACTTCAATAACTCGGAGGATCATCTAAAGGCCCTCGATCAGGGGCCCTGGTTCTGGAGGCATTCAGGCCTCCCTTTAGAACCTTGTTTTCCCACCTTTAACCCTCTAACCATGGAGGGAATGAAGACTCCCATCTGGGTAAGGATGCCCAACTTGCCAATCCCCCTCTACAACCCACAGTCTCTGGAGGAGATAGGTTCAACTCTGGAATGTTTCATCAAAATAGACACAGAAAGATTCCAAAAAGGCTTCTACACCTTTGCAAGAATCTGTGTAGAGACAGATATTAGTGATGGTCTTGCAGATAAAATCAATATAGATTGGCTGGATGAGACCCTTATCCAGCCTTTCGACTATGAGAACACTACCTTTCATTGCAGATCTTGCCAAGAGGTAGGGCATCTGCAGCATAATTGCCCCTCTTTCCCTTCCTCCAGGCTTCCAAAAAGAAATCAAAAAGGTTGGCATGCCCCTCAAGCCACCAGGAAAAGCCCTCTTCCTTCAGACTCCCCAGAAGCCCAGCCATCAGCAACCAATCAGTCCTCCCCGAAGGCACCCTCTTCAGGCACCCAGGTCCAGCAGCCTCCCACTGCCACTCAACCTCCTTCAGAAGATCTTGATCCAAAGCATTCCCAACAATCTGATAGACAATCTCGGCCTCCTTCATGCGCAGAAAGACAGCAAGCCGCATCCCCCTCTCCAGAAGCAGAGCCAACGAATATGGAATTATCCTTAAGAGCAGCTCCATGGAGGGCAAAAGAGGCTTCATGAGTACAACAATTTGGACAGCGACAAAGAAGCAACTTCCATTGCAGCCAGAGCACCAGAGTATAACCCAGCAAGTAGTCTGGCCATGGTGATCACCTCATCAGCATCACCCAACTTCATAGGTTGGATAGATGTTTGGAAGAAAAAAGGAATGTATCAGATCCACTCAGTGATTACAGCTTTTGCTTGTTTCAATCTGTCAGTTTCTCAGTTTTTCTATTTCAGGATGCTCTTATCAAGAGCTCCGCCCTCTACTTTAGCAAATTATCAATACAAAATTGCTTGCTTACAAAAAAATAAACCATTAGATTTATTTTTATCAGATTACTTGCATTAGAACTAAAACAAGAAGCTGGCATAATTATAGTACACTTAAAACAAGTTTAATGTAAATCTTCAACTGATTTGTTAGATGTCCCTACCCAACATTATGTAATCAATAGCTACACTAGTGTCAAAAAAATATCAATAAAAGGAATGAGTTAGCGTGCATACAGCATTTCTCTTCAGACGTCCACGGAAAAACAGCAATGTTTTTCGCTGGGGCCAACTCTGGGCCAAGCAAGCATCATCACAGAAATCTGTGTTTGGAACATAAGGAAGAATCAAGTCTTTCTCAAGCCACACATCGCCAGGCTTATACCTTAATTTACATCACATCGAATTTTGAACCCAAGTCAAAATCAAATTATAAAAATACATCATGACCATAGATCCATAAATGCAATTAACAAGTGATAAACTTACCAATTTCCTGTAGAATCCATGTCAGGTAGGAGCCAAATCGCATTTTTCATGGACCTCCGAACAGATTTGAAAGACCAGGGGTGGTGAACAGGAAGAATATGATCCCTTCCATTAGAGCGACGCCATGCTGGTTGGTCTTTTATCCATTTTAAAGCCTCCTGCATTGACGTAAAAAAATTGGAGAAACATTTTAAAAAATGTCATAATTAAAGGTAAATAAATGTTATCCTTAACCATGGGTTGCAATAGTCTAATCGAATGATTGTATTGGTCCTAATTATTCATCATTGGGATCAAGTGAGAAAGAAAAAAGCTGCAATTATAACAATAGTAATAATATAAAAGTATTTTCCTGATGACAATAAGAAGAATATAAATCCCCTTATAACAGAGGATCTAGTAGAGAAGGCTAGGCAATTATTCTTTAGAATAATACAATGATATAAGATAAGATAAGATAATTATATTAATGTCCAACGAATGACCACAAAAGTAGGTCAATGGGACTGCAGAGTACAATGATGTCGATACAAGGAGGAAAATCAAAAGGTCTCCTATATAAAGAGCAAGGTATAAGAAATAAAGCAAGAAAAACATAATGCCTGACAACCAAAATGAGGAAAGTCCTGGACTCCAAGTGCAGAGGGCACAAGATAATGATCCACTAAATCTTTCTCCTAACACTCGAGGTCAAATGCAAAAAACTCAAGATGGAGTGTTGTCCCGAGAGAGGGCTAGGGGAGGATCTGGAGCCTCTGTTACACCGCTACTAAGAAGAAGTGATATGTCGCTGATGACTGGGCAATCTCAACTGCCTGCTAGTAAGAGATCTGGTCCGGTAATGACTCAAGGGTCCCTATGCTAGGGGGATGGCCCCTCTAGCCCGCACTGATCTAGAGTCTGAGGCAACAATGTTATTAACTTGCCACTTCGTGCCTCTTGCTAACAAGAGCACTATAAAAAATGACGTAATCCGCTGCACAAGCTCTGCTCTAGGAGGAGGCTGGAGAATTTGTGTGCGAAGTCTCGTGGCCTCCTGTATATACAAGGCTAGACATCTTTGGTCTGGGTATCGAAAGAAGCTAGAGAAGGTCTGGATCCCTCTGAACAAGCAATGGAATCTCCCACGAATCTCATAGTAAAAGGGGCAACGGAAGATGAAGTGCTCCTCCGACTCAGTCTCTTGGAGGTGGCACAACTGGCAAATCCTGTCTAACCGTGCAATCTGATGGTCAATCTCAATCCGCAGTTTATGAGAACCTACTCTGATCTGACCCAAGGGAATTCGAAGTGCGTGCATCCAATGGCGAAGCGTGTAATGGGGCCGAACAATGAGTCCATCTCTCAACAACATGAAGTGCTCAGCATAGAAAGCCATCTTCGGACGTAACCCATCCTGAGGGTTTATCCAAATAACCTGTACATATTTCCTGTAAATATCCTCTCAGATGATTTTATTCATCTCTTGTTTGGTTGGTAGGAGGTGGCCCGGTGCACATAAAGAATACTTGAATGGAGGGAGTTGGTCTATCTTGATACCAATTGAAGCAAGGAGATCTGAGACTCCACCATACCAACATTGGGATCGAGCCGAAGGACTCACTACTGCAATGTACTCTGATGAAAGGTAGACCAAATATGGATATCGTTCCCGCCCCTTCGTTGTATCCGCAAAACCCCGAACACGGTGAAGAATGTAGACATTTCTGAGTCTTAATTCTTATGCAGTAATTATTTTTGTTAATCCAGTTAAGCTTCTCCTACTTATACAAGTTATCAACTAAATAAATTCAAGTTAACATCAAAGCAAAACACATAACAGATCTCTACCAATTTAGATCTAGAATAAGCACATGCACACATAAACAAAGTGACACAGTTATTTCTAGACAAACTGTCCCCGAAAAAACCCAAAGTGGGAAAACCGGTCTCTGGCTGCTGGAGGGCTCAATTATTAAGAATATTTCTGAATACACAACTTTGGGTTCCAGATATGGAAAACCCTACACAGAAAAATCTAGATCTGAAGCACCTAGCTGATCTAAGACCAACAATACTGACTGATCCACACCCTCAAACAGGATTTACAGAACTCAGCCAGATCTAGGCCTAGAAACCCCAAATCTGCCCCTAAAAGACATTGTGTCAGCCTCTGAAGGCCTCCAAATGCTCAGCGTTGTCACTGGAAGGGACTGTGTTACCCCAGACTAGGTGACGCAATCACTACGCTGCCCCTAAGGGTCTCTACGTAACCCCTGAAGGGTTTCCTGAAAATCACGCTGTCCTTGCTGCTGCTGCTACTGTCGTATGCTGTTGCCATCTGTTGCTGCTGCTGCTGCTGCTGCCTTCCTCTGCGTTGTCTTTCCTGATCTCTTCTCTGCTTCTTGTGTATTCTAGACCCCGGGATCAGATCATCCCCTTGGTCTAAATTCCCCTCTCTGCAACTGAAACAATTGAGAATTCTTAGCAACCCCGCCCTAGAATCTCATCTTAGCTTCAGTGCTCTGCCTCTGTGTGTTTTACAAATGATCCCAAGCCTTTCCTTTGTAATTTTCTCGTTGACAAATCAACAGCCAAGATTAAATCTTTAATCAATGGCTAAGATTAAAAGAAAGCTTGATCCATGTGACTTAAGATAATTTCATCACATGTTTAATTAAATTCACTTTAATTATTTTATTTTCCTAAGTTTTAACTTAGGAAATATATTAAAATAATTAATTAATTTAATATCTCCTAAACCAGATGAAATTTCCCAAATCCATTTCTGGGTCTTATAGATCCAGCGTACTCTAGTCCCTCCACAAAATTTGGGACCTAGAGCACAACTGATGCTACCCCAAATACACAAAATCTCAACACTCCCTCTTAGCATCAAGGGTGTGCTCTAGCAATACATCACACTTATGCATTACATGATTTTGGGCACTGTATCTGTGCTGCTGAAGCTTGTCCTCCTGCCACTCAACTCTGCACTACTACTGCCATTCTATACTGCTGCCCATGACTTTGCCACTACCACTGCAACCACTGTACTGCAGCTCCCTCTCAATATGCTACATCTATGCTACTCATAGCACTGCCACTGCTGATCTGCTGCACTCAACTTCAGTGGTTGAGAGAAACAACTGAATCTCCTACCCAATCTTTGACAAACAAGTCAGATGGGCTACATCCCCATCACTGAAGCTCCATAGGCTACAGATCTGTGCTGGCATCTAAAGAACGATGCACAGCTATAGCTATGCCTGCGTAATCAGACTCCCTCTGCACTACTGAAGTCACATCAGCTCCTTGTGTTGAAATCTATCACGCTGCTGCTGCACTACGCTGTCCCTCTGAAGCTCTATGTGCTACTGCAGCTCTGCACTGCGTAAGCAGCACTACTCTGCGTTGCTGAAGTCACATCAGTCTCTGCACTACTACTACTTCTACGCTATTGCTGCTATGTTCTGCGCTGCTCCTCCCAACCTCCAAATCTGCCTCTACCTCTGCCTCATCTGTGATCTATGCACCCACTACTCCACTTGTCTCGCTACTGTCTTAAGGCTGTCGTAGCTCGCTTGTGATCCAAGAGATGAGCTGCTCAAGGATCCTGCCTTACTTCCATGTAGCTCCTCTACATGTCCATGTCACCCCACCTCCGTGGTTCATGAGCACTCATGGCTACATCATCTCCTGACCAATCATCTGCCACCGCTGCTTTGAAAGAAGATGCTTCCTTGTCCTTCTTCTTTTCTGGACAATGGCTGGCAAAATGTCCCATTTCGCCACACTGGAAGCACTTGATCTTAGAAAGATCCTTCTTCTTCTTCGGCTGCTTCTTCGATGCCAAGGCTGCATCTTCCTCCACTTCCTTCTTAACCTTGCTCAACGCAAGGTTGTGCTGCTTCTTGGTGAACCTTCGTAGTTCTTCTTGCCGCAAGATCGACCACAAGTTGTCCCAATCTAGGAGGTCCACTCTGCCCAAGATACTTTGGACAAAGGTTTCCCACTCATCCGTGACTGCATTGAAGGCAGTCCTGACTATCACTACATCATCTACGGTTGCATCCGTTGCAGTCAGTTGATCCCTGATTGACTGCAATCTGAAGAGGAAATGCTCGATGTCTTCACCCTTGGTCATCATGAATGACCTCATTTGGGCCTCCAACAGCATCTTTCTTTGGACTGATTTTCCCTCATATAGGGAAGTCAAGGCCTTCCACATTTCATTAGTTGTCCTCTTCTCAGCTATGTGTGGCACAATACGATCCTTGATATAGTCCATTATTAGCCACTTGACATGCCCAGCATATTCTCTATGCTTCGTTAGGAGATCTACATCTATCGGCGTGGGCAGGGTCTACTCTACATGATCTCTTAGACCATATGCCTCTAGGACAATCAGGATCCTAGCTTTCCATACCGAAAAGTTTGAGAGACCCTCTAGCCTATCATGATCACGCAGTCCATGAGGAGCCATCTGCTCAGAATGTGTCAGAGTTCCTCTTCTCTATGCTAGAGATCTTGGATTTAGGGTCCTTTTCAAACTAGGAACCCTCTGCTCCCACTGACACTTGATTTCCCTCCTTGTAAATCTACCAAATCAACTATGATTCAGCTTCTTCTTTGATCCTTTGACCAAACTGCAAGTTTCCTTTGGCAAGAAACTCTCTGAGAAGCTGATCTCTTCCCAAACTTTGTCACTTGTGCTAAGGTTAAAAATCTGAAAACTTCAGAAGTTTAACCCCACCAGCTCTTCTAAATTTCTGCAACTTTTCTGCAGACTTTTTCTGGATCTAAGAGATTCAGATCTGAATCACACTGGCCAGCTTCAAACCCAACCAGCTTTGTTTCTGAGCTGCCTCTATGTAGTAATTACGTGGGCTTGCTAGGACACAGCGTTGGACAGCGTCAGCCTTCCCTCTGCATGATTCTGCTCTTGAAAACTGCACTGTCCCTTCAGATCTTCTTTTATACTGCCTTTCTAGCTGCTTTTTGCAGCTAGATCCTTCAGATGCTTCAGCTGATGACCCTTCTAGATCTGCAATTGCTCTGAAACCATGTAGAAATTTCTAAATCTTAATTCTTATGCATAAATTATTTTTGTTAATCCGGTTAAGCTTCTCCTACTTATACAAGTTATCAACTAAATAAATTCAAGTTAACATCAAAGCAAAAGACATAACAGATCTCTACCAATTCAGATCTAGAATAAGCACATGCACACATAGACAAAGTGACAGTTATTTCTGGACAAACTATCCCCGGAAAAACCCAATGTGGGAAAACCGGTCTCTGGCTGCTGGAGGACTCTATTATTAAGAATATTTCTGAATACACAACTCTGGGTTCCGGATCTAGAAAACCCTACAGAGAAAACTCTATATCTGCAGCACCTGGCTGATTTAAGACCAACGATACTGACTGATCCACATCCTCAAACGGGATTTACAAAACTCGGCCAGATCTAGGCCTAGAAACCCCAGATCTGCCCCTGAAAGGCACTGTGTCAGCCTCTGAAGGCCTCCAAATGCTCAGCGCTGTCACTGGAAGGGACTGCGTTACCCCAAACTGGGTGACGCAGTCACTACACTGCCCCTAACGGTCTCTGCGTAACCCCTAAAGGGTTTCCTAAAAATCACGATGTCTTTGTTGCTGCTGTCGTCTGTTGCAACTTGCTGCTGTTGCTGCCGTCTGCTACTGCTGTTGTCGTCTGCTGCTGCTGCTGCCGTCTGCTGCTGCTGATGATGCCTTCCTCTGCGTTGTCTTTCCTGATCTATTCTCTGCTTCTTGTGTATTCTAGACCTCGAGATCAGATCATCCCCTTGGTATAAATTCCCCTCTCTGCAACTGAAACACTTGAGAATTCTTAGCAACCCCGCCCTAGAATCTCCGCATAGCTTCAATGCTCTGCCTCTGTGTGTTTTACAAATGACCCCAAACCTTTCCTTTATACTTATCTTGTTGACAAATCAACGGCCAAGACTAAATCTTTAATCAATGGCTAAGATTAAAGGAAAGCTTGATCCGTGTGACTTAAGATAATTTCATCACATGTTTAATTAAATTCACTTTAATTATTTTATTTTCCTAAGTTTTAACTTAGGAAATACATTAAAATAATTAATTAATTTAATATCTCCTAAACCAGATGAAATTTCCCAAATCCATTTATGGGTCTTGTAGATCCAATGTACTCTAGTCCCTCCACAAAATTTGGGACCTAGAGCACAACTGATGCTACCCCAAATACACAAAATCTCAACAAAGAAGAGAGATGATACCAAACACTATCTCAAGGCGAAAGAGGTGAGCTCCAAACTCTGCAAGAACAATGGGCTGAGGAACTGTCTGCTTGCACCGAATGATGCGACAAAGAAGGGTGATCTGCACTCTCTCTGCAAAAGACCAATCGGACTCTAGTAAGCTAGGACCCCAAACCTCTGAACCATATAGAACTGTGGGTTGAACAAGACTGTCCATCAGTGACATCTTGGTTGATATGTCCTGAAAATGATTCTGAAAACATTCTCTCGAGAAGAGCCAAGGATCCATAGCCCTTGTTGATTCAAGGCTGGAGTGCAGGCCGAAAGCTAAAGCGAGGTCTTGTGAATAGTACCCCCAAATAGGTGTATGAGCTGGTGATCTCAATCTCCTCTCCTTTGAAAAAGAAATGGAGGTCACAAAGGAACTTCTTCGACGTGTTGAAGATCATAACCTTGGTTTTACCTAGGTTAACCGTCAACTGTCGAACATCACTGAAAAGGGCCAGGGCATCCAACTGCCTCTACAATCTGTCAGGCGATGGGGCTAGAAGGACCACGTTATTTGCAAACAACAAGATAGAAATCAAGACATGATGTAGAAGGCAACCATCACCGTCCTGGATGTGTTCACGCAAGGACTCCAGCTTGTCAATATAGATCCCAAATAGTGTGGGGGACAAGGGACAACCTTATTTTACCCCAATAGTGCTCTGGATAAATCTGATAGCCGATGTGCTGTGCGCAAACGGCCAAGGACCGACTCATATAAGCGCATGATGGCTGACAAGAGGGTCTCTGAGATGCCAATATCTCTGAGTCTTTGGAATGATGCTTCTCTAGGGACCGAGTCAAAAGCTTTTCGAAAGTCTACAAAACAGCAATAGACTTTCGAAGAGCAATGTCGTGCCTCCTCAATGATGGCCCTACGTGTAAGGATGTGGTCAATAATCTGGTGCTCAGGTCGAAATCCAACCTGTCCTCTAGCTCTAAGTTGTTTCCACTCAAGCTCCTTGGAGATTTGGAGGTGGAGGGATGTAGCATATAGTTTGGAGAATGTGTGGCCCACCATGATAGTCCTATAATTGTTGGGATCTAAGTTGGGCCCTGATTTGTGTATCGGGTGAATGATGTGATGAGACCATGTCGATGGGAAACCTGTACAGACCACATGGTTGAAGAGGTGAACCAAGTAAGGAACCAGAGCACGAAGACCGTGTTTAAAGAACTCTGCCTAGAAAGCATCCTCATCTGCTGCTTTGCTGCTGTTCATCACCCAAATGGCCTCTCTGATGTCACTTTCATAGAATACGAAACCTGAAGAGGGCGGAGAGGTCACCTGAATCTGGGGTTGCCCTGGGATGTCATAGAGGGTGAACACATGGGAGAACATGGACTGGGGGTTAAGGTCGGAGGGGAGGGGAGAGTGGCAGGGGAGGAAAATACGCCAGAAGTGTCTAGGGGAGTGAGCAAGAGAGGTACACAAGTCACGTCTTCTCTGAGAGACAGAGATACGTTTCTTGCGACGGAGGAGGCGACGATATGAGGCTTTGATATTGGGGTAGGAGGGGTGAGTATGGATGAATGCATGTCGAAGCTGGCGGTAGAGAGCTTTGCATTCCTCATCATACCATCGATTCATAGGGCAAGGTTTGGGTTTATAGAGGTGGAAGTGGGAGTACTTGTTCGATGCGGAGACAGATAGTGAGAATTGGTCCATGGAGGGGAGCATCTCGCGAAGGTGGGAAGAGAAGATGTCTAGGTCACCCTCATCAAAACAAAAAGTAGTATGAGGTGAGCCTTTGGGGGGAGGTGGGGTGAGAATGGGGGGGTTGTCAACACGAAGAGAGAAAGAAAGAAGAGCATGGTCAGCTAAGGGGATGAGAGACAATTGTACTTGTTCGATGCGGAGTCAGATAGTGAGAATTGGTCCATGGAGGGGGGCATCTCGCGAAGGTGGGAAGAGAAGATGTCTAGGTCACCCTCATCAAAACAAAAAGTAGTATGAGGTGAGCCCTTGGGGGGAGGTGGTGTGAGAATGGGGGGGTTGTCAGCATGAAGAGAGAAAGAAAGAAGAGCGTGGTCGGCTAAGGGGATGGGGGAAACAAAAAAGTGATGAATGAAGGGGAGGAGGTTCTGGCTAGAGAGGAAATAATCAACAACGCTTGCTCCTCCACCATGAGGCCGACATGTGAAAAAGCGGGAGTTTGGAAAACACGAGAGGCCATTAAGAATCAACAGCTCCTGAGATTCGCCCAAGTGTAAAAGATGTCGACCATAGGCGGTAAGGGGCCCAAATGCATCATCAGACATCCTGTGAAATCCCACTAACTCTGGATGGATCTCCTGGATGCAGTACACGTCCTCAAACCGATTGTGAAGAGGAAACTGGAGGGCTCTAGTGCGGGAGTTGAAGTCACCTAGAAGAATAACCTCCCCAACTATTGAATATTGGGCTATGCCGACATACAAATTGACAAAAGGATCCCCGCTAGGCCCATTATGAATGGCATATGATGAAGAAACAGGAGGGAAGTAACAAACAACAATGTAAATGTCCTTAGGGAGAGGAGAGACCCCTCGAACCCGAACCCACATAAACCTCACAAACTCATCCGCAACCACCAAAGAAATCCTGCTCTGAAAGGAATCTCTAATGAAGCAAGCCAATCCCCAGAACCTCTGATACCACCGAAACTCCTCGTCTCCTGCCAACAAGCTGAGACCTTATTGTAACCTGTAATGTCTGGGAGAGGTCGAACAGGGCTCTCATGCATCTCGATGATGAATGAAATATCCGACAATCGAAGAGCATCATATAATAGACATAGCGATGCCCAAAAAGACCCATTCCCATTCCAACAACTGGCGGAAATGGATGCCCCTTGTTGCCTCCCCCAACGACCCTGTCATTTGGAGGACCCGGAACAGGGCTTCCACCCAGGTGGAAAATTGTCCCGAATCACTGCTTTGAGGTTCCTGATAACTGCCCATTTCCCTGCCTGGCGTGCTGTTGTAACCAACTCCTTAGAGCGTTTGAGCTCAACAACCTGTGTTTTAGTGAGATCTTCATCAAGGAAGATCTTACTAGGAAGTGAGAATAGCTTTCGCTTAGCTCTAAGAGCCCGAAGGCGATCAGCGGCCGACCTAAATCAGAGAAAGAGAGTGGAATCGTACCCAAGCGAAGCCCTATCAAGGGTCACATCCTGGAGATCTAGTTTTTCATTGAGGAACAGGGTCCCAACCACTATGGGGTCTAAGGATGTGAGAGGCAAAGGAAGCCCTCTCACTTTGAGGTTCAATTATCGCGCTTGTCTAGTGCGTTCTTCCATGAGTTTAGATTGTACCACCTCCTCAACTGCAGCTAAAGGGGGAGCGAGGGGGGTATCCCTTCCTCTAGCAACCTGTGCCCATGAGTTGATGTGTGTTTTTGTTTCTTGTTTAAAGGTCGCTTGCTGAGCTTTGATCTCCTCCTATTTGTTTTTCAGATCGAGAAGTTTAGCGTGTAGAGTGTCATTAGAGGGGTGGTGGCAAAATGCTTGCTCCTTGTTGTCCCTCAATAGCTGCTCCAGTAACCATTCTCGCCTTCCATTACAACTACTCTGTCCCTGAGTTCATCGACCTCCCTTTTTAGTGCCTGGTTAGAGGATTCAAGGGTTTCCAATCTCCTAAATAGTTCCAGAAAAGCCATGTTGTCGCATCGAAATCCATAATCGGGCAAAGGTGACGGTTCCGACAAGATTTGAAAGAAGTCTTCGACACCTATGTCTATGTCGTTAGGAGGTCGTGACAACGTCATCACCTGCGGTTGATCCTGTTGCTATGGTTGGGTGCCCGGGGATCCAGGCGTCATGGTGTTGACATCATTAACGAAGATCTGCATCTTGAAAGTGGAATAACACTGTTGAAGACTGATCTCTACACTTCCACAAGAGCTCTTCAAGAATCTCTCATCGTCGAGGAGAAAACAGACCAGAGAGACGTACCAGTGCCAACAACACGGGCCAAGGCCCAAAGCAGACCTGATAATCGGTACTCGCTGAGGAGTTATGACAAACACTTTACCTGCAAACCCACAACTCTCGTCTACGCGCTTTCACAGCAAGATTCCATGCGTGAATTAGCAGCAGCTGGCAGACAATCGCCAATCGCGTGAATGAGCGGCAGATGGCGGACAGATCTCTGTAGAAGAAGTAATGTTGAAGTTGTGAGTTCCACGATGCCTGGCGGACAGAGTTTCTGCAAAGAGCTGGTTCGACCTCTCTGCAAGCGACTGGGCAACAAAGGGGAATTGATGAAGGTAGTCCTTTATCAAGGTTTACTTCCACACAAATCCTTGCACATGCATGCATTCCTTCTCATGGATCAGCTCGATCAATATATTTCCCTAGCGCATTGCCAATAGACTTGAAGGTTTCCTCATCAAGTTATTTATTGATTTTTTGGGATTTATCTGTGTTCAAGACGTAAGAGAGTTCCTAAACTTCAGGTGAAACTAACATCCATGAACAGGGAAAGAGAGTGAGATTAACTACTGTTTCTTTTATCTTCATTTTCATCTCTCGATCTTCAGATTCTCCTCTCTAATCCAAGCTGTCACCTTCTTACTAAGAGATAGAATTTAAATATATTTAGCCAAGGTTCAAGTAATAAAAAAGAAGGGGAGTACAGCGATAATTCTAGAAAATAATTCCCAGTAAAATGGACGTTTGAACGTTGTGCAATGAAATATACAGATCCGTCAGATTAACATAAAGAAGTTTGATATCCTGGCTAGTATATTGCATTGGCAGTGGTTGAGGTGCATTAACACTGTGGAGTCAAGATATGGGAAACACCGTTTAGTAGCTAAAGTACCTTTGCTTATAGATGGCTCTTGATTGCACCTAAACAATATAAAGTCCAGACCAAATCACAGGAACAACTTAATGGAGATCGTCTTACACGTTGAAAGAATAGCTGCTATCTGAGAGGTTATCGCTTTTATCTAGTCCTAACTACTGTCTATCCAGGTGTATTTCTTTTCAAAAATGAAGCATATAGGACGTTAGAAACCAATCAGTATACATGTTGGGTTTTTATTAAATGCAGCATATATTACGTTAGAAACCAATCAGTATACTTGTACATCAAGATTGACCTGTCCAGGCGCCAAAGAGCAGGCACCCCAGATCCCCATGTACATAAATAAGGAAAGTCAACAAGTGTAGTTTGGCTCCAAGCTGAGTATCGTTATCTAGATAGCAGTTATTTGTTTGCTCCCGTATTTTGTTTACTGAAAAACTTTCAAATGGCTGCTGTAATCCTTATCCTTGAGGACATCAAAAAATATCAACAGAAAGCTTGAAAAAAAAGCTTGGCCATGTGCGCACACCCTGTAAAGTTGCTTGCATTCTGCCTTCTCCAGCAGAAAATAGCTAATAGTTGTAAAGAAAGGGATATAGAAGAAATCAGCCTCCTCTTGACGGTGCACCCTAACAACCGTCTTCAATTGTCTCTCACTTTCAGGAGCAATTAGGTCTGCCCACAGCCAGTAATCGATCGAATGCTGCAAATAACAAAACAGTCGAGACTTCAACCCTTGCAAGAGGGAAAATTCAAAAAAAAAAAAATTCAAAGCATCGATGGATTGAATTATCCTCTGGTCTCTTTGTAGGCAATTTGATCAAGATACTAGCTGCCAGCCATGATTACTAATTTGTTTGAAGCTTCACTGATTCATATTTATTTAAAACTCTAACTATAGCAATGATCCATTTTTTAAATTAAACCCTAATGCTAGCAATGATCAACTTTAGCCAAGACCCTAACTGGTGTCTTTTTTTTCTTTTTTTTTAAACCGTAACTGGTGGCTTGCCTGTTCAATGAGGCGATGGACCGGGCTGCCATTTGACGTCAAATTTGCCGTCTCCCGGTACGTGTTGTGGAAAAGCGAAAGCAAATCGAAAGTAAACTTGGACGGCATGTCGTAAACATAAATTCTGAGAGGGAAAGGGCCTTCTTTGTGATATTCCGTCAGCTCCAGGCGTTCTCTTGCCCACATTGCATCGTCTAGTCGTTTTGCGGCTTCCTGTGTCAGATTATCGTCAACAGACTCCAAGTTATCCGACGATCTTGAGCTCTGCTGAGGGCTTCTGGTTTTCAAGAAGTTCTCCAAAGATAGAACAAATGAATGTTGAGGATGCGCTTTCATGAATTGCGATTTTGACGATGAATGCGGTGTATTGTTGTGAAATGACAGGTAGTAGAGCGTAATTGGTATAATTACAACGATCAATGCAAAAGTGGCTAGGATTGCTCTCCTGGATGACATTGAAGAAGAACGAAATAACCTCTGTACAAAATGCTGCCTCCCTCCCATGGTTTTTTTATGTTTACAAGCATTCATTATTTCATTCAATCACAGAGCAGACAGAGAACAGTAGGAGACTGATCATGTACATGGATGAACGGACGGATCTGAAGATATATAAAGCATGAGATCTACCAGTGTAGCTCTCCAGACTGATTTCGGTTTCCAAGAGCCATGGGCTTTGTCTCGTTGCCACCGTCTCCGGCAGGGAGTACTTTTCAATAACAGAAAGGGGGGCGGTGTTACGATAATCACTTAGACGGTAGTAATTTTGCTGATTGAACCCTTATAAGTGAGATGATTTTAGTAGAGACAGAATTTCTTCCTCGTTGTTGTGTGTAATCAATTGAGTTTAGTGACCTATGCTTCCGATAATCACAAAGGTAGCTCTGAGTTGAGTGCCCTCTGCTGACGATAATCAACAAGGTAGCTCTGCTCCCGTGAAAAATACGCCCTGGGACCTGCTGTCCGTTGTGACAGAACGAATGAAATGCTTATGCAGTGGACGTGTTAAAGATGATTGACATATGTATATGTATTTTTAAAGTATGTATTTTTAGTTTTTGGGAAAAGTGGAAATAGAGAATGCGAAGTCTTCAAATATATTAGGGAAAATTATGCATGTAGTTCTTTAGATAATTTATTCAGCAAAGAGTTTGTTGAGAGGTTGTGAGCTTTTATTGTAAATCTCCACAGAGAAAGGGTTGATTACAAGAATAAAATGCTGCATAGGTTATTTTTAGCCTAGTGAACGTTAAAAATACTTTCTTTCTTTCTTTCTTTGAAATGGTGTCTCTAGTAGCTCTGAGTTGAGTGCCCTCTGCTTCCGATAATCACAAAGGTAGCTCTGAGTTGAGTGCCCTCTGCTACCGATAATCAACAATGTAGCTCTGCTCCCATGAAAAATACGCCCTGGGACCTGTTGTCTGTTGTGGTGACAGAACGAATGAACTGCTTATGCAGTGGACGTGTTAAAGATGATTGACATATGTATATGTATTTTTAAAGTATGTATTTTTAGTTTTTGGGAAAAGTGGAAATAGAGAAAACATTTCATTTTAGAATGTGAAGTCTTCAAAGACATTAGGGAAAATTACGCAGGTATTCTGCAACTAGTTCTTTAGATAACCTATTCAACAAAGAGTTTGTTGAGAGGTTGTGAGCTTTTATTGTAAATCTCCACAGAAAAAGGGCCGATTACAAGAACAAAATTCCGCATAGGTCATTTTTAGCCTAGTGGACATTAAAAATACTTTCTTTCTTTCTTTCTTTGAAATGGTGTCTCCACAGTTATTTTAATCCTCTTGATGGGGGAGTGGTGAATAGCTATATGTCACATTTTTATTTTTAATTTGTCTTTCCTGAATTTGAAATGAGGATGGATTTATATTTGATAAGAGTTTTCAGCAAATGTTTTGGTTGTTACTTTCTAAAATAGATGTACCAATAATTTATGGAACGCATATGGATCTTATTTTAGTGGGATCTATGTGGGGATTGTCTATTCAGCTTTATCATAATCGATCAAATATCTCTTGAAATTGAATATGAGTGGATAGAAGAACAAATTGTGTTCTCAACTGCTCAAGCTACTAATTCGAAACCCAAAGACTTGGTAACTTGTTGGGATTATTTGGACAAGATGTAGGTTTTAGATCAATTGGTTGTCACTATAACCTATAAGCTAGTCAACAAGACACAAATCTAATAGGTAATTTATGACTTGGCAAGGATTGGCACATTCAAGAACACATCTAGTAAGGATTGCAATCATGGGATGTATGCCCTTTAGTTGTCAAGTAACGACACTCGATATACGCAAGGTCTTTTAAGGAAACAAGGTGTCTTGACCCAACCTCTAAGGTTATTTAATGGAAGTAGGGTTATCAAAATTCCTCCTTGAAGGTTATTTTATGGAAGTAGGGTTATTGAAATTCCTCTTTCTTCAGCCACCTTAAAACTCATTTATGAGATCACCATTGTCTTTAACTCATTGAGAGCTTTCCAACGATATAAATTTCATCAAAATCCCAACATTGGACAGAAAGCTACGTCAAATGTACGTACTATTGCCACGTGGCGAACGTGGTCATCCTTTGCCCCATGTCATCATTGTACAATGCCATATCAATTGACAAATGGTAACCCCTACCCATGTGTCACCGAAGACACCTAGCAAACACTTGGAAGTCTCTTACCCACATGTCAACATGACAAAGAGCCATGTCCATAGCTTGGCCACATCAGTGTTGCTAACGAGGCCACTAGGAAAATTAACCCCTAGAAGAAAAAAGATAATATCACTTGACTTAAGGTTGATTCGATTGACGAACCTCCACACTTAAACCCCTTTTATAGCTAAGCTCTCGATTACAATCCCCATTAGCCCGTGTAACTAAAGACTAAAGCTAAAATCTCTCATCCTTAAATTTCCAAAGTAGTTCCCTCGATATGTCAACTCATTTCCATGAATAGCAAGTAATTAGTGTATTGCCATTAATAATGGAGTTATTAAAATTTATACTTTCCATTCATTATATGTATATATAAACAAAATATATGTTAATTACGTTGGTTATTGTGACGATATGAAGTCATTTTTGTATATCTTGTGTTAGTGGTTCAACGTTTTTATTACACTAAGAGACACTTTACAATTCAATATGGGGGCAATATGATGTTAATGTTTGTAAACATTTACATATGAGCTTAATTCAAAATAAATAAAAGGTTTAAGGTAATATAAAACCCAACATGGGGGAGATGTTGTAATGTTCAAAATTTAGTGGAAACATTTAAATGTTGGCTCAATTAATAATAAAAGGTTATAAAACAATAAAAGCTAATTTTTTATATTGTAATTTTGTTTTTATTAATAAAATTACGAACAACTTTTTGTTAAAATAATAAATGGAAAAATGTAGAATATCCTATTATTAGTGTTTTTTATGTGTTGTCAAATATCTTATTGCACTAATTGCTTAATAAGTCTTTGTTAGTAGCCCCAAGGGTTAGCTCAAGCGGTAGTGAGCCAATACGTGGTCCTCTCCGTTGAGGGAGGTCACGGGTTTGATTCTTGAGTCCTTTGGGGTTAGGCGCCGAAAGTCCGCCGAACGGTTTACCGCGGGTACCATCCAGAAATTCTGGGGAAGTACGCCCGGGTTTCCCGTGAGCTTTCCCCTCGTGAAAAAAAAAAAAAAAGAAGAAGTCTTTGTTAGTTGTGAGATCCTATATTCTAGGAATTTCTTCAACTAGATTGCAATACTATATATGCAAGTGATCATTATCTTCGTGAATGAAAGTATGAGTGGTGCAGTGTCTTGTGTGAGCAATCGTCTCACCAACGAGCTGCAACCTTTCTTCAAATTTTGTCTTTCATATTTTCTGAATTAGTATCAGAGTTGAGGGTGCGAGAGCTAAGGGTGTGAATGTTGTGCGTGATCAATAAAGTTGTCAAGGGAGTGTTTGCTATTCTTGAGCATTGAGAAAAGTATATATTGAAGTTGTGCGTTGAACATATGGTACACTAGCATGGTTGAGGAGAGCTTGTCTCGTGTTATTGTCATATTGTGTTGGTAAAGTAAGCCACTAGAGTGTGGTCGACTTGTGTGAAGGAAGAGTTGTGTGGTGTGTTATCACTTCTCTCTACATGGTGTTCGTGAAATTGTGTGCTTCTAGTGCGTGCTGTGGAGCGGTTGTTGTGTTGTGTATTGAAAACTAAGCATATTTGTTGTGATGGCTTATGGAATCCGCTCATGGGTCAATTGGGTGTAATGGCATAGATTGCATGTGTTGGAAGCTTTTTGATGGTCAAAACCCTGATGTGATATTAGAGTTTTGGCTTTTGTTGAAGCATTAAGAGATTTTCATTTTCCTTTGAATTTGAGCAGAAGTGTGGATCCACAATGAGTATAAACCTATTTTCAGTGTTTTTGAATGGTGGACACTTCTTCTTTTTTCTCTTGTCGATTTTGTGCATTTATTTGTGTCATATTTTGAATCGATCTGTAAGGTTGCATTGAAGATCATAGATTGATGATTTTTTTTAAATTAAGAATCTTTACTGTGGTCGGAAGGTTAAGATTCGTCATCATTGAAAGGAAACCTAGTTTAATGAAATGTGGAGGAGGATGGGGCATTCTTGCTAATTTCCAAGGGTGTGGTTTTGTGTTAGAAAGTGTTGTGATGTGTGTGAACCTTTTTGTGGTCTGGGGTTAAAGATTCAGGTGAAGTTTTGTAAATTATTGTGTTCTCCTCGTCTTCGTCTTAGTGTCTCTTATATACCCTCGCAATTTTCAATTAGGCTATGATTCATTTCAATTTGAAATGCTGAGAGATATTTCAAGTTCTAAAAGTGGGTATCTGTAGTGAATTTTTCAGTGTTAATTTAGATTGGTGGCGTGTCACATATATTTGTTATGATATCTAATGTGCAGATATTGTCATTAATTGATAGCCAAGATGTTATGGAATCAACTACTATGGAATTGCATAAACGTGGTTTGACATCGCGTTATTTACTTGAACTTCCTTTTAAGTTGTTTATGCATCTTTGTTACACAGTAATTTGTCACCATGCTCACTACCCGTCCCTGATCCTAAAGTGCCCTGTGACAGACCCTGTGCGATGTTTCCACTGCGAAGAAATATGTAAAGACATCCCCTGAAGACTCAAAGAAAACTGGCTTGGAAGATTACTGAAGGAACTTGGTCAAAACCTTAGTTTTTTGGGTCAGCGTGTTTCCTAGTTTCATGCTCGCACTAATGTCAGATTGACAATTTTGGCTTAGCATTGCCAACACCCTTATTTCTTGTAAAACCACGTTGATCCCTTTCTGGCAGTGTTTCCTCAAATGGAGGAGAAGCTTCGACCTCTAGAAGTTCCAGGGCAGCGAGTTGGTTGCTAAACGGTGGTGATAGAGTCGAGCTCTCTGATTTTAGAGCTTTGATCTCATCCATGGGGGTTTATCCCTTAGAAAGTGGACCTTCCTCCTCCTTTCATGGGCTCCCAACCTCTTCTCCCTTCCTATAAATTGGTCCCCATCCTTCCACTATTGGTTGGTCATGTTAGGGTTGGTCTAAACTCTTGTTCCCTTTACATTCTTGCATTATGATAACACCTAAGTTGTTTGGGAGAAAGAATTCTTTAGAGCTTCGGTGAAGGATTCAGATTTTCACCAAATGGAGGCCTCCAACATCAAGGCATGGATTGTAAGCTCTTCCTTTCATATTTATCAATAAAACATCTGATGTTTGCTTTCTATATTTGTCTAATATTTTATGCAAATATTATGTACTCCTTGGTCTTCTAGATAGCTAATGTTTAATGATTATTATGTATTGGATGACGTTTGTTGTTCCCTCTTGATCATCTGCAGGTATTCGTGTGCCACCATTAGCAAGGAGCAAGCCTAAAAGGATCGTGGATGAAGGTCATCATCAACGGATTCGAACATAACATCAGGAAAAGGTACCTCTATCTCTTTTATTGTCGCAGTTTGAATATTAGCTAAGAAATCTTTGCATTAGAAAGCATCTCATGTTGCTAGACCCACTTTAGGGCTAGAGAGATCGTCCCTGTCTGCATAAGGGATTTATCTTGACAATGGAATTGGCAACTCTGCTGGGGAGCTTATCCTCTTAGCCTTCCTTTCCTGGGTTGATCTTTGATCAGTTTGAATGATTACTGAAATCTAAGCTTGCTTAGGCCCCTGTTAGTTTGCATAGGATTTTATAGTCATTTCACTATGTCAGGTTTGGTTTTGGTGTGAAACTCTTTTTTGTTTTTCCTTGTTTTTAGCGCCCAACGCGTTTTCTGTTTTCACAATAGTGCTACCAGTGCTATTCTATATAGCACAGCTTCGATGATCTGTCTTTCAACACCCTTCTTCTCATCACATAAGCGTTGATCTTAGACCTAGGAAAAGTTAGGGTTTCCCCTTGTTTTTCCAGTGTGTCATGGCCCCTGGAGAATTATTTTTGAGTCTCAATGACCTCATGCCTGTGTGTTTGACTCGTTTGTCTTGTTTGAACGAGTGTTTTCATTTCTTTGACTTGCTTGTGAGTTGGAGGATTTTTTACCATTTCAAACACCTTTTGCCGCATTTCTTCTGACTAGGTTTGAAGTAGTTTGTCATATGCACTCGTCATCATTGCATTATAATCTTACCTTCAATTTAGTGTCAAGCATAAGATCACAAATTGTTTGATATACGAGTTTAGAAGAGTGCGTCTTTTTCCAAATTCAAAAGAAAACTTAAAGTGATTTTCATTTTAGTTCTTTGATTTGGCTTGTGTCTATCGTTTTGAAAAAATGAGTGAAAAGCATTTCATTCATGTATTCTTAAAGCAATTTTGATTTCCGTTCGATTGAAAGAAAAGTGAAAAGTATAGTTTTTTCATTTCTTCATTCGTTTTGTTCATTTTACTTTTGATTGCATTTCAAAGTAAAAAAAAATAAAAATAATAATAATAATAATAATAATTTTATGCATCTTAGTGGAAAATATAATTGTTTTCATTTTTTCAGTAAGTTGCATTTTGGGGAAAGTGAATTCAATTTGAAATAATTGCATTTCATAGTTTTGAACTAGTTTGGGCGAGCATCGTTCTTTGCTACATTGATTGCACTTTTGTTTGTATCTCTTCCCTCAATAGTTTAGACTTCATTGAAATGGAAAGATTTTCTTTTTGCATTTAGGATACATTGTAGGATTCACGTGACATCGAATTTGAGCCAAAAAATGAAACTTAACTTGAGATCAACATTAGAATTTACCTAATTTACCTTAAGGAGCATTTGGAACTAACGAGAACACTTGGAGGTCTAGGCTAGAGATGTGTTCCAGCGTCGTAAAACGTAGGAGTTGTCACTAACGGTCTGCGTTACAACCCAGGGGTGATATCGTGTCCCACATATGGAAGTATATTGATGTATGATAAGTATATTCGGGGCGCTCTCATCAAACGGTTACGCATTAGACAACACTACTACGAACTGGACTCCCATGTACCGTCGCGTATATTTTAGGAGACACCATTAGGTTGCAAGTCTCCCATAGTAACCGAGTCAGGCGCCTTGTAAATGTGATACACCAAACACAACATTCAAGGAGATCAATTGTAGTATGTTAAGTTCTTGGTCGTTTTTTCTATCATTTATCACCAAGGTGTATATTACAGTTCACGAATACTTGGTAAAAATTTATGCCTAGTACACCCCTTTTTGATTTATTTTTTGTTTAATTCTAAAAGTAACTGCCCACGAAAACATTTTACTTGTGCATTTCTCCAGCCTCATCGTTGCTTGGTAAATTGTGGGTTTTAATATTTTCACCTCTTCCTTTCTTGATCTTGTCTTGAAAGGTCATCATGGTTGAATTGTCGGATTCACCTCGTCCCTCCTCCGAAGGATCTCAAGAGGCTCTTCCTGAGGTACCCCAGTTTCCAGTTAGACTCCTTGAAGCTCAAGGTGCCGAACTCGGGATTGTCATAAGTGTACAACCCATTACATCTCGACCACCACCTAACAATTCTCCTTGGACGACATCGGAAGACTTTGAGTGAGAAAGCCCTGAACCATCTACAAAGTTTATGGTCTTTCCTAAGAATCTTCTCTTTGATCCAATTATGGTCTCGCCTCAACAGGCTTATATTCCTTTTGATCAACCTAGCATTCCCCTTCCTGCTTCTCCAGTAGCATCTCGCTCTACTGTCCATCAGTTATTTCCTGACGAAATGGCATCCAATGCTAAAAATTTCCCATTCGTGAGTGCTCATCGGAGTACTATATAGGAAACCACTGGCACCTACATTTTGGAAGCCGCTTCATCTGTGTTTCCCTCTGAAGGTGAACTTTTTGGCTCCACACCTTATGATTCAGGTAGTGGAACTAAAATACCCTTTTTTCAAGTTGCCTCTCCACTTCAAAAAGGGTATACCTCTTTGGGAAGCCTTGTTTCATAAGCTTTCGACACTGCATCTTTATTTCCAGATCCCGTTTGGTCAATGGGCATCCCTCCGTCTTCCAGCCCATTCTTTTCGAATGTGGCTGCCACATCTCAACCTGCTGTTCGACCTGCAATTAATATTGGTCAGATGATTGTTTCGATAGGAATCTGCTACCCACTTCTCGCCATTTATGATTACTGTGGTTCCACCATTGAGTGGACAATCTACGGTTTCATTCATGCCTGGGGGGAAGTCTAATCCTCTTTACGTACCTCCCCTCTCAGGTGGAGGGCCACTGAACTCTGGACCCATTCCAGGGCAGGACAACCTAATACTAGTATAAGTGGGACATTGTTTTCACAATCAACGAACATTGTCGTAGGGATCGTTCCTTTGAGTGGTCAACCTACTTCAGCCACATTTGTCTATCAGCAACCCCACGTTCAATATTCTCAGGTTCAATAGCCTCTCCAACAACCAAATGTACCATATTCGTATGTTAAATAACCCAACATCCCTCGATAATATGTTTGACAGTCGAATGTACAATATTAGTATGTTCCTCGACCAAATGCCTCTCAATAGTATGTCCAACAGCCCCAGCTTCCCATAGGTGTTGTTGTGCCTAACCCTCAATTTGGTCCTTACACCCAAACTGGTCTGAATCTCCCTCTGGGTCAACCTAGTCCTCACCCCAATCAACCTGGTACTCAGTACCAACCACTTCCTCATGGTCAGTACCAGCAACCCCATCACAAGCCTCAGCTTGGTGCTCAATATCAGCGTATTCCTTAGTACTAGCAGGCCCAATTGGGATCTCAGGTTGGACCCTATGTTCAACAAGGACCACAAGTTGGACCCCATGTTTAGCAGGGACCACAGGCTAGACCTCATGTTTAGCAAGGACCTCGCCCTGGACCCTATATCCAGCAAGGTCCGCAACCCCAAATCCAGCAAGGGCCTTATCAACAACCCAAGCAAGGTCCCTACATTCAACAGCAGCTACAACAAAGTCCTTACCAACAATGGGGGGTAGTATTTGTATCCAAGACAAAATCTTCCCTATTGGGGGCATAATCTGTATCAACTAGGTTGGAACACCCAACATTTTTCTCCTCATCATCCTCTCCTGCCATTTTTAGCGACGTTGGAACTACCAAATGTGTCAAAGCTTACAAATGATCCCATCCAACATTAGTTTCATTGGTTGCCAGTTTTGACCATAATCCCGGGAGATTGTCCTAAATTTTAAGGCAAGTCTAGGAAGACCCCCAAACCCATGTCATGATTTACCACTTATGGTGCTTTTCTAACTCTTGGGTCGACGATTCAATTCGTCGTCGTCTTTTCCAACGCACTCTGACCAGTACTGTGACCAAGTGGTATATTGAGCTCCCTCGAGGTGTTTTTGTTGATTTTAACTCCTTGGCTATGGATTTCCTTACTCACTTCCAGCTACATATCCAGTATGAAACTGGCACCCACCTCCTCACCTCGTTGAAACAGTCAAATGCCACTCACATTTTGGATCACATTCATGAATGGCGGCATCACTCTCGCCTCATAAAATTCGATATCCCCGATCATTTGTTGACTGAATGGTTTAAGAAATCATCTGTTCCAAGGATTGATAAAGATCTTGTATAAGTCCACTACTACCGCTGCACCCTCCACTCCTTCCAGTAACCAGAATAATCCTAGTAAAACCTCTGAGTTTAATGTTGTCCAATCTACCGCAACAGACAAATGCTCAAAAGGTAAGAAGAAGGGTAAAGGAAAATCCAAATCAGACAATCCTAAATAGGATTCGAAAAAAGTCATTTGTCGATGATTATTCAACATGCAAGCCCAAATATCCTTGTCTAATATGTGATGATGATCATTACACAAAGGATTTTCCTCAGCGTGTCGAATTTGTCCATCCTCTGAAGGGCACCCCCAGGACCCCAACTATCTTGAAAGAGCCTTTCCCTTCTCAACAGACGCAAATGGTAGATGAACCCAAATCATCTGGAAATTCTCAATTTTTCATGGTTGGCACGAAACCTATCTCTATTACCACGGGATCGAAAGACTACCCCAATCCATCCAAAGCTCCTATGGAACCAAAAGTCACAGATCACCCTTCCTCTTCCACGCCTCCTAGTTCTAGTTCTCTCCATGTCGAGAGACATAGTAGTGCTAGTCCATCATCCAACCACCTCCAAAAGGTGTTCTTCATAAATTATCTTATAATTTGAATGCGATAGCTACACAACACTACAATATTGTAGAGGATCTAGCTCAAGCGCCTTCAGCGATGTCATCTTTGGAAGTCCTTCAGTCGTGTCCATCGCAATGAAAGGCACTATTGTCTGCTATTGGAGGGATTGATCCAGTAGATTCCAATCTTATTACTTTAGATATTGAGAACTTCGTTCCTCGCCTCCCATCTCAGGTAGCTTTTCTTATTCAAGTTATAGTGATGGGGAGAAGCATTCATAGGACTATTGTTGATGAAGGCGCTTCGACCCGTATCATGTCTATCGCTTTTTGGAAATCCATCGACTCTCCTCCATTAAGCTAGTCCTTGAATACTTTGGAAGCTTTCGACGGTAGAGGTTCTCGACCATATGATATTCTCAAATATTTGCCCATCCTATTGGAGGGAAAGACAGTAAATTTAGAAGTTGGGTGGTAGATGCCAACTTTAATTATAATCTCCTTCTTGGACGCAATTGGACTTATGCCATGGTTTGTGTGGTCTCCACCTTTTTCATGTCCTCTGCATCCTCATTAAGGAAAAATCGTGACTGTTGATCAGTTAGCCTTCTTTTCCTCTGATTCTTCAACAGGAAACATTCTATATGTTGGGAATACCACTACCCCCTATGAGAACATCGAGTCGGGTCTATTCAAAGACTCGTCCCTTATGGGAATTTTTCCTCTCCCACCTACGAATGTCGCCACTATCAATATGATATCATCTGGTCAATATCCATGGATTATTCCCAGTCCCGACCAACTTGAAAGATTTGGTGATGTTATCCCTTTGAGCCCTACTGAAAAAATGTATCAAAGTATTCTCATGGTTTCTGAGGCTGCATCTGAAACCAACGACCGATTGGTTACTTCTCTGGACACTTATGCGTAGTCTCCTGGTTTGGTTCTTGGGAATCCTACGATCTCTTGAATGAGACTTTCCCCACTGACGAAAGTATCATGGAGGTAATGTCTCTGGAAGAAACCCCATGGGATGATGGACATCATCGTTCCTCATTTCTCCCAACCCTTGGTGATATATCTGCCTATTTGGAATCCCATACTTCGTCTATACTGAATGGCCCATTTCATATTCCCATCTTGATTCAGAAGTGTTGTCTGAAGGGAACATGGGAAACATTACTCCAACCATTCGAATCGACATCTTTGGGATTGTCGAGACTATATTTTTTCGGGTTTCTTGTTCTCCCCGTGAGCTCAAGATTTATACTGCTTTCCTCACAAAGCGTGACCTACCCACTCCCTTCGACCATGCACTTACCATTTGGTCACTTGCCCACATGGACACTATTTCCATGCTTCGTAACCCTTACTCGGCCAGGGGCATGGGAACTTCACTGCTGCTATGAATTTTCTCACAAAATTGGTCGAGGTAATGCCTACATGCAATATCAACGGTAGAACCGTGGGTTTATTTTTGTTAGTCATTATGGAAATCGGTCATCTGAGTTCATTGTTGAACTCTATCTAAAGAAGTATTATGCTTGATCATGAGTGTGATGCTTTGTACATTAGTGTTTTATTCATTAGTGTGCTTTAGTTGTATTTTTTGTTTGATTGTTTGCTTTGTAGACATGTTTCATCTGCTCACCTTGTGTTCCACTTGATTTTCAAATTTCATCGAATCATTACGTCAGTTTTGTTGATGGCGCTTGTTGTAGCACATAGAACCTATCTTCCGCAACTTGGGCACTCTTTGCCCCTGATGGCAAGTTTATTAATTCAAAAGGTATTTGTTTGGGTCAAACAACTAACACTATTGCTGAATATAGTGCAGTTATCGAGCTAATATTAGAGGCATTTGATTTCGAGATTCAAGATTTGGTTGTTAAATTAAACTCAAAACTGGTTGTGTTACAGTTAAATGACCATTATTATGTGCGAAATCCTCAAATTTTGCGTATGTATTTGCGTGTTCGATTATTGGAAAGACATTTTGATTTTATTGCATATCATCATATTCCAAGATGTTTAAACACATTAACAGATACATTAGCTAATCATGTATTAGATAGACATCTGTGCAACATGTAAAAACCAACACATCATTATGATACACAAGTAGCCGTAGAAACACACACACACACACACACACACACACAGATATATATATATATATATATATATATATATATATATATATATATTGTGTCTGTCAAGTGTGTTACATCAAAATCTCAAAAAATACGTGTTATGTGACAAAAATGGTTTTCTGAACCTATATCAGTACAAAAATGTAAACATAGGGTTGTTATCTGCCCACATGGTGCTCATGATAGCAGGTGACCGCTCGGATCACTCACATACTTTGGGATGCCTCTTAGTGAGGCCTACCAAGTTCCACTCTAACTCGGCTAATGGGTCTGCTCCCTCCTCATATGGGACATCCTCCACCGGGCGAATTACACTCCTCGCGATCGGTGACATGCCTGGTGGTATCTAAGGACCCATATCTGTAAAAACATCATAGGTTCAGATCTCATAATACATGACAAAGACATTCAAAAAGTAAAAATGTTAAAAACAATTTTTACCTGCATCAGTCCACTGTGTGCCTCGCGAAATGGGTAGATCTAGACCCCCCCTGAAGTCGATGCCTACATATCCATAGTCCTCAACCACGATGAGTTGACGACGCAACTAGCTAAAAAATGTTGTAGGGAAATGCATCTGTCGACCCCCACCCTGATGGGGCATGATCTCACACCACCTCATCAACCTCGGGTTTCTCGTGGTTGGAACATGGATCTCCAACCGCTGGTACTGAAACAAAGGTACTCTCTCTAAAAAAAAGGGTAACCAAGATGGACTCGTACCAAAATTGTTTCAGTCGACCTATTTTTCACTTGGTCAATTAGCTCTTCATGTTAGCTAATAACCCCTCGCACCACGTACTGGAATTGGGATTTCGTTGCCTCATGTAACGCATGGGATCCATCCACTCAAGTTGTGCAGTGTAATATTGTGTGCAAGGTAATAACTTTGATATAGGATATCTCTATCTTCCCACTCTCAGTCTTCCTAGCCCTAGGATAGTGTCTCTGAATAAGCATACTGGTACTCTCACCTCTTGCGCGAGCTCCAGAGAGTTGGATTCTCTCCCCTCTCCTGGATAAGCCTATGATGAAATAAATATCCATGACATCTAATTCCAGTTCCTGGTCTCCAATTATGAATATCTGGCGATCTACGTCCCAAAGTCCAAACAAACACTGAAGCAACTCCAATTGAGCTCTCAGCCCTGATGTTTGAAATAACTTCAACAATCCACAATTGTGCAATGCATTTAAGCAATTGTGGTCTTGGATTGCTTGGTGTTCTTGCACCTTGTGGCCTTGTTCTTTCCATTCAATGACCATTTATGCTGAAAATCACCTGCAAAACATGTTTGAATGACATTTTAGGAGCTTTCATCGGAGTAGTTTTTGAATTCATCCATTAGAAATGGGTGGATTTCTCATTTCAAAATCTTCCCCACAACCAATGAAAATGTCTGAATTAATTCGACGTTGGTGGCACGCTGCCCTAACTGGCTAAGCGCGAGCAGCGCAGGTCCGATAGCTTGAACCCACGCTGGCTGTAGGTGATTTTGTGGTTTGAAATCCTCCCCCCATCTCTAAATTTATAAATCTAAACACTTAAAGGAATGGAATTAAAATGAAGAGGAGAGTTTTAGATCTTACCTGGCACTGACAGATCGCTGGATGGTGTCCTGGATCGGCTGTGCCATTGATCTGAAGTTCAGAGGGAAAATGGGTAAAATGCACTTCTCCGATTTACTCAAAATAAAAGGTGAAAATGAATTTACTTTTCTATCTATTTATATATTTTTGAAAATATTTTCACCATTATTTTATTATTTTTCTTCAATATCAGTGATGTTTTCCGTTTTTAGGCAGTAATAGGACCTTTACACTATTGGTGATTGTTTCTGGTGCAAACGAGTTTTATTTTATCTCATTTTTAGACTCGGTAAAAAATAAATAAAAAAGAACCCCCTCGGAGTCAACTTTCAACTCTTTTTTGACACGCGAAAAATGAAAAGATTACCAAGTACTTGGCATTTCAATCTCTTTAAAGTAAATGAATTGACGTAGTCCCAGTGTGAGTTTACCCCTTTTTCAGGCTGAGATTCACTATTTATGAAAAAGGAATACCTTGATCGAACATGGTCAAGAGATTCTCTCGAGCATTGTTTTCTACCTTTTTGGATTGGAGAGATGATTTACGAAAAGGGACATGACGAAGTTTTCTTTTCATTTCTTTTAAAATTCCTTAAACATGAAAAGTTACTGAGTTATCCTTTTGTTGGAATCGTTAAAGATTAAATGACGAAAGACTTATCACCATGACGAGGTCGAGTTCCTCCTTCTTAGGGCTCGTTAAAATTACTTAGATGGATTCATTCGAAGAATGAACTTATACGCTCAACATATGTTATCTTCTTCACGTTGGCTATCAAAAATAAAGAGGCACTCGTTAGCAATAATGGGGGGAAATTGAAAGTGAACATCCTATGTGTATTTTGGGCAGCTTGTCGCCCTTGAACATGACACTCATCTGTAGTTTGTGTCGAGTTGGGGATATCCTTCATTCGTCCTTTTTCCTCTGCAGGTTTGGGAAATCCATTTTCCTCCTATTCGATCACCATTTATGTCATCGTGACCTTTGATCCCATTTGAGTCAAATGCTGCCACACTCTGGAGTCATGTCACCAATGTGCACAAGAGAAGTCCTTCTTGTCAAACATCTTTTGTTTATATGACCTCCTATGTTACAATCCCGAAGCACTCCTATCATCTTGAGATATTTGTTTTTTCGTGTCTATGATGTGGGAATCATTATGGCCCTCCTTTGACGAATCACTTCCTATCGACTTCATCTCATTATCTGGGAAGGTGGTTTAGAAACTTCTTTTCAGTACCTTGGAGCTTGCATGCCTCAATGGCAAGTTCTTCGTGTTCGACGACAGGTTCACATCATTGGCCTTCGATCGAATGATTTTGCAAGTGTTCGACGTCAACACATTCATTCGCACTTGTAGATTGTGATGTTGTACCTTGAGGGCCATTGTCATTATTGGTGGTTTCTCTCATGCCTATTAATGGTTTTCATTATTGACCAGTAATTGGGTGGTTTCTACCATGTTCGACATCAACACATCTATTCGCATGGCTAGATTCGTACATTGGGTTGATTGAGATTGGGTGAAGACCCTAGATCGCATCTTATTTTGATCTTGGCTATGGGGAGTTATTGAATATTCATGATTGTATACATGATCCTATCTATACGAATGCCTGCGTCAATGCTGCAGATCCATTTCTGTGATCTCTTTAGACGGATTGTTGCAACCATGCCCTGGGTTAATGTATTATTTGATGCCTAGTGCATAGTTATGTGGTTAGGCATATTCATACCAGAGATGTCATATATTGTAATATGTTTGATTTTCCAGATTTCCTAGCGGTGATCTGAGGTCTTTGCCTTAGTTCATAATGCATTTCAACCATCACTCCCCATTCTGCCTTCATGCTTTAGGGGGCATATGTTACACAATAATTTTGTCACCATGCTCACTTCCCCTCCCTGATCCTTAAGTGCCCCATGACAGACCCTGTGCGATTTTTCCACTATGAAGAAATATGTAAAGACATCCGCTGAAGACTCAAAGAAAACTGCCTTCGAAAATTACTAAAGAAACTTGGTCAAAATCCTAGTTTTCTAGGTCAACACGTTTCCTAGTTTCATGCTCGCGCTGATATCAGATTGAAAGTTCTGGCTTATCGCTACTAGTGCCCTTATTTCTTAGAAAACCACATTGATCCCTTTTTGGCAGTGTTTCCTCAAATGGAGGAGAAGCTTTGACCTCTAGAAGTTCCAGGGTGACGAGTTGGTTGTTAAACAGTGGTGATAGAGTTGAGCTCTCTGATTTTAGAGCTTTGATATCATCCCTGGGGGTTTATCCCTTAGAAATTGGACCTTTCCCCTCCTTTCATGGGCTCCCAACCTCTTCTCCCTTCCTATAAATTGGTCCCCATCCTTCCACTACTAGTTGGTTGTGGTAAGGCTGGTATGAACTCTCATTCCCTTTACATTCTTACACTGTGATAATGCCGAATTTGTTCGGGAGAAGGAATGCTTTAGAACTTCAGTGAAGGACTCGGGTTTTCACCAAAGGGAGGCCTCCAACATCAAGGCCTGGGTTGTAAGCTCTTCCTTTCATATTTATCAATAAAACATCATATGTTTACTTTCTATATTTGTGTAATATTTTATTCAAATATTCTGGTACTCTTTGATCTGCTAGATAGCTAATGTTTAATTATTATTATGTATTGGATTACGTTTGTTGTTGCCTCTTGACCATCTATAGGTATTTGTGTGCCACCAGTAGCAAGGAGCAAGCCTAAAAGGATCGTGGATCAAGGTCATCATCAACAGATTCGAACGTAGCATCAGGAAAAGGTACCTCTATCTCTTTTATTGTCGCATTTTGAATATTAGCTAAGAAATATTTGCATTAGAAAGTATCTCAAGTTGCTGGACCCACTCTATGGCTAGAGAGATCGCCTTTGTCCACAGGGGGGATTTATCTTGACAACAATTTTCTTATGTCGATTAAAGATTGTTGATTTATTTGGAAGTTCAAGAAACTTTTGTTTCAAGATCATTTAGCAAAATCATACCTAAACAAAGCAACCAAGTTGGATGGCCCTAATTACGTGAATTGAAATTTTAAAATGTTGACATATTGAAGGATATAATGTTTGGTCGACAGCAAGTGGCAATGAAGTGAACCCAGAGGTAGTTGCATGAGCTAAATTTGATCCATATTTTTTTGTTAGCATTTACTTAAACAAAAATCTTGTAATATCCCAAAATAGGGATTGCATAGCAAGCCTGCTGAAATAACGCACTTCTGGGAAATCTGTGCACAAAAATGAGTTTGCAGCCCTGGGATCCCTTAGATCAGTAGATCTGGGGTCTAGATCCAAAGGGAAATAAAAAACAAATCAAACAAGGTGTGGTAAATAGATCTCCCACCACCTAGTCTAGCTGAAAAACACCCTACAAGAGGGGCTGCAGCTATGTACCACAAACTGCTTCAGAAATAACGCAGTCTTGGAAATCATGAGCATGAGGCCATCAAATAAGATCAAATTTTTAATATACAACAACAAATCAGTTTTATAATGATGCTCTTACATTATACAGTAGAATACAAAAGACAAGGAAGAAGGAAATCTTCAGAAAAGAAGGCTGCAACACATGTATATACTGCAAAATGGCTTAACAACGTTATTTTATGTAGCTGCAGTAGCTGAATGTTACATTTCAGATCTAGAGTAGATCTGTGTACAAAATATCAGATCCATTTCAGATCTGTACACTAGAAAGGCTCTATTGCAAGATCCCCTTGGGGTTTTGACCAAATCATGCAATACAAGGAGTAGATATGAGTTCTAAGTAGCAGATCTGCAATATTATTCATAAATTTTTTAAAATGAATTTACATTAAAACAGATCAGATCTATACAGAACATGGATCAGCAAGCTAATCCATGGATCACTAAAGTGAAAGGCAAAGCCCAACACCAGAGATCTCTCATAAAAAATGGGATCAAAACACCCTGCAAAACCTCCACTGTAAATAATGCAGTGCCTCAAGGGAAATTGCACTGTAGCTTGAATAAATGAGTTGGCCTGATGCCAATATACAAATCTGAAGCTCTCCAGTTAATGCATTCTCCCAAGAGGTTAAAAGACACACTCTCTGAGAAGAAGCACTAGTACAGTCTAGATCTGAGCAGATCTAGTGTTTCCACTTGCCGCAGCTAACAAAAGTAACCAAACCCTCACTGGATCTGCGTTACAGTTGGAAGTAGAGCTTGGCCCAAGCCCGATAGTGGACAAAATCAACAACACCGTTGGAAATACTGAGAGGGGGGGGGGGGTGGTGAATCAATATTTCTTTCAATTAGAGCATTAGTTAATCTTCAATTATTATCAGTGTTTGTACAATGATAGCAGAAAACAAGAGGAACACAAATGCACACAGTTTTTAAGGTGGAAACCCACTCCGAGACAAAAACCACCTAATGCTTTTCTAATAATTCTTTAATATTCAACTCCAATTGAAAATAAAGCTCCAACTTCCTAGAATCTAGAAAAGCATTCTTCTCTAGCTCTGCGCTGTGATGGACTTCTCCAATGTCTTGTAGATTCTTCGTAGTCACCTAATCCGGATGCCCCAACACCCAATGAGCTACAACTCACCCTAGCACCACCCTACCACCCCATAGAAGAATAAAATAAGAATGGACTCCCGTACCAGGGAAAATGGTCCACTTTACAATGATATAGAATGATGTAGAAGAAGAAGATATACTAGACCATAACCCCAACTTTGAAACAACCACCTAATGATGATCCTAGACCTCTCGACATTGCCTCTTCAACCCTTGGCAGATAGATACTAGTACAAATTGTACAATAATGTATTTACAATGACTAAGTACAATGATACCTTTACAATGATTGTATGTAGTGCTGCCCACTTGAAGACTTCATATGATGAACTTCTTGCTGCTGTTATGCACCTTGGTTGCTGCTCTTGTCATGCTACCCTTTGCTGCACCTTGTTTTGCTTTCCTGCCGTAGAAATTCTGGTCCTTTGCAATCCTTGACAACACATGACGATTTTACCAAGGTCACTTCTTTGAGATGAATTTCAGGAGCCTGCAAAAACCCTTACTTCCACAGATCATATCTCCAAAAATATTGCGCAACTTGATCTGAAATTTTTACTGTATCTTCCTCAGGATTTCGGCTTCTCCTCATAAAAATTTCAACTTCTAAGCCTTCGTAGAAAAAAGGTTAGAGCGAAAATTCCATGATGACCTGTTTCAGATGGCCAAATCCCATGCATAAGGAGGAAATGAAAAACACAATTTATATGAATGCTTAAGTTGAGAGGGGCTTCAACAAGTGAACGTGGGAGGGATCTTAGGAGCTTAAAAACTATTAATTATGACTTTTCAATGACCCATGCCCCAACCCCATGGGGTTTTAGCCCACTAACTAAGGGTACAAACTTCAAATGTGAATATCTCTCAAACCCCGAAGAATTACATGGCGTGCCATATATCAACGGAAACATCTCGACAAGTAGAAACCATCAAAATAACTATTGACCCAGAATATGTTAATTTGGTAGGTCAAAATTCCCATGCAATATTGGGTTAGCCCCTGGTGCTGCTTGGGTTGACATCAATGACAACCGATGATCAACAATCAATGGAAGAGGTGATCCTCACGACAAAAATCAGCAAGACTCCTCCAAGAATCCTCAATGGAAGAGGTGAAATCCCTGCATAGGAACTCCCAAGTGCTAAGTAGCACTATTCTCAGCTGAACAGTAGAGAATGGTATTTGTATAAACAGACAAGATACTCAGAAATATAGACAATCAACAACCTCCTCTTGCTGCCTCCCCCTCCATTTTGTAAGATGAAAGCCTTGGCAAACCCTAAACCACCTTGATGAATTGGCTCCATTCACATGAGGGGCCTCCATCTAGAACTGCGATGTCCTTTCATGAGGTGCATTGTATCTAGACAACAATGTAGATTTGGTTAAGGTTGATCCATTCTCATAGCTCAAACCCCTTTCACACCTGCAAGTGATTTGTTTACATGGCCCAGGTTTATCCATGTTCATATGGCCATTGATTTATTCATTCTTTTAGGAGTTTTACATGTCCTCCTTTATTCATTTATTCATGCAACAAAAAATGAGGCAAAATTGCATATTCCTCTTAGCTTAGGCTAAGTAGGAATATTACAGTCCTCCCCTCCAAAATGTTGCTTGTCCTCAAGCAACTAATAGGGTGAGAGCTGTAGTACTTCCCCTCCTCCATTGATGACACCATCAATGATCAAGTCCTCACCATAAGCCAAGTGTTCATCAAGCCAATACATCATGAATTGTTCCTCCAGGGTCATCATAAGATGTACATAGTCCATCCCACAAGGAGTGAAAAATTCAATAGCAATAAGCATGGCTTGAGAAATTCTCTCTCTAAAACATGTAGCATGAGGTACAGGGAGAAGTTCCATTCCATGTGGTACATACAAACTGCCCATCCTCCCTCCATACAATCCCATGAATAGTACAACTATATCATCCAAGTATGGAAGCAAAACTACATATATGCAAACAGAAATCTGAGCTTGAGGAGGTGGGTCAAAATCCCACATGTGATGCCAGCGCAATGCATTCCCTACCTTCATTAGATTAAGGTGTGGCAAGTGGCATTCCCGCCACACATTTGCCACATGAGTCATCTTAACATGGCTGAAGATGTCAGATATGTTTGGTGCCTTTGGAAAGCACCCATTATGGAAAGAAATATCCCTTTGCACAACAAGGGAGTGGCCAAGTTCAAAATTTCTATTGGCCCACCAAAATCCATGAGATCCACATGATCTCTCACTCCCTTTAGGAGTCATATCCTGCAAAAACATGGTAAAAGAATGTGACAAATCAGAAAATAAAGCTTGCTCTACATGATCAGATCTTTTACCATCAAGGTTTCTCATACACATGAAGTTGTGCATGGGCATTCCCCTTCTCTCAAAAGAAGGAAGAAATGGCTGAAGTGACCCTTGCATCGAGTCCATTGGCTGTCCCAACTCCACATAGCTCATGAACTCTTGAAAGTGCTGATGTATTTCCTCTCTCAAGCCTTCCCAATCAAAGCTCCTCATGATCAGGGTGTAGATCTTCATTGAATGCATATGGCTGAGAAAGAATTCTTTGTGTGCCCCTTGTAGTATCTTTTGCTTGAGCTTGGAAGATCTAGCCAAGAAGACCCTACCATGATGATAGATGACTCCCCCTTGGACTAAGTAGCCCTCTTCTTGCTGCATGTCATCTAGTATCATACATGTGTGGAGATATTTGGAATACTCTACAAGCAGTTGAGATTTCCAATACAGATCCACATTGTTCAACAATGACAGCGCTGATGATACATCCATGGAAGTGCTTGTCATGTTGTTGATATCTTCTTTGACATCTCTCATGCCAAATATGTGTGTTGGAAGGCTGATCCTCCCATTCTTCTCCTCCCACAGCGCAGATCTAGAAAAGAGAGAGGGTGATAGTGATGCAGGGAGAAGATCCCCCTCACTCTTGAGCTGTCCCAAGCCCTCCAGCGCTGTAGCTTGGTCTCCCATTGCTCCAATCCCTCCTGGATCTAAATTTGGAGTAGCACTTTGTGAGGCCTTCCCCACAAGATCTGAATTTGGTGGCCTCCCAGGTGGTTTGCCACTAGATAGGAATGTCCCCTGCAACATTCTCATGAACATAAGAGAAGGGACTATGAGATCCTTGCTTCCACTGCGCAAATCCATCTTTGTTGTTTGTGTGGAAGTGTTAGGTGAGGGATAAGTATTCATGTCTTGGATCATTTGAGGTTTACCGCTCCTCATGTCCACCCATTCCATTTGCAAAGCCTTCCAATCACTAGTGACTTTCCCCAATGTAATCAACCATTGGACACCCAAAATGATATTGGTGTTCGGTATGTCAACTACAAAAAAGTGATCCACCAAGGTGTAGGACCCCATAGTGACTGAAAGTGATGGGACATAGTGCATGCATTGCATTGTCCTATCTCCTGGGACCAAAACAGAGAATCCCCCAAAAGTATTAGTGGGTATTGCCCTCCTCTGCACAAGATGAGCATCAATAAAGTTGTGGGTTGCCCCACTATCAATTAGTACAGAAACCCTCTTATTCATGATTGAACCTTGTACTCTTAAATTCAAGTACTTAGGTACTCCTCTCAAAGATGCAAGAGTTCCTCCTATTGGAGCAAAGGCTCCATTCCCATCTCCAGATGGTGTTGGATCTCCCTCAACATTGTTAGTGCTATGACCTCCTCTTGGTTCATCATCTCCCTCTTCCTCCTCAAAATATGAGAAGACTTCTATGTAGTGTGCTTTCCCAGCAGCACATCTATGTCCAAGTGCCCATGACTCTTGGCAAGTGAAACATAGTCTCTTCTTTCTCTGCTCTCTCTTGACTTCAATATCAAGAGGCTTCTTGAATGAGCTCTCCTTGGAAGGAGCAGCTTTCTCTTCCTTCCCTTTAGAAAGGTAAGGGGCCTTGTTCTGAAAGGTTGCCTTTGCTTTTGGCAAGGCATCTTGGAGGTCTCTAGCCCTCTCAATGGCATCATGTAGAGTGGTAGGCTTGGTATATTTAACTAACCCATGCAAAGGTTCATCCAAGCCATCGATGAACATGTACACCCTCCTTGCCATAGACATATCAGGAACCATAGGAGATAATCTTAGAAACTCAGAGATATAAGTTTCTGCATTTCCTGACTGCTTTAACTTTGCAAGGTGTTGGTGTTCCTATGTTTTGGCAATACCAAAAGACAAGACAACATCAAACCACTTTGGGATCTCAAGATCTATCCCTCCTGTATCCAGAGAGGGTTCTCTCTTTAAAGACAAAGGATAATATATCTTTGAAGTTCAATTTTAAGTTATTAGGCTAGTTATAGAGCACAAGGGTTGTTGTTTTGTTTGTTTTGTTTATTTGGTTGTTGGGAAACATGAAAGAAGGGTTCAATGTAAGATAAGAAGTGGGAAAAGAGGGATTTTTGGCAATGGGAGATAATTCAAAGAAAACTCAAGTCCATTGGGCAATGGGGTCATAAAAGGGTTTACTTGCAATTCAATATCCAAGGCTTTCAAATGGGCTAGTCATCTAAAATAGAGGATCTCTTAAGACGATAGTATGGAATGAAACAATAAGGAAATGAAGGTGAATGACAAGGAAACCTTCCAAGGTGACCACTTAGGAGAAAATATAGGGACAGGTTCTGCCTTAATTGTCCATGATCAAACTCCTATGAGGCTAACTCTTCAGACAATGGAAAACATTTAAGATTTGGCACAAAGTGAAGCCTAAGATCAGAGAAAGACTTTTAACTTTCAATGCTTTTGACATCCAACTTAAGGGATATTAGAAAGGCTAACAGACAGATAAGGACCCTAGTGAGATAGAATTAACTCTAATCTCCCAGTATCCCAATTATTTCAGCTAAAACTAGACAAGAACATCTAAAAACAAACTCTAAATTCATACATCAGTAAGCAGGGAGAACCAACTACTATACAGGTTAAATTATCTTGAATTTGTTCTCATATCACACAATTAGCAGAAAACATAAAATATAAGAAGAGCAGGAAGCATTAGGGTACTTTACATCAGTATATCCTAAGATAGATTACTGATTCTTATCAGAGAAATGAAATATGACGAATAACAGAGGGAAAACATTGACAATGATAGAACACATCACCACTAATTTAGATCAGGATCCAATGAACATGCTTGTCATATTAAAGAGAAACACCAGTCACATACATCATTTTCCAACAGCTTGATATCAACCAAAAATCATCTCCCAACCTATTTTACAACTTATACGCACATAATTCTGTCTCAAAGAAACAACTTACAATCCATGGTTATCCAAACAACAACATTTTCATTGTATTTTTCTTGAGTTCTTATAGCTGAAAAGGGAGGCAGTAGAGGTAGATAGAACTTTAAATGGCTCATTAAAATAGAGGGAGAAGTGTTTCTGTAGCACATTCTGTTTTAATATCCCATATTGACTTTCAGTACTCTTTGGGTGAATTAGTAGTCTTCGACAGGTTGATAATAACTCCAAAGTATGTTCCTTGAAGTACTTTCTCGTTGTTTTGTCTCTGTTTGTACTTTGGGACAAGTAAGGCAGATAAATGACTTTCAGGCCTGCCATACTCTGTAACTAATTCTCTGGCTATCTTAGGACTACTGTCAGGGTGGTGATATTCTCAGGGACATTGATGGAGAATAAAAAACATTATGGGAACTCATCATTTCTTGGGAAAGAACATTCTGCTGATGTGAAACACTGATATGGATTGTTTCATGTGCTTTAGGCCTTATTAGGCCTTCTGGATCATTCATGAGGTCTTAAATCTATATATTCACCCTCTAAACACTGGATTAAAGCATTTAACCTTCAATAATGGGCTTTAAATCTCTTTAAACTGTCACTGATACTCTTTGCCGCTTCACTTCTGTCTTGTTTGTGAATATGCATGTTTTAATGGCGCTGGAGGCTCATGAGAAGGTTTCACATTGGTCCTTTAATGAAATACTTCGTTTAAAGCCTTCCCAGGTGTTTTCCCTACAGTCTTTGGTTCTGTAAAATTGGCATTCTGCGCCCTGTATTACCCTGTTTGTGATGGTGACACAGAGTGAATTTTACCATCTATAACCCTGCAAAAAGACGATAAACATGTTAAGAAATCAATGGGGTGGAGAAGTAATGCTCTGGAGGGCCGAGGAAACGGTGTCGCAGCAATGGAGATGGTGGAAGTAGTGGAAAAACGACTTAAAATTGCTGTGGAATGGAAGAAAACTGGCTTGGTGAAAGTCTGGTGCGAGGATGGCTCCGGACCATTGGATTAGATTAGACAACGGCGATCAACGGTTGAGATTCACAGGTGTAGGAGGTTAGACTGAATCAGACGAACACAAATAAATTTTAGTGTTAAACCTAAAAGTTTAATTTTTGGGTGAATACAAAAGAAAAAGGTTAAAATGAATGAAATCAGGGCATTTGGTGGTGGGACCAGAAGGGCGGAGGGAGATTTAACATGGATCATTGGATCCTGAAAGAGATCAACGATGGAGATTCTTTCGATGAAGTCCTTTGGAAGGTCCGATGAATGTAATATGGATGGGAACGCGATGAAATGTGGGCCATCGATCTAGATCAAATGGACGGTCGGGATTAAAGTAGGAATATATCGGGGAGGAGTGGTAAGCGGAAAACCGGAAGTGGTTATCGCGCTACTCTGAAGTGGTTTTGAAAATTTCCCAAAAAAAAACGCGATATTCCTTGCCGCCTGACACGTGTTCCTTCTGAAACCACTTTTATCGCGTAATTTCAAAACATTAACGCCCCGATGCAAAATTTACGTGATATGTGTTCTCAGCCGTTGGATGGAAGGGTGGAAGATCTAACGGTGCAAGATTTGCACGATAAAAGGTAAGATGCGCGGGCGAAAAGGTGGGGAAAGCCAACGACGGATTAAATCATGACCGTTGGATCTATAGAACGGATGGCCACGATCGAACGGTGAGGCGGGGATGAGTTGGGCCATCGGGTTTTTGTGGGCCGTTAGATCTTCAGGACGAATGGTCAGGATCAGAAGTGGAAATGCCTATGTGGGGTATGAAATGGGAGGGCGGAAAAGATCCTAGGCATTGGGTCTGTAGAATATACGGCGGAGATTTAGTTGGGAGATCGCACATCGGGGGGGAGGGGGGGGGGAAGCACTGGGGACATTGGATTCGTGCGATGTGATTAGGCACTAGCCATTGGATCTCGAAAGATCGACGGTCAATATTGAAGCGGAGGTCGATAGAACAAATGTTCGTCGCATCGGAAAAGTTGGAAGAACAAAGGAAAAGGTGGTTAATGAAAGCTCCGATTGTGATTGCGCGACGGGCTTAGCGCATGGTCCTGGGCGCAGGTTATATGCGGAGAAGGGGCTAAGGGCTTAGACGAAAGGGGCTTAAGGCCTAAATGAAAAAGGGGTTTTTAAGCCAAAATCAATGTTTTCTAAGGAATTTCTTGGCTTTCGGTAAAAGGGAAAAGGGCGTTTTAAAACTGTAAAAGGGATTTTTAGTGGCTTAAAAGGATTTTGGAGGCTTTTTAGAGGGATATGGAGGTTCTAAAGAGGAAAAGGAGGCATTAATGAAAATGAAGGGAAATGAGTGAAAATGGGCAATTACAAAGGCCTTTCAAAGCATTCTTTTTCACAAAACAGCAGGGTTCTTCAATGGAAACAACAATGAAGGTCTTTTGGAGGATAGAAGACACATGGAGGCTTCAAGAATGATAGGTTTTCAAAGGAAATGTATCTCTTGAAGATTCAGAAACATATTTAGCCACCTGTTTGCTTGACAAAAATTTATAGGTGGCTAACACAAGGCTCATGAAAGGTGCTTTTGGATCCTTTCTGTCGAACCTCTCCACCAGTCTTCTAGTGAATTCAGAATAGGCAGTCACTTTGGCATGGCCCAATGTAGACAACCCATGGAACCACCAATTGTGTGCTTCACCTTCAAAGTGCAACACTACAATCTTGACGGCTTCAATCTCGGGGACTTTGTTCAACTGAAAATAGATATCCAGCTTTTCTACCCATGCCTTAACAGAATTGGTGGATGACCCATCAAACTTGGGCAAAAAGAATCTGCCCATAGAGTGATGTCTATCATGATTTTGAAAGAATCCACCATCTCTATATTGGTGCCTTGGTCTTCTTTTGTCCTTGAGGTTACAAAAATCTTGAAAACTCAAGTGGTCCTTGAATCTCTGATTCTGAGAGTCATATTCCTCAAATTAGTCTTCAAGGGATGCTTGCTCTTGTGGCCCTTCATTCTCCACAACCAAGAAGGTAGGCATAGTAGAGCGTTGTGGAGCTTGTGGCTGGTTCACAATTGAAAATTCTAGTGGTGAGACATGCCAGAGCTTTCCCCAGGATGAAATCTCCTAGGAGATTCCTTCATCTTGTCCATTCTCACCTCTTTGATCTCTCTAGCAAGATCTTGCATGGCTACCAAAAGAGTTCTTGCAAACTCTTCTCCTTCCTTATCACTTCCAGTTTCAGGGGCTTTACCCTTGTCTTGATCCTCAGTGGTGTAATCAAACTTTTTGTGGCTTCTATTCTGATACCTCTTCTCCCTCTCAGTAAGAGGCTCTTCTTCTTCTGAATGCATGATGGCTTTGACTCTTCAATGAAAGCACAGGCTGTGCCAAGAAAGGAGCTTTGATACGACTGCAATATCCCAAAATAGAGATTGCACATCGAGCCTGCTGAAATAACGCACTTCTGAGAAATCTGTGCACAAAAATGAGTTTGCAGCCCTGGGATCCCTTATATCAGTAGATCTGGGGTCTAGATCCAAAGGGAAAGCAAAAATAAATCAAACTAGGTGTGGTAAACAGATCTCCCACCACCTAGTCTAGCTGAAAAACTCCCTACAAGAGGGGCTGCAACTATGTACCACAAACTGCTTCAGAAATAACACAGTCTTGGGAAGTATGAGTAGGAGGCCATCAAATAAGATCAAATTTTGAATATACAACAGCAAATCAGATTTATAATGATGCTCTTATATTATACAGTAGAATACAGAAGACAAGGAAGAAGGAAATCTTCAGAAAAGAAGGCTGCAACACATGTATATACTGCAAAATGGCTTAACAACGTTATTTTATGGAGCTGCAGCAGCTGAATGTTACATTTTAGATCTAGAGCAGATCTGTGTACAAAACATCAGATCCATTTCAGATCTGTACACTAGAAAGGCTCTATTATAAGTTCCCCTTGGGGTTTTGACCAAATCATGCAATACAAAGAGTAGATCTGAGTTCTAAGTAGCAGATCTACAATATTATTCAAAAATTTCTGAAGATGACTTTACATAAAAATAGATAGATCTATACAGAACATGGATCAGCAAGCTAATCCATGGATCACAAAAGTGAAAGGCAAAGCCCAGCACTAGAGATCTCTCATAAAAATGGGATCAAAACACCCTGCAAAACTTCCACTGTAAATAACGTTGTCCCTCAAGGGAAACTGCGCTATAGCTTGAATAACTGAGTTGGCCTGATGCCAAGATACAAATTTGAAGCTCTCCAGTTAATGCATTCTTCCAGGAGGTTAAAAGACACACTCTCTGAGAAGAAGCACTAGTACAGTCTAGATCTGAGCAGATCTAGTGTTTCCACTTGCTGCAGCTTACAAAATTAACCAAAATCTCACCGGACCTGCATTACAGTTGGAAGTAGAGCTTGGCCCAAGCTTGATAGTGGACAAAATCAACAAGACTACTCCAAGAATCCTCAATGGAAGAGGTGAAATCCCTGCATAGGAACTCCCAAGTGCTAAGTAGCACTATTCTCAGTTGAACAACAGAGAATGGTATTTGTTTAAACAGACAAGATACTCAGAAATATAGACAATAAACAACCTCCTCTTGCTACCTCCCCCTCCATTTTGTAAGATGAAAGCCTTGGAAAACCCTAATTGATGAATTGGCTCCATTCACATGAGGGGCCTCCATCTAGAACTGTGCTTTCCTTTCATGAGGTGCATTGTATCTAGACAACGTTGTAGATTTGGTCAAGGTTGACCCATTCTCATAGCTCAAACCCCTTTCACACCTGCAAGTGATTTGTTTACATGGAAAATTTATCCATGTTCATATGGGCATTGATTTATTCATTCTTGTAGGAGTTTTACATGTCCTCCTTTATTCATTTATTCATGCAACAGAAAATGAGACAAAATTGCATATTCCTCTTAGCTTAGGCTAAGTAGGAATATTACAAATCTTCATTTGCAGGACCTTTAATTGACCCTTACTTGGTTATGAACATGAGAAATTATGTACTTTGAACAATGCTTCACCAATCCATAAACATAAACAAGAAGCAAATAACCATGAAGCAATCATAACACAAGACGTGATCACAAAGTTCATCCAATGTGGATTGTCTTCGAGCCCTAGGTCAATAGTGGGGAGGTCACTTCATTAAACTTAGCAAAACATAATGAGTACATGGAATATCTTCATCAAAAGAAGGATAGATCTCTCATCTCCAGTGGAAATGTCTCTCCAAATAGATGTTCTCCTATAAGGAACTCTCACTCTCAAAGACTTCTCCTTTAAAAAGACAAAGAAATTACTTCTCACAAAGTGGCATAAAATGGACACTCTCACATAGGTGGAAACAGGTCCTCTTGAATCCGCTGATCAGATTTAAATCATACTCATCATCATCATAATCATCTCAAAATTATGAGACCAGTGGCTCTAAACATGACTACTTTATGACAAAGTGTCAACATGGCCCTCTTGCGTCACTGCAACATCTCAATTTTCATGTAATGGCACAAATGATGAATTTCCTGAAAAGATTCAGATCTCGCTATCCTACTGCAACATACATATTTCACTAGAACGTACAACATACATCGATCCTTTTGCCAAAATAAAAACAAGTGGCCAAAATTCATTATTATACCTCCCAATCTGACGATGTCATGAAAATCGACTACTCAAATGCTAAAACAGATTGCGCCATGAAAAATCATGAAATTTGAATATAAACACGACCCCATTCTGACTCTATCAAATCTGGGCCTCAATGGGATCTAAAATATTCCTCACAGCGTCAGATAATATTCCCTGTGTCAGGGTTCCACAAGGTCAGGGTTCTGTCGTTCATGGTTTCGTTTGGCTTCATGGTTCTGCTGAACTCAGTTTCTGGGTCATTATTTTGGTTTGTTGGCTCCTCAGCTCCATTGGTCGTCGAATGAAAAATAAAATAAAATTATATAATAAAATTAGCGGCTATTTCAATGTTGTCTCATTGGGTCGTTGGAACTCATGCAAATTTTGCGGGGGAAGGCCCAGGTTCCAACCCCCGCGGCCTCCCCAAAATGGCGTGTCATTTTATTTGTTTGTGGTGTTCATTTTATTTGGGGTCATCGGTTGGTAGGCCGGCCTAACCGGCACGGATTCAACTCTCGTTGGTCCCCATTTAAATGACGTTCCTGTTATATTTTGGTGGGTCCTTAGCTCCATTGGTCGTCGAATGAAAAATAAAATAAAATTATATAATAAAATTAGCGGCTATTTCAATGTTGTCTCATTGGGTCGTTGGTACTCATGCAAATTTTGCGGGGGAAGGCCGAGGTTCCAACCCCCGCGGCCTCCCCAAAATGGCGTGTCATTTTATTTGTTTGTGGTGTTCATTTTATTTGGGGTCATCGGTTGGTAGGCCGGCCTAACCGGCACGGATTCAACTCTCGTTGGTCCCCATTTAAATGACGTTCCTGTTATATTTTGGTGGGTCCGTCGAGCCCTTCCAACAACATATTTAAATATATATATGTTACATATGGTGCCAAGGTTAGCGGGGTTTGACTGCTTTCCAACCTATTTTTATATTTTATTAATTTTTATTTTACTTTGGATTTTTAACAATAATATAAAATTATTCATCGAGTCTGAGGGGGGTCGCTGACAAAATTAACCATTTGAAAATTTGGTCATTTTCATCTGTCGTTTAGTGCTAATTGTTGCGCAGTTTGTTGCCACCAAATTTAATGGATTCCGCCAGATTTTACGGTTCTGCCAAAGTTATATATGCTCCAAATTTATCAGGTAACAAAAATATTTCTTCTTTGACTTGCAACTTTCACTAGCATTAACTTGCACATACAAAATTGGATTGAGGTGTCACCTGCGCCATTGGAATCAGGGCGATGAGCTCTTAGTTTCGATGAGATTCAAAGTCTTTGATTTTTTAGCTTCTCCAAAGCCACCTAGATCATTTCTCCCCATTGAGGAGATTTTGGTCGTCCAAAATAATAAACATGAATTACAATCTCGAACTGCATAATAGATGCCTTTGACAGACCACCTTCCCTTTCCTTCACCTTTGTACTTCAGAACTTGGAATGATGAATCTAACGCCTATATCCATATGCAAACTTGTAGCTACTAATACATGTCCAACTTGCTAGATCCAAGAAAAACCCATACTTGCCAAGTATTTATAACAGACTCATGGTCACGTTTACATAAAAAAACAAACTTTTTGCTATCCAACTAAAGGGCCAAATTATCACCATGTTGCATTCATCAATAATGGAAAACACTTCACAAATATTATAAACATCTTCACAACATGTGATTTACAAATGTAGCCATGCTCAAATACTTAAAAATGCTACCCATATCTTACCCAACCGTGTTAATGGGTCTTATTCCTTTAGTTGGTTATATTGTTGAAAAAATTCACCGATTGGTTCCTTCGCAGGTGCTTTTTGGTCCCTATTGAGATGGAACTCTGCATGGATCTCCCAACATGTGGCTCTCTAATGTCCACTCTTGTTGCAATGGATGCAATTTTTTTTCCTCCTCCAAACTTTCCTAACCTTCTTTCTACCCTGATGTGGAGAAGGGTCTTCATGTCTTGGCCTCTTCCTCACTTCCATTCTTGCTTGGTTGTCTGGGATGCAAGCCTAGCGAGAAGAACTTTCCTTAGCTCTTCCTTTGCAATGCTCACTATCACAAGAAGATTGGGATGTGCTCTTAGCACCCTCTTTCCTTGATGGTTTTGGCAATGGATTGGATTATTTCTTTTAGGAATCCCTTGCTTATGTTGCCTTTGAAAATTATCATTCAATATACCCCAATCATACAAATTGAGGCCTTCTTAAAACCTCCAATTGTTGTGTAATTCCTTGGCCATTAATATCAGGTCCTCCTCCTCCTCCTTTATACCCCATCTTGGTGAGGATTCTCATGTCTGTCCTTGAAATAGGTATCTCAATGCATCCAATAGAAATAACTTCATGAAAAGAAGGAGCTTCCTTTACCTTCAATCTTGTTGGTGATGCTTGGTCATCTTCTTTGGTTAGCTCTCCTTTTGTAGTGGAACATTCTCCCATTTGTTCCTCCATATCATGCTCTAACATGAGCCTCAATTTCCTCTTCTCTTCCTTTGTATCTTCTATAATCCTTCGAAGCTCTCCATTATTTGCTTGAATGCAATGGTTAATCTCTTCCAACTCTTGAATTCTTGCTCACTCTAATCCTTTTCATATGTTGACTTTCATAATCCCTTGAAAAATGGTCAGATCGCTATGATACCACTTGATCTGAAAACTTTTGTTAGCATTTACTTAAACAAAAATCTTCATTTGCAGTACCTTTCACTGACACTTACATTTGCTTGTGAACATGATAATTTACGTACTTTAAACAATGCTTCACCAATCCATCAACATAAGCGAAAAGAAAATAACCATGAAGTAATCATAACACAATACGTCATAACAAAGTTCATATAGTGTGGACTATGTCTTCGGGCCTCGGGTCAATAGTGGGGAAACTATTTCAATAGGCTCAACAAATGATAATGAGTACATGGTAGATCTTCATCAACACAAGGATAAATCTCTCATCTCGAGAGGCAATGTATCTCTAAAGAGACATTATCCTACAAATAACTCTCACTCACAAATACTTCTTCTTCAACAACACAAAGAAATTACTTCTCACAAAAGTGGCATAAAATGGACACTCTCACATAGGTGGAAACAAGTTCTCTTGAATTCGTTGATCAAATTCAAATCATACTCATCATCATTAGAATCATCTTGAAATTATGAGACCAATGGTTGTAAACATGAATACTTTATGATAAAGTGTCAACATGGCCCTCTTTCATCATTGCACCATCTTAGTTTTTGTGCCATGGCTAAAATGATGAATTTTCTACAAAGATTTAGATATCGTTGTCCTACTACAACATACAAAGATCACAAAATTTGCAACATACATCCATCATTTCGCCAAAATCAAAGTAAGCAAGTGACCAAAATGCATCATTATACCTCCGAATCTAATGATGGCTAGAAAAGCAGCTGCTCAAATGCCAAAATGAATTGTGTCGTTGCGATCCTTGCGAAAAATCATGAAATTTGAGTATAAACATGACCCCATTCTGACTCTTTCAAATCTAGGCCTCTATGGAATCTAAAAGATTCCCCACAACATCAGATAATATTCCTTGTGGCAAGGTTCTACAGGGTCAGAGTTTCATCATTCATGGTTCTGTTGTGCTCTAGTTCTGGGTCAATGTTCCACTTCGTTGGTTCTTTGGCTCCATTGGTTTTCGAATGGCGAAATTTCGCTTTTATATAATAAACTTGGCGAATATTTCAACATTAGCATGTTGGGTCATTGGTAGTAGTGCGGATTTGGTGGGGGAAGGATTGAGTTCCAACCTCACGACCTCCCCGAAATGGAGCGTCATTTTATTTTTTTGTGGCATTTTTTTATTTGGGGTCGTCTGTTGGCGGGCTGACCCAGGTTCAACTCTCGTCAGTCCCCATTTAAATGGCATAATCGTTATAATTTGGCAGCTCTGCCAGACCCTGAAAACAACATATTTAAATATACATGTTACATATGGCGTCGGGGTTGGCGGGGTTTGACTGCCCGCCAACTCACACACATACTTTCTTTTTCTTTTTCTTTTTATCCGGATTCCGAGGGGGGGGGTCACTAGCGAAATTAACCATTTGAAAATTTGGTCATTTATGTCTGTTGTTTAGTGCTAATTTTTCACATGGTTTTTTTCGACCAAATTTAGTGTATTCCACCAACTTTGGAATTTCTGTCAAAGTTAGCTATGCTCCAAATTTATCTAGCGACAAAAAACCCGCTCTTTGACTTAAAAATTTGATTGAAAATAGCTTGCACATACGAAGTCAAATTGATGTGGTGTCTGCGTTGTTGGAATAAGGACGACGAGCTCTTTGATCTGGTCCTTGTTTTGATGATATCCAAAGACTTCAAATTTTTAGCTTCTCCAGAGCCACTTGGATCAATAGTTGCATCAATTCAAGATTGGTAAATATGAGAGACTAAGGCGAAAGTGCTACTAAGAGTGTCTAGAAAAGACAACATTGTACTGCATATTAAACACTGCAAAACATCTAACGAGACCCAAAAAACACTCAAGGATTTGTATGAATCGAAGAATACAAATCAACTCTTGATTCTAAAGAGTAAGCTTCTTTCTATTAAAATGGTAGAAAATGATAGCATCGGTGACTTTATTTAAATAATTAAGGACATTGAATATAAACATGGAGATATAGGTGAAACAATATCTAGCACGGACCTAGTCACTATAACCTTAAATGGAATGCTAGATGAGTATCAAATGTTCATCATAGGCCTTATAGCAAGGGAGAAGGCTCCCACTTTTAATGAGTTGGAAGCTATACTCATGCAGGAGGAAGAAAGGTGAAGGAACCTTAAACCTCAAAGTTTTGATTTGGCACTAATGGAAAAAGAAAATCACCTTTCCAAAGGAAGCCTTGGGAAGGTAATGAAGGAGGAAAGCCACCACATGCAAAGCCATCATTTGGTAAGCCACCATTTACAAAACCACAACTAGGTATGAAATTTCCAAAGGTTGTTATCAAATGTCATTATTGTGGCAATTTTGTACACTAATATGGAAATTGCATGAAAAGGAAATATCATGAGTCCAAACATAGAAATAAGAGTCACATTGGTCATTTTATCGATAGAGAAACAATGAATGATGGCATAAATTTTTTTAGACTATCTATTACATATGCTACACTATCTAATGAAATAGATGATCCAAATACATAGTTTGTTGATTATGCAACCTCCATCCATGTGTCCTGTAATAAGCGCTAGTTTGAATACTTTCATGAAACTAATAATGGTGCAAATATTTATCTTAGGGATGATAGTTGACATAAAAGTAAAGGGTATGGTGATGTATTTGTGACATTAACAAATGGTCAAGTTAAAAAAAGTGATAATGTGATGTATGTATCTGACATTAAGAATAATATAATATTGGTTTCTACTATAACAAATTAGGGTTTGAAAGTATAATTTGTAAATTTACATTGTGTGTGCAAGTTATGTAGGATCACTTCAAGATCGTTGCAACATGAGTTAGAATTAGAGGTTTATATAAGCTCAATGTGACAACCAAAAGCCATCAAGCATTGACATCCACAAAAATGACAACAAAGGTTCTTTGGTACCAAAGGTATGGTCACATTAATTATCATGATCTATTTCTACTTCAAAAATGAGGAATGATAGAAGGGATTTTGATACCTAAGAATGGTTATTTTGCATGTGAAGGACATGTATTAAGAAAATTGCATAGAGAAGATGATCCAAACTTATACATGAAGGCAATATAATACAAATATAAACATAAACACAAATATGCAATATAAATAAAACTTCATTCCATTAATATCAAAGAACTGAAATATGCTTACATACAAAATGGAAATAAACTAGCTCAAGCGATGGCAGCTTATCTCTGAGAAGTGATGTGTCAGCTACATGCCTCTGAATTGTGTTACAATGAGGCTCAATGGCCTTTTTAGCATTGAGAAATAACGAGAAACCCTAAACATCCAAAAACCCAACCCTAGTAGATGAAGTGCCGAAAGCTTGTGGGCCTCTCGGGGTAAGTTGGAATGTCAACTTCTTGGGGAAGTAACTTTGGCATACGATATGTGTTTGGCTATCATATTACCTTGTTTCAAAGATATCAAAGAGGAGGCCAAAAAAATTGATAAATTGTTTTGGCACTTTTATAGTCGCTCTGTTTTTCCTAAAAATATCTTTTAGCCCCTCAAAACGACTTCAGAAGTTAAGGACCCGAAAAACTGTCAAAAATAGTAAGTTGTGCTATGATTAAGGAAACTGAAAAGAAAAAATTATGGGGGTGCAAGTGGAATAGGCAAGTGGCTAGAAATATCCACCTGGATTAATCCTCCCCCCTTAAGAAGCAATGGTCCCCATTGCATTGAGTGCCTCCATGAGATGGGGAAACTTCTGTTGAACTTGGTCCCTGGTGAGTCACTTGCCTTGGTGCAGTAGTTGGACAACTTTGACAACCCCATACAATTGGATATTTTGATGGCGAGTGTTCTTGATATGCATGTCCATGATATGATCAGTTGTGTCTTGTTCCATGGATTTTGGGTTTAGCTCCATTGGTGTGAGTTGTTCTACAATGTCTGATGTGTCCAATAATGGGGGAAAGTATGGTCGCAGTCAGTCCACATTGAATACTGGATGCGAGGAAAGGAACATTGGAATGTTGCGCTCAAAGAAATTATCCCCTACAACCTTGGTGATGGTTTTTGGCCCATATCGGAGTGGGAGAAGCTTGCGGTGGGGCCCAACGAGGAACTCCTTCTGCAAATGTAACCAAACTTTGTCACTCACCTAGAACTTATGTGGCACCCGATGTTGACCACAACGCTACTAGTACTTAGCATTGGCTCTATCCAATATGTCATGGAACTGCTGGAATATGTGTTGAATGCACTCAACTAAGTTGTTAGCCATGTCAGCTTTGGACTGGACATGATCCGAATATGCATGAGTAGCTGCAAATGGCACGACCACATCCATGGGACATAGTGGCTCAAAACCCAATCCCACCTGAAAGGGGTTGCGGGCAGTTGATCTATGGAGATCCATGTTGTAACTGTGCTAGACATAGGGGAGGATTTCATCCCATGTGCGTGGATTCTTCGAGTTTTACATGCACAAAATGTGCATGATCATCCTATTGACAACCTCTATTTGGCCATTAACTTGGGGGCGGAAGGTTGCAAACTTAGTGAGCTTGCTATCCAGCATTGACCAGAGGCTTGACCAAAATGTACTCATAAACATGTTGACTTGATACGATATAATGGACTATTGGATCCCAAAGTGTACCCACACTCATTCAAAGAAGAGCTTATCAATGGCTTTTGTTGTGATACTTTTCTTGCAGGTCGCCAGAATGGCCATCTTAGAGAATTTATCAGTGACCACGAAAACGTTTTCGTTGCCATGCTTTGTAGAAGGAGCGCCCGACATGTAATCCATGGAGATGGATTCCCAAGGTCGACTAGGACTAGGCAGAGGAGTATATAGGCCTTGCTTCTTGATTTTCGGTTTGAAAATGGCATAGGCAGTGCAGGATTTGATGTACTTCCCAACATCTTGTCAAATGTTCAACCAATAAAAATACTTCTGCAACACTGCCACTATTTTCTCTACTTCGAAATGTCTAACGAGTTGATTATAGTGTGCCTTCCAAAGCATCTTGGCATGCTTGCTTGAAGGAACACAAAGTTGTCCTAGGTGGCATAACAGTGCACCTTGGAGGTGAAAATCTTGAACTTTCTTGCCTTCCAAGAGCATCTGGTACGTGTTGTCGAGTTTTGGATCGCCCTTGTAAATATGGGTCCACCCCGAAGTCTCATGTCCACAAGAATCGAGCACAATGGTCAACACCATAATCGATGGTCGGTTGAGACAATCTGCAACATTATTGGTGCTTCCCTTCTTGTACTTTATTTTCAAATGGAACTGTTGCAGATAGGCAAACCATTTCTGATGGTGATCCTTCTATAAATTTCCTTATGTCTGTATGAACTGCAGGGGTCAATGGTATGTGTGGATGAATTCTTCCTTCCCCACATTGTAATATTTCCATTGTTGACATGCCTACACAATGGAATACATCTCTTTGTCATAAGTGGGATAATTTTGAACTGTATTTGAAAGTTTCTCACTGTGATATTCCACTGGATGCCCCTGCTGGGTAAGAATTACATCAATAGCATATTTGGAGGCGTATGTCTCAATTTCAAATGGTTGTTGCAGGTCTGGTAATGTGACCACTGTGAAAAGCAGAGGTGATGCTTCAACTAGATAAATGCCTTCTGTTAGGATTCAGACCATTTTATTTTTCTCCGCCTTTGGTGACTTGACTCAAAGGCCAAGTGATATGAAAAAATCCCAACATGAACCTGCGATAGAAATTGGCAATACCAAGAAATTTGTGGAGCTATGTAGGGTGGTTGGGGCTGGCCAATCTCGAATAACTTGTATCTTGGTTGGGTCCACATGCACACCCCGCTCATCAATGATGTACCCCACATATTGAACCTGGGTCATACCAAAAGTGCATTTCTCCAAATTGGCACACAATTTGTGTTGTCACAGGGTTTGGAGGACCTTTCAAATATGGTGCACGTGCTCTTCCCAACTGCAGTTGAAGATCAGGATGTCTTCCAGGTACACTACCATGAACGAGTTGGCGAAGGTTGCAGGGGCATTCTTCAACTCGAAAGGCATGACCAACCATTCGAAAAGGCCCTCCTTGGATTTGAAGGCAATCTTCCACATCTTAGATGGTTAAATTGTTACCTGGTGATAACGAGACTTCAAATCAATCTTGCTAAAGTATTTTATACCCTTGAGCTAGTCCAGAAGGTCATCAATGTGTGGGATTGGATACCTATTCTAGACAGTGATCTTATTCAATGCTTGATAGTCAATACAAAGCCTCCAGGTTCCATCATTATTTTATACCAACACGACCGGGCTCCCACAAGGTGATGAGCTTAGCATTATGTGCCAATTTTGCAACAACCCTTGAATATTCCTCCTAATCTCCTCGTTCTCCAGAACAGAGCGTCGGTAGATTGATCCATTGGGTAGCAACACGCTCAGGGTTAGATTGATGGGGTGCTTGACTTGATAGTGTAGGGGTACCCCTATGGGTGAGGTGAAGATGTCCTTGTACTCCTCCATAACCTTTTCCATCTGCCGCTACTATGCGAAGGAGCCCTATCTAGAGGTCGTGGAGGTGTCCACAATATTCTTCTTTCCCTAAAGGCGAATTATAAGGAAGAAAAAGTTCTTGGTTTAGGGAATGATCTTACTGCATTGCTTCGTAGAGATCAAATAGATGGTGGTAGGTAGTGCTACCTCTGGTATCCTGTATAAATTATTTCCTAAAGTAATAATAACAATGGGAGGCCTAAAATCATACACAACATGATGCTTTCACAAGTATGGTTGGCCTAATAATACATCACAAACTTCAAGAGGAGAAACTTCACATAATACCTCATCCGTGAAGGGCTTGATGTTGTAGGGAAGGCGACGTTGTTGGTTGACACGAAGATCTAGTCCTTGGTGAAGCCACAACTATGGGTGTGGTGTAGTCGGTAGGCCCATCCGCTTTATGACCTTTTCTAAAATGAGGTTCTTTTGGCTCCCCCTTTCAAAAATAAACTGCAGTGGAGAACCCTTCGCTCACATTTGTGAGTGGAAGAGGCACTTCCCCTCCTCTAGATCTTCAGGCTTGATCTTTCGGATATTTGTGGTGACAACAATGGCATTGGGATCCACATCAATAATCTGTTTCCCTTTGTCATTCCCCTTGTTGGGTTCTGACTCGGAGTTAGAACATGCATATGATTCAGAAGCCTTCAGCTCGGCCACCAATGACTGATGGCTCGACACTCACTCATGTTGTGAGTGGGGCTCTTATGGAACTCACACCACTTTCCCATGTCCTTCTTTGTCTTTGCGATGTTGTTATTTGTTTGCAGCTTCGATGGGTTGTCCTGGGTTTCCCTGCTTTGGATTTGTCCTTTGTTCTATGGTCCGGGGGTGTCTTTCCCTTGCTTCAGGTTCGCATATCCAAAGTCTCGCTTCCTCTGTTTAAACTTCTGCTTGATCTTGACAACATATCGATAGGTGGCACCGAGCGAGGAGATTTCTAGGAACTCCATATCATCTTGGATGTACTTGTGTAGGCAACTAGGTACTTGAGTACCAAATATCATTTAGAATCCTTGATACCCAACTTTCTGCAAAGGGTATGAAAAATATTTGTGAACTCCGAAACATCTTGGTCCCTTCCCTGCTGCAACGTGGTCCATTTTATGTATTAATCTTCATAGCTCCTGATAGGGAAATAATGCTCCTTGATGGCATCTTAGAAAGAATTCCAAGTGGATGCAGCTGAAAATAGTGAGGGTTCCCTCTCGTCCCTATTCTCATAGTAGGTTTCCCACTAGTCCTTGACGTGGGGGGTGGCTTTGAGGAGTGCAAAAGTAATCTTTTCCCGATTGGAAAAATCATGAACAAAAAAATTTCTTCTAAATGGCGTAACCATTTATCTATGACATCCGCATGTATTTTCCCTTCAAATATGGGTATGCCAAAGTTGACTTGTACCTTAAAAGGAGTGGTGCCTCCAGAGTGGTTGTTGGATGAAGATGTGTCGCATGTGGGTAGCCGCTGAAGGTTCTGGTCAAAGTTGTCCATCATTGCGTTCCATTGTCACTCAAGGGCTTCTTCGAGCAATATTTTGAAAGGCTATCCTACTCCCTCGTCTTTCTTTTCTTCCACCATGGGAGGCCGTCGGGGTTTGAGAGGATGGTCTTGCAAAGGTTCAAACAATTCTAGCCCTAACTCCTTATACCTTGACCTTGATGGGGAAATGCAAAGAAAAACATAGAAAGAACAAACCACTCTGATACCACTGATCCAGACTTGTACAAGAACACAATAGAATACAAATATAAACATAAACAAAAATATGCAGCAAAAATAAAACTCAATTTCATTAATATCAAAGAACTGAAATATGCTTACATACAAAATGGAAATAAACTAGCTTGGGCGATGGTAGCTTATCTATTAGAAGAGATGTGTCATATACATGCCTTTGAACTGTGTTACAATGAGGCTTAGTGGCCTCTTTATCATTAGAAATAATGAGAAACACTAAACATCCAAAAACCTAACTCTACGAGATGAAGCTGCAAAGTCTTTTGGGCCGTGTTGGGGTAAGTTGGAACATCAACTTCCCATGGTCGTAAATTTGGCATACAGTCTTCGTTTGGCTATCATAATACCTCGTTTCAAAGATTTCAAAGAGGAGGCTGAAAAAATTAATAAATTGGTCTGGAACTCTTTGAGTCTCTCCATTTTTCCTAAAAAAATATTTTAGTCCCTCAAAACGGATTCGTAATTTTCGGCCCTGAAAAACTTCCCAAAATAGTAATTTGTGCTACAATTAAGGAAACTAAAAAGAAACAACGATGGGGGTGTAAGTGTTGGGTGTGGAGCCTGATTATCTTCTTTATTTAGATGTATCGCCACGTTGCACCCCTGTTCTTAACAGGGCGGAAATGCCGCCTGTCGTTTAATTGCTGCCAGGGGGGTCCGGGTGGGTGGCGGCTACCTTTTGGAGCCCCCTTTGGTGGGGGGTTTTTGGGGAAGCTCCCCCGAAGCTAAAAGAAGATGTAAAATTGCCTTGTAAAATATTGTAATATCGTAGTCAATATGGGCCATTCATTAGGCGAATGATCTTATGGTAGAAGTTATGTTTAATTTAGGGCTTTTTTCCCTAGAGGGCAACCCCTCATTTTGTATGAGGGTATTGTATTGCGGCTATGTATGGTATGTGTATTATGAGCGAGAAACATAAAGGGGGACTGTGACAGAGAGTATAGGATATTACAATGGATCTGCTGTAGGTTGTGTCTCTTCATCTTGCTGGATAATATAAAGGAAGGATTGGTTGTTCGGGGTGGACATAGCCCAAATTGGGTGAACCATGTATATCTGTCTCTCTTGTTTTATATATTTTTTGTTTTTATGTTTCTGCATATTTTATGTGTTCCATTGCTCTGTAATATATAATTTTCTAACAACTGGTATCAGATCCAAAGGTCTATTTTGTTGATAAACTCGCAGGAAATAAGGGTTCCTGGTTCAAGTGGGAGCAATTGCAGAAGATGGTAGGTTTAGGGTCGAGAAATTTAACGACCAAAACTACGCATTGTGGAAGATGCAGATGGAAGATTATCTGTATCATAAATATCTGTACCTACCATTGAGCAGAAAAACAAAGAAGTCGTTGAGTATGACAGACGCAGAATGAGATATTCTCGATAGAAAGGCACTTGGAACAATACGGCTGTGCCTCACAGCGTCGGTAGCCTTCAATATTTCGAAGGAAACACCAACAACGGGTTTAATTAAGGCATTGGTGAAACTATATGAAAAACCCTCGACCTCAAATAAGGTATTTCTTATATGAAGATGTCGGATGGTGGATTTGTTGCTGACCATTTAAATTAATTTAACACGGTTACCAGTTAGTTAAGTTTTGTAGGGGTAAACTTTGATGATGAAGTTAGGGATCTGTTATTTTTGTGCTCATTGCCAGAAAATTGGAATGGTTTAGCTATGGCCATTAGTAACTCGGTCTCTGGATCTAGTACTTTAATTTTTGATGATGTTTTCGGTGCTATCCTTAGCAAGGAAATGTGACGAAAAAGATCCGGTGAGACATCGGGTAATGCTTTGAGTGCAGAGATTAGGGGAAGAAAAATGGAAAGAGGAAATAGCTCAACATATCGCAGTAAATCAAGGAAAGGCATATCCAAGTCCAGATTGGGGATACTGTGCTAGAAATGCAGAAAGAAATGACACCTGAAGAAAGACTGTAAATCTCAGAAGGGAAAAGAAGGAGACACACAACAAGAAAAAAATCATGAAGCAAATGTGATAGGTGATGTGTTACAAGATGCTTTGATTCTTTATTTAGAAAATGTTACTGATTCCTGGGTGGTAAATTCAGGGGCCTCATTCCATGCCACACGTGATAAGAAATATTTTCATGACTATGTTCAAGGAAATTTTGGACAGGTTCATTTGGGTGATGATAAACCCTATAAAATCGTTGGAATGGGTAAATTTCTTGTAAAACATTAGAATGGAAACCAATGGTTATTAAAGGAGGCCAGACATGTTCCAGATTTGAAGAAAAATCTGATTTCAACGGGGTAGTTAGGCGGTGAAGGTTATGTGACAACTATCAGAGATAAAACTTGGAAGGTCACTAAAGTAGCCCTGGTAATAACAAAAGGAGAAAAGGTTGGTACATTGTATTTATAAAATGGTGTTTCTAACTCTGTTAATGCTTTAACTTCCAAAGGAGAAGATGCAGCATTATGGCATCATAGGCTCGAAAACATGAGTGAGAAGGTGATGAAGATTCTTCACTCAAGAAATTTGTTGTCGGGTTTGAAGAATATTGATTTGGATTTCTGTGAGAATTGTATTTATGGAAAACAAAAAGAGAGTCAGATTTCTTAGAGTTGGGAAAGAAAAGAAGAGCGAAAAATTAGAGCTTGTGCATACAGCTGTATGGGGACCTGATCAGGTATCATCTCTCGGTGGCTTTCGTTATTATGTTACTTTTATTGGTGATGCAACTAGAAAAACTTGGATTTATTGTATTCAGAATAAATATGATGTATTGGATACTTTCAAGAAATGGAAAGCTTTGGTTGAGGTTGAGATAGGAAAGAAGCTGAAGTGTTTGAGATCAGACAATGGAGGTGAATATTGAAACAAAGAGTTTGATAGGTACTGTTCAGAGCATGGAATTCACAGAGAGAAGACAGTTCCAAGAACACCACACGAAAATGGTGTGTCAGAAAGGATGAACAAAACAACCATGGAGTGTGCAAGGTGCATCATATTGCATGCATGATTGCCTTTACAATTTTGGGCAGATGCTATAGATACTGCTGTTTATCTAATAAACAGAGGGCCTTTAAGTTCCTTGGATGGTGGTATTCCAGAGGAGGCATGGACACGTAAAAAGGTTAACTACTCCTTTTTAAAGCCTTTTGGTTGTGGGGCCTTTGTCCATATTAATAAAGAAAATAGAACAAATCTTGAGGAAAAATCTAGGAAATGTACCTTTATTGAATATGGTGTTAATGATTTTGGTTATCACTTATATGATTATGAAAATCACAAAATCATTAGGAGCAGAGATGTAATATTCAATGGAAAGTTCTTGTATAAGAATCAATTGTAGCAAAAAAACAGGAAAAAGAAAACAAAGAATACACAATTCTTGATGAGATCGCAAAAAAAGTAAAGGTGTCTAATAATAATAATAATCGACAGCCACAACAACAACAACCACCACAACAGCAATAGGCACCTCAAATAGAAAGTGGTGTCAGAAGATCTACCGGGATAAGTAGACCCCCTGAACGATACTCTCCTTCATTATATTATTTATTGTTGTCTGATTCTGGTGAACCCGAATGTTATGAAGAAACAATGCACGCTGAAACTAGGAAGAAGTGGGAGCTATCCATGAAAGAAGAGATGGACTCCTTAATACATAATGAGACTTAGGACTTACTCAGGTTGCTTGTAGGTAAAACAACATTGCAGAATAAATTGGTTTACAGGCTGAAGGAAGTGTTAGGTCCTCGTAGTTTTGGAAGATTGGGAATGACCAAAAAGACAAGGGTTACATCAAACCAATCTTTGGAGTCCTAGGACCTAGCCTTCATGGACTCAGAGAGGGCTCTCTCTAATGTTTGCTTGTAAAAGTTTTTAACTTGATAGCTTTTAGGTTTTGATTTTTGGTTATTTATAGGGATTAGGGTTTGTTTGTTGTTTTGGTTGGGTAGGTTGTCAAGGGAAATAGTTAGAGTAAGAGAGGATCAATCCATTGGGCTATGGAGTCTGCAAAGGTTTTGAAAAGTATAAAAATGAGTCAAGGATAGTTCAAAGGGCAAGTTGACAAGGCCAAATGGATCTAAGTAGGTCTAGGGACAATGAAATGAACATGGAGCTGTGAATATAGTATGTTAAGGGGAAATCAAGGATCCTTTAACAAACTAATAAACGAGAAAAAGCTTCTAAGATGATAGCATAATAAACTTGAAGAGAAATAAAGGATTGTTCAACCAAACAATACTAAGCAGACCTTAAAAACAACAGATAAGTAAGATAAGAAAGCAGTGAAGGATTCTCAAATACTTGCTTGCAAACAAATAGAAATTTAACATAACATCTTAGTAACACTAAAGAACATTCAAGGATTCTTTAGCAAAAAATTGAAGAAGAAAACATAGAAATCAAGGAAGCAGGCAGAAGTAGGGTGCCAAGAAGGCAAATCCTATTCTCTATTTATGTCCTATGACTAAATGAACCATAAACATAATGAATGACTAAAGAAAACAAACAAAAATATGGAATACATCACCATATAACCAAGCTTAATGAATCCTAAGAGTGAGCTCAATCCACAAATGCACATTCTAAAGCCATCATCAAGCACCAAAGCCAATTTCTCTTGAATCTCAAAGTCTGTATATTACTCTCAATAAACATCCAACAATTACAATGAGGCCTTAATGCTCTATTTAACCAGCAAATGAGGAGGTGGAAACCCTAAGAGGCTTCTAGAAACCATAAATACACCATAAATGTCATTTATGTCCAAAGAGGCCATGCAAGGCCCAAGGCACACAATATCTAAGCTAATAAATGAAAGATAACTTAAACATAACTCCTCAAAAAATTCTGGAGTGATTTGCCCAAAAAATCTCGAAAAAATATTTCAGTGTATTTTGTTGACTTTTTTGCAAGGGGGCAGCTTCAGAGGTCTGAAGGCGCAACGCCTGCATAGGAAAACTGAGTCATCTTGCAACCAAGTTTTGAAGGCCTTCCCAATGTTGGAATGGGCTCCGTGATAGCTCGTTGGAAAGCCTGTTGAGTATACTTTTCAAAACTTCCCTTAGTTTTCTGATTGGGATCCATTAAACAGTTAAAAAATAAAATCTCCCAAGGCTGGTAAAAGTGCAACGCCAACCTTGAAAATATGGCAAAAAGGTGAAAATTTGCATGTTTTGGGCCTTTTGGAGGACCAAAACTGCTCCAAATGATCTGAAATTTGGTGTGAATGTTATCCTTGGGTTTATGAATCCAAAAATGTAAACTTTACCTCTAATGGATGCCTGTAGGAAAAGAACAATGCCAAGGGTGCTGCGCTTTCGGCCCTCAATATCAGTAAAAAAACTAGAAATGTCAAAAACTTGCCAAAATTTGCAGTTATCTTCCTCATGGGGTTTGGGAGGCCTATAGAGAAGCTTAAACAAGGATTCCAAGATTTTTTTGGTCTTTTGCCTCCTTGAGTGCTTGAATTTGGGCAAGGGATCTTTTGAGCTTGGCCCTTGCAATTTGATTTCTCAAGGCATAGTGATTGGCCATATATTTTTGTAGGCCAAGGTCCCTTTGTGTCTTATTTAGATGCTTTTTTTAATCCTTATAATACTTGATAATATAATTTTCCATGCCAAGATTTCTTTGTAGGTCTCTGATCTGAGCATCCTTTCTTTGGAGTACTTGTAACCCTCTCCTTATCTTCATTTTCACTGTCAAGGTCAATGAGTTGGCGCTCTTGTTTAGTTTGATGCTTTCCTTTCTTATCTCCAACAGTGACCTTTTCCTTGCCTTTGTCAAGATTATTTGTTGATGAGGAAGGCATGGCCCCTTTCCTTTTAGAGGTAGCAAACACATGCCTTTCTCCTCTTTGGTATGTCAAAGGAAGAAGTTCAATATTGTTTACCTCAGTGCCATATGTCTTGCGTAGTGCCTGCCAAGGGCGCAATGCTTGATCCCAGGCGCGCAATGCCTTTTTGCAGAGGAAATTTGGAGGCCTTCCTGGTGTCCAAATTGGGCCCATGATAGCTCGTTGGAAATATTATCCTATCTAATTTCTAAATATTACTTTTTTTTTGTTGATTGGAGTTTATTTGACCTGTCAAAAGTTGATTCTCCCAAGACTGGTCAAAAAGTGTTGAATGATGGTGCATAAATGCAGAGTGCTGGTGTAGGCAACTTTTGGACGCATTCCCCAACTCCAAATTTAGCTCATGATAGATCATTGGAAATATATTCTAGTCTAGTTATCATTTGACCCATCAAGAAAGTCATTTGGACACTCTAGCTATTAGGAAACTTGATTTTCCCAAGGTCACTCCAGATGTGCAGCAATTCTCCCGTGACACCTGTATTTTTGAAATTTCTCTAAAACCATGACACCTGTGTAAAATATGAAGGAGGTTTTTCTTCTTGGACCTATTATGGAAAAAAAATCTCTCACTTTTTTAAAATTCATCTCTATTTGGTCACAAACATAATATGAAGTGAAATTGGCCTTATGAGTGACAAATGGCTTGACTCTTGGAATAAATTCTTGGAAAATGATGGAGGCATGATGTTTATGAGTTGGTATGGCTTTATGCTTGGTGATATGACCTATCATATGGATCCTCTTCTCCTATGCCTCTTTTCCATAGCAAACCCTAGCTTAGTTGGAAGAGGAAATTAGGGTTTGGTGTAGGCAAAACAAGGGATTTAGGACTACCTTGTAGAGGGAGGGGAATGAAGGGGTTAAGGGTTGTCTAAATTCTTGGGGAAATTTTGGGGGATAGGGATAGATTTTAGAGAGTAGTGGAAAGTGGAATTTCAAGGATTGAGTGAGGGGAAGTGTTCCAAAAGGGAAAAACATAGGCCTAGTCTTGAAAAGTGTCAAATTGTAGCAATAGGCTAGGTTTTGTATAAAAATGATGAGTTTGAGGGATAGGAGTGATGGGAAGTGTTTAGGAAGGTATATTAAGGATAGGGAAAAATGAGGAAATGAATTTTTAAGCATGAAAGGAGGCTAACAAAGGTAGGTAAAATCACATAAGAAGTCCTTTAGGAGCAGCAGGGTGACCATGGAATGGCAAGCTAGTGGAATAGTGAAATTTTTTCTATAAGAATAATGAAGGCAGTGAGATTTCTAAGACTCACAATGTTCAGGGAATTTTGTTTTTTAGAAATATATAACCTGTTAGACTCGGTCTTGTCAGTCCTCCATCAGAGTCAAATTCACCAAAGTTCATTTCTCGTCATTCATAAATGCAATTTTGGTCAAAAAGAGTCATTTTAGTTTCTCAGTCTAGGGTATGGTCCTCAGAAATGTCGAATAATGCCCGCAGGGCATGAGGATGGTTTTCAAAGAAGTTCTCAGTACAAAATTTCATCATCAAGAGTGATTCTTCTTCAAAACAGGGTTTTGAAGAAGAAATCATTAAATTTGTTTTTAAATATGTACAAAGTTTTTCAGTTGAAGATGTTCACATGCAGCCTCTCCTGGTTTTTGTTGAAGCCCACCGCCAATCATCCCTGCAAGCTGACAAAGCAAGTTCATTTCAGCCAAAGTCAAATGGAGACAAGAGATATGTGAAAGTGCTAAAGCATTATAACATTGAGTTTTTATGAGTGGAATTTCAAAGCCTTTTGTACATATATCATTATGATGTTTCAACACTCCATATGCACACTAAAAACATCATTGAGACCAAGGAAATAATGGAGAAAACAGTGGGTGAACGAATTCAGTGTTTGGAAGCTGCAAATGTGTGTGAAGATTGCGCGCGGCGCACAGGAGAGAGGCGCGACGCACTGGGCGAAAATTGATAGTGTTATTTATAATTGGCGCGGCGCACCAAACCAACGTGGCGCGTTGGGCATGCGCGCGGCGCATTGAGCCCCCAGGCCTGAAATTCATCACCGCTTTGTGATTTTTTCAAAATATATTTCCGCTCCAAGCTGGGGCCATTGCGGGGTACTCTTTGCCGTGGTTTCTGAAGTGGACAACCGCCATGGGTTTGCTAATTCAGCTGCTCGCAGCGAGACTGGGCATCTGCTAGCTGGTGTTGGTATTGGTATTACTTCTTCTATCTATATTTATGAGGTGTCGCCAACAGATATTCAAGGTGCACTTGGATCAGTTAACCAGATTTCCATCTGTATGGGAATATTAATAGCTCTAGTGGCTGGTTTACCTTTGGCTGGAAATCCATCATGGTGGCGTACCATGTTTGGCATTTCTGTCATACCAGCAGTACTGATGATTTTGGGAATGGCCTTCTCTCCACAAAGTCCACGTTGGCTCACTAAGTGGTTAGTGTCGGCATAGCACTGTTTGCGTTTCAGCAGCTTTCTGGTATAAATGCAGTTGTATACTACTCCACATCAATATTTCAAAGTGCTGGCATAGCCTCTGATATTGCGGCAAGTTCGTTTGTGGGAGCCGCAAATGTAATTGGCACAGTAGTGGCAACTTACTTAATGGACAAACAGGGGAGAAAGAAGCTGCTGATAACAATTTTTACTGGAATGATCTGATCTATTGAGGATTTTTTTTCTTATGGAGCTATTCTTTAGTATTCGAAATGTCATTTCGGAGTAACCAAGGATTGATTCATGCATTCTATCTTGGTATGTCAATGTTGCTGTTTTCTATTACTCTCAACTGGAAATAATTGACACCATATTCAGGAATTTATGCCGTTTTAGGAACAGTACTGTTTGTGTTGGCATTTTCATTAGGAGCTGGTCCCGTTCCTGCTTTCTTCTCCCTGAAATATTTGCTTCAAATATTCATGCCAAGGCTGTTACTTTATCTCTTGGAGTTCACTGGGTTTTGAAACTTTGTGATTGGTTTGTCATTTCTCAGTGTGATGGACAAGTTTGGAATCAGTTTTGGATATTTATGTTTTAGTGGTGTCTGCTTTGCTGCTGTAATTTTCGTCATGAATAATGTGGTAGAGACCAAGGGTCGCTCCTTGGAAGAGATTGAGAGGGCAAGATTTGCTGGTGATTTGTAGTCACTGTCATGGTTGGCTATGGAAATTGGAGGTATAGTCGGCCATTTAGTTGGTGGCAGTGTGTCAGGAGTGCTTTCTGTCCCCCTTGGGCTCTTTCATGGCCATATCGTCAACAGAACTTGCTACGAGAAATTATTGGTTACGATGCAGATATTGTTTGCCTGTCGACAGAGGTATATACACGTTCAACATATGTAACTGATGGGTGAGCAACTTTTTTTTTTCGCCATGAGCGCTTCTCACTAGTGAAGATATGAGGTTGAATTCAATAAAGCTGCACAATCCGTGGCAGTTGTGTTTGTGCCCACAGGTCAGAAAACGAGTGCTCTCCATCGGTTGCTCAAGAACAACGTTACACTAATTGTAGTTTTGGAGGCCAAGGACATAAACTCTGGTTCTTCAGCGAAGAGCCAACTTTTCTGTGTGGAAAACACACATATAACCAGTAATTCGGAACTCAAAGATGTCAAACTGTGGCAGGTGTTTGAATACTACATGTCATCTCACGACTTGGAAGGCGCAATAAAACTAGTGACAATGTTGCTAAGAAATCAATTTGAAGACGATGAGCATCTTATCATCAGAACGGAGCTCGAGGACATTATAACCAGCTTCTTCCTACTTTCGGTGGCTCTGAAAATCCTGCTATGTGTGTAAAAGATCGTGCAGCCAGAGAAGAATCTGATATATGGATTAGTGATTTATTATAAAACTCTACATGTCATCATTTATTTCTTCAACAAAGAATCTCTCCAACAGGCTTAAAAATAATTTTCCAATCAATTCGACAAGGGCGCAATCAAACACGTTCCGACTTTCAATAAATACATAGAGGGGTGTAATATCCAAAGATATGTATGAAGGTGTTCGAGCTATGATGATTGAAAATGATAAGTCTCCTAAATTAAATGAAGTCACAAACGAGAAAGCTAATTTTGGTTTTCAAACCTTTCAAGGAGGAGTTCGAACTACAGCCACCAGCAGAGAGAACAAAACATCAAGGCGTAAAGTAAAAAACCGAAAGCCTCAAATTAAACAAAGACATCTACCGTGGCAAAGAAATAGAACAGATGGTTTATTTCACTCGGCCACGCATTCGTAAGGGATATATACCATGCTACTTCTCGGTATCAGTTATCATCAAATTTCATATGTAATGTTTCATTTCGAATACGTATGACTGGCTCTTCATCCTTTGTTTGTTAATAATGATTAAATCATCCCTCATTTTGAGTCGATCAGTTTTCTTATAGATAGTCTTATTTATTGTTGTAAATTATTTTGAAAAAAAGAGAGTTCTGGGAAACATGTGGGAGAAAAATACGTGAGCTTCACTGCATGCTTGACCGAGGATTAATGAAGGATGCGTCTTGCTGCGGACTTGCAGAATTTTGCATATGTATTTCTTTCTGTTTCATATGTATCTTGTTATGTTTTACTATTCATTCATAATCATTTCTAGTTGAATGCTTTTAAGTAAGAAAGGTAGAATCCATTTTATTGCTCTACCTTGGGAAAGCGTTCATTTTATGTGTACCTTCTTATGTCTGAAAATGATTCATTATGTATGCCCTTTTCGGCCTCTCAGCAGTCTTTCCACTCCATATAATTTCAATTTGAATGCTTAAGCTCTTGCCTATCTTGCCTCATGAGATAATTTGTGTCTTTCATTTAATCTCTCTACTTCATGCTGTCCTTTGTCCCCATACTGCCCAGAAAACCCAGTCACTTATCAAAAACCCCTTTCCTATGTATTTACTAGCCTAAAATTAGTATTCATTATAAGTCATCTTAGCCCCTTTGAAGATCTTTTGCCGAGATAGACCCAGAGAGAGCCCTCTCCTGTCCTCGTAGGGCTAGCTACGAGGCTGAGCTTGGTTTGATGTTTCCTTGAGTTTTACCTTATTTCAGCCTAAGGTAGATTCGAGAGCTAACATAACCAATATTTAGTCATCTATAGATGGTAAAAATTACTGATGACTAACAGTGGCTCCACTTGGGGAGGGCAGCTCCTTTTCAGGAGGTGTCAAGGACCTCAGAGCTCAAATCTCTGAGTTTTGAAGACTAGTGCCTTGCAATTTACAGATTTCTTTCCTTCATTTGTTGATGTTCTCTTGAAGCCATGATCTTAAAATTTGAAAAGACATATTTTCTTCAACCTCATTTCTACCTCGCCCATCATATCTTGTCTAACATTTTTCTTCCTTTGGGGTGCACTTGACTCAAACCCTTAACATTCTTTTCTTTGAAAAAGCATAAAACAAAAAAAAAAACTATCTACTTGTACCCTTATCACTTCCAAGAGTTCAGATTAGGCTAATGAAATCTCTTATTCTCTACCTAGTCTATTCATTTGTCAAGATTACGATGTTTGAAAAAATTTATTCTCTATCCTACTAACATGAAATTGAAAACATGACTAAAATAGGATTAAACAGTCTGATTTGCCATGGGTTGTGGAATTCGGACAAGCTGCACACAGAAATTATTTTTGTACAATAAAAAACTAGAAAACATGAGGGATGTGATTTATAATTTTCTAGGCATCCCACTCTTTCTCTTTGGTTCAGATTTGAGTATTGAGCTCCAACATCTTTTCCTAATCTAATCTACTGACAAGTCAAGCTTAAATGGTTTGACGAGTCTTCTTTCACTACCCTATCAACAGAAATTTAAAACATGTTCAGTTATGATTAGGCTAGATGACTGAACAAGAATTTCTTTCTCAAGTAGTGGCATTTAGGCTTGCACACTTTCAGCAATACTCTTTTTTGGGTATGGGGCTATACCTCTTCTTTTCATATGCCCTCTTTTTCTTCTTTTCTCTGTTTTTGTTTTTTGTTTTTTTTTTTAGATCAACATTCTAAGACTACAAACTAGAAATATGCTCATAGTGCTGAGCTTATTTTTCAATCCTAATCTATCCTAATCTAACTTGGAGGCATGCATTCATTTGGTGAACCCTATTTTCCAATATAACCAATCAAGTAGATGATTCCATGGGTGATTTTCATTCAGTTCTTTGAGTGTGCTATCAAAATAGAAAAGCTACTCCCACCTTATTTGTGTTTGAACAGTAGTGCCTAAGATCTCCTTTATATTCTGCAACAAACTGCTCTTGACATAACATATTCTTCCTTTAGATACCTCTAGGAAAACAAAAAATGGATCTTGCAATAATACCAGACTTAGAGGATTTGAGAAACATACTTCATTCAGGACTACTCCTTCTTTCACTTGGCTCTACTTGTGATTATTTTGAACAAGAAACTCCACCTCTTCCTCATGATCATCTCCACTATTCGTCTCATCATATATTGCAATGTTTTCCTCTAACAAAACTGAGATGATTTGATTGAGTGGGTTGAAATCTGTGTTAAGGCCATCATGTTGATGAGCATGAGCACTCTTGTGATTATCAATTTCCAAGCCTTCATCTGCAATTTGAAATTCAATGGAACTTGGTGGCTGCAAATATGAAGATGAGGAGAATTCCATGTACCAAATGATTTCCTCAACCATTTCAGGAAAAGGTGTCTCATTTACAAATTGCTCAATAAGTTCATAATCTTCCCAAACCTCAACATCCAAACTAAAAGACTGTTGATTTCCAATCACATGAAATTTATTTTTGATAGAATGGAATGAAGTAGAGCAAAGATTTAGAGATCCTTCACTTAATTCAAAACTTTCCAAACTTTCCTCATCAGTGTCATAGGTGACCTGTATTGGCTGATTACCGTTTTCAAGCTGATGACATTGAACTTCATCTCAAAAATCAACTGCTGATTGCTCTAAAATATTAGCTTCTGTTTGGAGAAAATCATCATCATCAGACTAATAAAAATTTGAAGAATCATCAACATAAGTAGTGTCACCAATCAAACATATTGGATTAGCAGGAAAATACATAGAAATGTTCTCTTCACATGAAGGTTTAGAGGCTGGCTGCATGCTTAGAATCTGAGTTATTTCCTCTTCAGTTAAAAGAAGAAGCATTTTTCTCTTTCTTTGGATAGCACTACAATAGTTCTCTTTCTCTTATGAAGGCTGATTCTGAGGCTGAATGTCTTCTTAAGTTTCACCTAGAAGAGATGATGAATCATCATTTGTGCCTTTAGAGAGATCCTATGGGTTCTCCTGCATCTCTTATTTGATTTCATCCTCAACCAACTCTTCTTGGTTGATGTGAAAATTTATTTGAGAATGAAAATCATGAATAGATGCTAAGAGAACTTCAGGATGCAAATTTCCTAAATCTTCATCAATATCTACAAGGTATTGTAATATATCCTGAGATTTATCACAACAATTTTCAGCCAAGGATAAGGATGGATAATTTTCTTTATAATGATCACAAAATACCTTGTGGAAATATTTTAAGGAAAACAAGCTACCAGGTTTTAGCCATTCATACCATTCCTTGCTTTTCCTTCCAATGTCAGCATGAACATTTTCATAAGGCAGTCCTCATGCCATTCAACCTTTAACTTCCATACATGTATATGAAATTTGATGAGATGTAACAAGGGGTCATTAGTCTTTTCATCTTGAAATGTAGGCAGGTTTTTGTCCCAATTTATCTGAGGCTTTTTGTGTGGGAACCCAAGGATGTGATCTCTGTTCATCGGAGCATATCTCTGTTGTATCCTTGGATCCATGTTTGTAAATAAGAAAGGGTCACTCCATCTTTTCAACTAGTCTAGAGTTCTCTACTAGTGGAGTCTTTAGGTATATTTAGAATTGTGGAGTCGCCAAGTGGAGGGTTTCAAATTTGCTGTCCACCATCAACATGATTAATTCATTCCTAGGAGAGTCTATGAGAACTAGTGGGGTCAGTAGGCCTACTGGAGGCCATTGGAGTCGCTAGGTGGAGGGTGTTTACTGTCTTAAGGATGTTCTTGTTATCCACCATCAACATCTGAAAGCCAATATAAGGATGTTTGTGGGTTTTTTGAGGTCTTAAGGAATATTTGAATACTTAGATTGTCATCGAATCGTATGGGTCCCATCGTGATCGCCACTATGTTAGGTCCCCGTAATTTGCTAATTGCAAGAAAAAATGAACAGGGGTAACATCAAACCAATCTTTGGAGTCCTAGGACCTAGCCTTCCTAGGCTCAGAGAGGGCTCTCTCTAATGTTTGATTGCAATTTTTTTTAACTTGATAGCTTTTAGGTTTTTATTTTAGGCTATTTATAGGGATTAGGGTTTGTTTGTTGTTTTGGTTGGCTAGGTTGTCAAGGGAAATAGGTAGAGTAAGAGAGGATCAATCCATTGGGCTATGGAGTCTGCAAAGGTTTTCAAAAGTCTAAAAATGAGTCAAGGATATTTCAAAGGGCAAAGGGAGAATTAAATAAACATGGAGGTGTGAATATAGTATGTTAAGGGGAAATCAAGGATCCTTTAACAAACTAATAAACAAGAAAAAACTTATGATATGATAGCATAATAAACTTGAAGAGCAATAAAGGATTCTTCAACCAAACAATACTAAGCAAACTTTAAAAATAATAGATAAGTAAGCTAAGAGAGTAGTGAAGGATTCTCTACGACTTGCTTGCAAACAAATAGAAATTTAACATAACATCTTAGTAACACTAAAGAGCATTCAAGGATTCTTTAGCAAAACTTTGAAGAAGAAAACATAGAAATCATGGAAGCAAGCAGAAGTAGGGTGCCAAGAAGGCAAATCCTATTCTCTATTTCTGTCCTATGACTAAATGAACCATAAACATAATGAATAACTGAAGAAAACAAACACAAATATGGAATACATCACCATATAACCAAGCTTAATGAATCCTAAGAGTGAGCTCAATCCACAGATGCACACTCCAAAGCCATCATCAAGCACCAAAGCCAATTTATCTTCAATCTCAAAGTCTGTATATTACTCTCAATAAACATCCAACAATTACAATGAGGACTCAATGCCCTATTTAACCAGCAAATGAGGAGGTGGAAACCCTAAGAGGCTTCTAGAAACCATAAATACACCATAAATGTCATTTATGTCCAAAGAGGCCATGCAAGGCCCAAGGCACACAATATCTAAGCTAAAAATGAAAGATAACTTAAACATAACTACTCAACCAATTCTGGAGTGATTTTCTAAAAAAATCTCGAAAAAATCTTTCAATGTATTTTGTTGGCTTTCTTGCAAGGGGGCAGCTTCAGAGGTCTGAAGGTGCAGCGTCTGCACAAGAAAAATGAGTCATCTTGCAGCCAAGTTATGAAGGCCTTCCCGATGTCGGAATATGCTCCGTGATAGCTCGTTGGAAAGCCTGTTGAGTCTAATTTCCAAAAATACCCTTATTTTTCTGATTGAACTCCATTAGCCTGTTCAAAAAGCAAATATCCCAAGGCTTATGAAGGTGCAGCGCCAACCCTGAAAACATGGCAGAAAGGTGAAAATTGACATGTTTTTAGGCCTTTAAAGGGACCAAAATTGCTCCAAATGCTCTGAAATTTGGTGTGCATACTATCCTTGGGATGATGAATCCAAAAATGTAAAATTTACCTCCAATGGATGTCATTTGAGAAGTGCAACGCTAGTGCTACTCTTCATCCCTCAATATCGATTAAAAAAACCAAAAATGTCAAAAACTTGCCAAAATTTGCAATTATCTTCTCATAAGCTAGGAGGCCTATTGGGAGTAGCTTCAACAAGGATTCCAAGACTTTTCTTGTCTTTTTCCTCCTTGAGGGCTAGAACTTTGGCAAGGGCTCTTTTGAGCTTGGCCGTTGCAATTTGATTTCTCAAGGCATAGTTCCTGGCCATATTTTTCTGAAGGCCAAAGTCCCTTTTTGTCTTCTTTAGCTGCTTGTTTTCAACCTTATAATAATTAATGACATACTTTTCCATGCCAAGCTTTCTTTGTAGGTCTCTAATCTGAGCATCCTTTCTTTGGAGCAAGATGCTTGTAACCCTATCCTCATATTCATTTTCGCTGTCAAGGTCAATGAATTCAAATTTTTGCTTAGTTCCATGCTTACCTTTCTTATCTCCAAAAGTGAACTTTTCCTTTCATTTGTCAAGCTTATTTGTTGATGTGGAAGGCATGGCCCCTTGCCTTTTAGAGGCAACAAGCACATGTCCTTCTCCTCTTTGGTATGTCAAAGGAAGAAGTGAAATATTGTTTACCTTAGTGCCATATGTCTTGCTTCTATCTTTGTGATCATCTTTGTTTGGCTCACTGACTTCTTGGCTCACTTCTTCATTTGTATCCTTCATGCTACCATTACTGATTTTTCTTTTCACTATTCTTTGCCTCTTTCATCATTTCATTCTTTCCTCACCGATATTAGCCTTGCATCATTACCGTCATCAAGGCCGCCACATCCGCGTCCATGTTCTCTCGTTTCATTCCTCATTTGCACCGAATCTTCTATTTATTTCCCACTTTCTTTGTCGTCTTCTAATACCATCAAGTATGTGCTTTATCGATTTCGTATCTATCAAGATCTAAGAAGATCTTCTTCATTTACATTTTCCTTACTTCCCTCATTGTTTGTTTCTTCATTGTTATCTCTTTCATTAGCATCTTCTTTATTTCTCTTGCCCTTGCTACCACAGTCCTTTATTTCTGACATTTTGACCATTGTTTCCTTTGAACAAAACCCTAGCTTTGCTTATGAAACTGATTTGGAAGAGGGTAAATGGAAAGGAAATTTTTACAAGTAATGAAGTAGAAGAATGAGGGTTTAGGTTTTTAAGGCTAAATGAGAGGCTGAGGAACTTGATGAAAATCTTAGTTGTGCAGATAACCCTTTGCTTTAACTGATATGCTTCAAAGGCAGATGGAGTGAGGTTGAAACAATGACTTCCAGTTTAAACACCTAAGGTTTCAACTTCATCTGTCTTACAAATTATTTAACAACCTTGAAAATGTGTTTTAGAACCTGTGCATACCCTTACCAGCACGTTGGAAAACCTTGGAGTAAGTTTGAAGATATTTTGAATTGATTTGAGTGGCTGCAAGGCTTAGAAGGACTTCCTGGGTGAACGTGCAGTGCTTGAACAAGGTTTCGGGTCGGGAAAGTTGGGTCAGTGCCTTGTGCCCAACGCGTAGCGCCAAGGCACATCACCATCTCCTGAACGCACAGTGCCAATTTGCAGAGGACATTTTGAGGCCTTCTTGGTGTCCAAATTGGGCCCATGATAGCGCGTTGGAAATATTATCCTATATAATTTCCAAATCTACCTTTTTTTTCTGATTGGAGTTGATTTGACCTGTCAAAAGTTGATTCTCCCAAGACTGGTCAAAAAGTACTGAATGATGGTGCAGAAATGCAAAGTGCTGGTGCAGGAAACTTTTGGAGGCCTTCCCCAACTCCAAATTTAGCTCATAATAGCTCAATGGAAATCTCTTCCAGTCTGATTGTCATTTTACCCATCAAGCAAGTCATTTGGACCCTCTAGCTATGAGAAAACATTATTTTACCAAGGTCACGCCAGAAGTGCAACAATTCTCTCGTGACACCTTGTATTTTTGACATTGCTCCCAAACCATGATACATGTGTAAAATCTGAAGGAGTTTTTTCTTCTTGGACCTATGATGGAAAAAAAACTCTCTCACTTTTGTCAAATTCATCTTTGTTTTTTCATAAACATAGTTTGAAGAAAAACTGGCCCTATGAGTGACAAGTGGCTTGGCTCTTGGAATAAATTCTTTGAAAATGATGGAGGCATTATGTTTATGAGTTGGTATGAATTTATTCTTGCTGATATGACCTATCATGCGGATCCTTTTCTCCTATTCCTTTCCATATCAAACCCTAGCTTAGTTGGAAGAGGAATTTAGGGTTTGGTAGGCAAAATGTGGAATTAGGACTACCATGTGGAGGGGAGGGGACAGAAGGGGTTAAGGGTTGTCTAAATTATTGGGGAAATTTTGGGGGATAGGGATAGATGTTAGAGAGTAGGGGAAAGTGGAATTTCAAGGATTGAGTGAGGGGAAGGGGTCCAAAAGGGAAAAACACATGCCTAGTCTCGAAAAGTGTCAAATTGTAGCAATAGGCTAGGGTTTGTGGAAAAATGATGATTTTGAGGGATAAGAGTGATTGGGAAGTGTTTAGAAGGTATATTAAGGATGTTGAGATTTCCGTAAATAAGATGATGGAGCTTAGTGAAATGAAGTCGCCTTCACTAAGTGGGCCCGCAGGCAAATTCTGGCGCAAAGTCTGTTTTTAGACTATGTCTATTTTTAGACATATGGAGCATGGTCCAGGGGTTGCAGTATGTTATTCTTGGAGTATTGGTCATGTTGGTAAAAATAGATGGACCTCTATTTTTGGACCTATAGGTCGAAGTCTATTTTTAGACTACCTATCCTAAAAATAGGGAAGTCAAATATTATTTACCCTTAATAATATTTGACTCTAAACTTCAGTTTACTCTCTTGGAGACTCGCGCTTAAGCGCACAAGAGCGATGTGAAGGAATTAGCTATACCCGAGGGTTAAGTGGAGAAGTTTCATGAGATTCTGCCAGGATCTCATGTGACAGAGTTTGGTGGAGTTATTGAAGTAGTTGGTTGATCCAGGTGGATATTGGTGGCCACCCACCTATTCCACTTGGGCCCCCACCATTGTCTCTTTCAGTTTTTCAGTTTCGGCATAACTTACTATTTTTAGCAGTTTTTCGGGTCCTGAACTTCCGGAGCCGTTTTGAGGCCCTAAACGATGTTTTTTGGGCATCGCGCCTCAAGTGATTTTGGAACGAAAGTTGTATTCCTCGGATAGAGCTTTCTAATGATGTATCATGTGCGTTAAACATAGATAGTATGGCAAAGTTACGTCCCTGGGAAGTTGAAACACCAATTTACCCAAACGGGGCCCATAGTTTTGGCGCTTCATCTCCTAGGGTTAGGTTTTTGGATGTTTAGGGTTCTCCATTGTTTCTCAATAATAAATAGGCTCTCGAGCCTCATTGTAACCGGGGCTGTGAGGCTCCTCAGAAATACGCTACATCTCTCCTCAGAGATGTGATTTACCGCTGCCCTAGCTAGTTTTATTTCCATTCATGAAACAAATTTTAGTTCTTTGATATTAATGAAATGAAGTGTTATTTCCACTGCATCTCTTCCGTATTTATGGTTATATGTTTATTCTCCAAGGTCTCCCGCATAAATCCGGATCATTGGTGGAGTTGTAGAAGTAGTTGGTGGAGATGTGTTCAGTTTAACTTAGTTAGACACATTTGAGCTAGTTGTATCTAGTCTAACTAATTGATACACTAGTGAGAGTGGTGTGAATTAATTCACTAATTAATAATTCATTAATCAACTGAAGAATACATCAGTTAACTACAGTGCATGGACAGTTTCAGTGGAAACCAGTGGAGAGGTAGGTGAAAGAGCAAGTGTGACTATCAGTTGTGACTATAGTGTTGCATGAGTTTGCACCACACATTGATGGAGATGCCAATGAGGATTTCCTAGTGCAAGCCAGGTGGATTCGAGTTCATTCAGAGCCATTCTTCAGCAGGGATTGCGCAGTAGAGGCAAGCTAGTAGGTGGCAGAGATCGGTGCATGGATTTGCAAGATCAGGACCTGATTAGTGTGTAGCGATTGTATTGTACTAAGAGCTGGTGAGAAGCTTTGTATGAGGATTGTTACATGATCTCTATGAAATATATTATATATAGATAATAGTTTTAGCTTCAAGCTCGTACTGACACCGTGTTCATATGTGTGAATTTTTATGGTTTCAATGTGTGCATGCAATTGATTTAATTTCCGCAAGTAATGATCAATAGTAGAAGAGATTCTGTATTGTGCATGAAGTCAAATAGTGTGTGATCAGGAGAATCTTGGATGTATAACGCATTAGTTATATAATTTCTACATGGTATCATAGCAATATTGATCATTGGAGCAATTGCAAAGCATTGAAGCGGTTGAGTTTTGTGCTGGTGGAATTCGAATTTGCAGCAGTGTTTTCTTGGTGTTGAAGTTGAGATGTCTTTCAACGGATTGTGATTGGAGTATTCCCTTGAGGGCAGATCGAATTATATTGCATGGAAGGACAAGATGGAGGCGGTGCTGGAGGATAATGGGTTGAAGGAGTTCATAGATGCAAAAATTCCAAAACCTGCTTCTAGCGATGCTACCGCACTTGACGCATGGAAAAAGAAGACAACAAAATGTTGAAGGATTCTATTGGAAGGTGTGAAGGATCACATAGTGTCCAGCCTTCATGGTAAAGCTTCTCCATTCTTGATGTGGAAAGATTTGACAAACTTTTTCCAAAGCAAGAGCGACCAGAGGAAGTTAGCGCTCAAGGATAAACTCAGGAAGATAAAAATGGAGAAAGGCGACAGTATACCCAAGTACCTCACGAAGTTTGTCTAGTGTAGGGATGAGCTGGGAAGTGTGGGGGTTACTGTAGGTGAAGAGGACTTGGTGGGCTTGGCTCTCCTTGGGATTCCGAAGAGTTTACATTCCTATGAGGACTCTGTCAATGGTCGGGAGGTACTGCCAGGATGGGAGCGACTTTGGTCGGATCTTGTGCAGGAGGAGATAAGGCGGAGTACCAGGGATGGATCTTCATCGAAGAATGAAGATGAAGAAAATTGTGCTTTGGCTGCCAAAGCAAGGAAGGGGAAGAGCAAGAAGAATACTTCTTAATCCGTTGCAAAAGGCAAGAAGCAGGACATGTCCAAGGTGAAGTGCTTTCACTATCACCAACACGGACATTACACGACTAATTGTCCACAGAAGAAGAAAAATAAGCAAGTTGTTGGATCTGTAGCTGGAGAGGCCTTAGCCTCACAGTTTGAGCTGGATTTTTTGCTGATCACATGTTTAGTCTCAAGTATGATGGGTTTAGTGTGGTTTCTTGACAATGGCGCGTCTTTCTATATGACCGGAGACAAAGATTTGTTTACTGATCTGGATGAGAAGGATCTTGGAGTGCACATCGAGATGGGCAATTATGGTAGATACAATGCGACTGGTATCGGGACCATTTCCTTTGAGAGGGAGTCTGGAAAACCTTTCATCTTGAAGGATGTCATGCATGTTCCAGGATTGAAGAAGAATCTGATCTCTGTGGCGATGTTGGAAGACAAGGGATATGATGTTGTCTTTAGCGAGGGAAAGGCTTTCCTGCGCAGTAAGGCAACTGGTGAAACTAGGAGGATAGAGGTTCGAGTTAAGAAACTTTATCAGTTGCAGGTAGATGGTTGTGAAGCATTGGCAGGAAAGGCAGAAGGAGTGGTGAGCTGGGATGAGGGCGAGCTATGGCACAGGAGATTGGGCCATCTTCACCATGGTGCTTTGAAAATTTTGCAGCAGATTTCTACCGGGCTTCCCAAAGGTACACTTGCATAGTCATATTAGTGCAAGGGATGTACTTTGGGAAAATTTGTGAAAGCCACCTTTCATGAGAAGGATAGTCGCGCCACGACTATCGTTGAGAGAATTCACAAAGACGTGTGTGGACCTTTCTCAGTAGCTTCGACAACAAAGCATAGGTTTTATGTGATATTTGTTGACGATTTTTCTTGTAAGTGCTGGATCTTCTTCATGCAGAAGAAAAGCGAGACATTCTCTAAGTTCTGTGAGTTTAAGGCACTGGTGGAGAAATAATCGGGGAAGTAGGTGAAGGCTATTAGGAGCGATAATGGTGGTGAATTAATCTTTGGCGAATTCAAGGACTTTTGTAGCGCAGAAGGAATTCGAAGAGAGCTCATAGCACCTCATAACCCACAGCAGAATGGGGTCGCTGAGCGAAAGAATAGGATGATCGTGGGTGCTGCACGGGTGATGTTGCATGATCAGGGCCTTCCCATACATCTGTGGGCTGAGGCATGAAACACTGTGGTTTATGTGCAAAACCGTTTTCCTCATAGAGTACTTGGCATGAGTACACCCGAAGGGGCGTTTTCTGGTAAGAAGCCCGATATTTCACATTTGAAGATTTTTGGCTCACCTGTTTACATTCATGTGACGAAGGATGCCAGGAAGAAGCCGGAGCCAACCGCAGAGGTTGTGACATTTTTGGGGTACACAGAAGCACCCCACAATTATCGTGTGTATTTGCCAGACAGTAGGATGACTGTTGTGCGACGGGATATCAAAATTTCATGAGGAGAAAGCCATGAAGTTGTTGCTTGAGAGGGAGCCACACTTGCATGCATATGAGGAGCTATTAGTTCCTAAGGATGAGCCTTAGGATGTGGATCAGCCACAAGAGGAGGTTCATGGAGTGGAAGAATTCACTCATGCAGCGCCAACCATCAGAGGGCAGAAGCGCACTACAGAAGTTGAGCGACTGAATCTTGATGCAGAGAATATTGTAGGAGCACCTACATCACAGCGCAGACAAAGACAGTCACCTGACCGATATACTGGATACATGGCTTTGATGAGCAAGTGTATCGTGACAGAACCATCCTCTTTCGAGGAAGTTGTGGAGGACCCTGCATGGGTAGATGCCATGGTGGAAGAGTATGATTCGATTGTCAGAAACAGTGCATGGGAGATTGTCCCAAGGCCGGAAGGGAAATCAGTGGTAGGTTCAAGATGGATCTACAAAGTGAAGCAAGCTGTTGACGGGAGCGTCGAGAAGTACAAGGCAAGATTTGTTGCCTGGGGCTTCTCACAGATTCAGGGGATCGAATATGAGGAAACCTTTGCACCTGTCACAAGGTATTCTTCCATACGGAGCATCCTAGCTCTCTCAGCGCAGATGGGATGGCACATTCATCAAATGGATGTGAAGACTGCATTCCTCAATGGAGTCATTGAGGAGGAGGTGTACATAGAGCAGCCCGAAGGTTTCGAGATCTTCAGCAGCGAGTCATATGTGTGCATGCTCAAAAGAGTGTTGTATGGGTTGAAACAAGCACCTCATGCTTGGTACACACAGATAGACAGTTATTTCATCGGTCTTGGATTCACCAAGAGTGAGGCGGATCCGAACCTATACCAGATTGTTGTGGAGGGTAAGTTGCTGATCCTTATACTTTATGTAGATGATTTGATTTTGACGGGTGATGAACAGTTGATACTCTCATGCAAGGTTAATCTTGCAAAAGAGTTTGAGATGAAGGACTTGGGCCTCCTTCATTATTTCCTGGGATTGGAAATTTGGCAGCACAGTGATGGATTGTTTGTGTCTTAAGGCAAGTATGCCCGGGAGATACTAGAGAAGTTCAACGTGCATGGCTGCAAGCCTATCGACACTCCTCTTCCTGGTGGTTGGAGGAAAGAGGATGCTACATCGGCAGAGGTAGTGGATGCCACTATTTACCGACAGTTGGTGGGGTCACTTATGTATCTAGTCAATACACGACCTAACATATTATACGCTGTTAACCAACTTTCACAAGCTATGGTTAAGCCTACCAAGCTCTTTTGGAAGGCAGGAAAGCATGTATTGAGATATCTCAGAGGCACATCGGGATATGGATCTTGGTATAGACAGGAGGATGAGTTGAGGCTGCATGGCTTCACGGACCGATATCATCATATCAGAGATTGTGTGCAACGGAAGATCATGTTACTTTCTTACATTCCTACGGAGGATCAGGATGCTGATATCTTGACGAAGGCGCTCACCAGGAGAAAATTCAAATACCATAGAGGCAGGATCGGGGTGGTAGATAATCCCTATCTTGTTGAGAGGGAGTGTTGAGATTGCAACAAGATGATGAGCTTAGTGAAAAGAGTCGCCTTCACTAAGTGGGCCCGTTGTGCTACATGGCTATGTTCACTTTTAGACTAAGGTCGAGCGAGATGAAGTGTCGATCATATTCTGCGAGTTGCAGGATGCTATTTGTGGATGGTTGGTATTGCTGAAAAATATATGGACATCTATATTATTAGGACATACTGGGAGGAATCTATTTTGATTGTCAGCCTAAAATAGATATGTCGAATATTATTAACTCTTAATAATATTTGGACTCTAAACATAATCTTATTCTCTTGGAGCACTTTAGTTAAGTGCACAGGAGTCGATGGTATGAATTACGTTTACCCTAAGGGTTAAGTGGAGCTATTGCATGGATAATTTAGTTAGAACTCATGTGACAGAGTTTGGTGGAGTTATTGAGGTAGTTGGTGGAGTTGTGTTCAGTTTAACTGAGCTAAACATAGTTGAGTTAGTTGTATCTAGTCTAACCGATTGATACACTAGTGAGAGTGGTGTGAATTAATTATTAATTAATTCACTAATTATTAACTCATTAATCAACTAAAGAATACATCAGTTAACTACAGTGCATGGACAATTTCAGTGGAGACCAGTGAAGAGGTAGGTGAAAGAGCAATGTGACTATCAGTTGTGACTATAGTGTTGCATGAGTTTGCACCACACATTGATGGAGATGCCAATGAGGATTGCGTGACAAGGCTGGAGTAATTCAAGTTCATTCGGTGAGCCATTCTTCAATAGGATTGCGCAAGAGAGGCAAAGTAGCAGGTGGCGTAGATCGATGCATGGATTTGTTGGACGGCCTGATTAGTGTGTAGTGATTGTATTGTACTGAGAGCTTGATATGATCAGCTTTGTATGAGGATTGTTACATGATCTCTATGACATATATTATATACAGATAGTTGGGGTTTTTAGCTTCAGGCTTTCCCGTTAAAAAACTGTGTTCATATGTGTGAATTTTTATGGTTTCAATGTGTGCATGCAATTGATTTAATTTCCGCAAGTAATGATAAATAGTAGAAGAGATTCTATATTGTGCATGAAGTCAAATAGTGTGTGATCAGGAGAATATTGGATGTATAACGCATTAGTTATATAATTTCTTCAAAGGATAGGGGAAATTAGGCAATGAAGTTATAAGCATGAAAGGAGGCTAGCAAAGGTAGGTAAAAAGCACATAAGAAGTCCTTTAGGAGTAGCAGGGTGATCATGGAATGGAAAGCTAGTGGAATGGTGAAAAATATTCTATAAGGATAATGAAGGCAGTGAGATTTCTAAAACTCACAATGTTCAGGGAATTTTTTTTTTTAGAAATCTATAACCAAGATTTAGTCATCTATAGATGGTAAAAATTACTAATGACTAACAGGAAGAAGATGGAGGAAAACAGAGGTACGGAGCTAGACTTGTGGTGAAGGGGTTTTCAAAAAAGAAAGGTATTGACTTTGATGAAATGTTTTCTCCTATTGTTAATATGACTTCAATCATAACTATTTTAAGTCTTGTAGCAGCGAAAATTTTTCATCTTGAACAGTTAGATGTAAAGACAACATTTCTCCATGGAGATTTGGAGGAAGAGATCTATATGTAGCAACCAGAAGGATATGAGGTCAAAGGGAAGTAAAAATTAGTGTGCAGGTTAAATAAAAGCTTGTTTGGATTAAAACAAACTCCAAGGTAGTGGTATCTTAAATTTGATAGGTTTATGTCTGAACAAGGTTATACTAGATGTCACTCTGATCATTGTGTTTATTTGGAAAAGCAAAATGATGACAACAATATTATATTGTTATTATATGTAGATGACATGCTTGTTGTAGGGTCTAACATGCATGAAATAAATTTACTCAAAAGAAAATTGGAAAATTCATTTGCAATGAAGGATTTGGGAGCTACAAAAAAAATCCTTGGTATGAGAATAACTAGAGACAGGAAAATTTGCAAATTAACATTGTCTCATAATGAGTACTTACAAAAGGTGTTGGAAAGATTTAATATGCAGAATGAAAAACCAGTTAGTACACCTTTGGCTATCCATTTCAAACTTAGTAAGGAGATGTGCCCCAAGACCCAAGAAGAAATGGATTATATGTCTAAAGTTCCATATGCATCATCATTTGGAAGCTTAATGTATGCAATGGTCTGCACAAGGCCTGATATTGCACATGCAGTGGGAGTTGTAAGCAGGTACATGAACAATCTAGGAAAAGAACATTGAATGGCAGTGAAATGGATTCTCAGATATTTGAGAGGTACCACAAATCAAGAATTATGCCTTGGTGGTTCAAACATTGCTCTACAGGGATATTGTTATGCAGATATGGCAGGTGATAGAGATAAAAAGAGGAGCACTACAGGGTATGTATTTACTGTAGGTGGAACAACTGTCAGTTAGGTTTCAAAAATGCAAAGTGTTGTTGCACTTTCAACAACAGAAGCATAGTATGTTGCTGCTACAGAGGCAAGTAAAGAAATGATTTGGTTACAAAGGTTTATGGATGAATTGGGTAAGAAGCGACAGAAGGGAAGGTTATACAATGACAACCATAGTGTCATTCATCTTGCAAAGAACTCAAAATTTCATTCAAGGACTAAAAAAATACAAATCAAGTACCATTTCATATGATTAGTGTTGGAAGATGGACAGTTGGAGCTAGAAAAGATACACACTAGCCAAAATCCTGCAGATATGTTAACAAAAGTTGTAACCAGGGAGAAAATGAGATTCTGATTAGTTTCAATTGGTCTTCAAGTATGATGATGAAGATGAGAAACAACAAGGTCCAAAGTGGAGTAATTGTCCAACAAATGAAGTTGCAATTGAGTTTCTACTATCAGTCTCCAAGTGGGAGATTTTTGGGTGTGGAGCTTGATTATCTTTTTTATTTAGATGTATCACTGCATTGGACCTATGTTCTTAATAGGGCGACAACGCCGCCCATCATTTAATCACTGCCAAGGGGGTCCAGGGGGGTCCAGGGGAGGCGGTGACGACCTTTTGGAGCCTCCCGCTAACGGGGGGTTTCAGGGGCAGCGCCCCCGAAGCTAAAATCATATGTAAAATTTCCTTGTAAAATATTGTAATTTCGTAGTCAATCTAGGCCGTTCATTAGGCAGATAATCTGACGGTAGAAGTTATGTTTAATTTAGGTTTCTTGCCCTAGAAGGAAACCCGTCATTTAGTATTAGGGTATTGTATTGCGACTGTGTATGGTATGTGTATTATGAACGAGAAACAAAAAGGGGGACTGTGAGAGAGAGTAGAGGATATTACAATAGATCTATTGTAGGTTGTGTCTCTTCATCTTGCTGGATAATATGAAGGAAGGATTGGCTATTCAAGGTGGACGTAGCCCAAATTGGGTGAACCACGTATATCTGTGTCTCTCTTGTTTTATATGTTTTCTGTGCTTGTGTTTTCGCATATTTTATGTTTTCCATTGCTTTGTAACATATAAGTTACTAACAAAATGACTCCGTAATTATAGGACCCGAAAAACTTCCAAAAATAGTAAGTTGTGCTACAATTAAGGAAAATAAAAAGAAACAATGGTGGGGGTGTAAGTGGAATAGGTGGGTGGCCACCAATATCCACATAGATCAAAAGAGTTCCCTACTCATACAAATAAAAGAAAAAGGGATATTCTAGAACTTGTGCGTATAAATGCATGTGTCCCTATACAAACAAGATCATTAGGTGGAGCATATTATTTCTTGATCTTTATTGATGATTGCACAAAATATACATGGGCCTAATTCATGAGAAAGAAAAGTGAAGTATTTGAATATTTTAAAGATTTTAAAAATCTGGTTGAAAAATAAACAGGAAAAAACATCAAGATCATCTGATGAGATCAAGGAAGAGAATATATTTCAAATGAATTCATAAAGTATTGGAATTCCATGAAATTGTACAAAAATACACAATACCACATACATTGCAACAAAATGGATTCGGTGAAAGGAAGAACAAAACCCTAGTAAATGTGCACGGAGCATGTTGAAAGGTAAAAAAATTATCAATGTTTTTTGGGACGAAGTTGTTAGCACTGTTGTTTACTTGAAAAATAGAAGTCCAATTGAAAGTTTAAATCATAAGACTCCATTTGAAGCTCTTTATGGTTATGAACCAACACTAAGCCACTTAAGAATATTTTTAAGCAAAACATTCTCTTGTGTTCCAATAAGACACGAGGAAACTAGATGCAAAAGCTATCAAGTGTATTTTCATAGGTTATTATTCTGATCATAAAGCTTACAAGTTGTTTGATCCCTACACACACAAAGAATTTACAAGCAAAGATGTTATTTCATGAGCTTGAAAATTAAGGCCATAAGGAGGAGAGGTATGATGCATGACATATTCCTTGTGATTATGATGACGTGAAAGAGGAAGCAAATGATAGGCAAGAACAAAAAGATTTGGAATAATCCAACGACATGAAAAACTCTAGCAACCAGAACACACTAAGAGGAAGAGATGATTCACCACAAAGCAGGAGAAGAGATGAAAGCAGTGAAGCACCAAGAAGGTCATCATGTCAAACTCAACCACCAGTATAATTTAGAGATTATGCGTTAATGGCTAAAGTAATGAATGTCATAAAGCCTTTGAATTTCAAAGAAGCTAATGAGCATGAAGAAAGGAGATATGCAATGAAGGAAGAATATGAGTCCGTAATGAAAAATTATAATTGGTAATTAACAGAATTTCCTGAAAATAAAGTACCCATAGGATCCAAATGGTTGTTCAAACTCAAATTTAAAGCTGATGGAAATAAACATAAATATAAGGCCAGGTTGGTTGTAAAAGGTTACTAAAAAAAGAGGGAATTGATTATGGAGACCAAGTGTTTCATGGTTCAAATACATAAATAAATAAATAAATAAATAAATATATATATATATTTTAAATTTTGTCTCTAAGATAAATATGATTAGATTGATGATTGCTTTAGCTACAAAAATAAATGGAAACTACATCATCTAGATGTTAAGTCTGCTTTTTTGAATGTGGAACTAAAAGAAGAAGTATATCTTGTTTAGCTGGAAGGGTTTGTTAAAAAGGGTCAAGAGTACCTTCTTTGCAAATTAAGTAAATATTTATATGGATTAAAATAGACACCAAGATCTTGGTATGTGAATATTGATTATTTTTTTCCTTAGAAAGGTTTTATAAAAATCAAAAGTGTCCCTAATTTGTATATCAAGTCATGTCAAAAGGGGCATGCGATTATGCTTTCCTTGTATGCTGATGATCTTATTATAATAAGAAATGCTCATAATTTAATTGATGGAGTTAAAGGACAATTTTCACAGGTGTTTGAAATGAAAGACCTTGGTGAATTGAATTATTGCTTAGGTCTTGAGATATGGAGAGAGTTGGTAAGACATTGGTTACAAAACGTAAATATACCAAGGAGCTACTTAAAAGATCCAAAATGGACCAATGTATGGAAATATCAATTCCTTTAGAACAAAATTCCAAACTTTGCATTCATGATAGGACAAGAGAGGTGGATGGCACATTGTATCATCAACATGTGGTAAGTCTAAACTATCTCACTACAACTAGGTTGGACATAGCATATTCAGTTAGCATCTTAAGTAAGTTCATGGTTAAAACTCTTGAAATTCATTGGAAAGCAGTGAAGAGGGTCTTTAAATATCTAAAAGGAATTGTTAAGTTTGGTATTAAATACATTGATGATTTTGATGTTGAGTTGGCAGGCTAATCTAATTCAGATAAAGCGTGGAAATCTTGTTGACAGAAGATCAACTTCAGGATATGAATTCAACCTTGGATCTGGGATTGTGGCATGGAGTAGTAAGATGCAACCAAATATTTATTTGTCATCAACTGAATCTAAGTACAAAGCTTTGTGCAGTGCTACTTATGAAGAAATTTGGTTGAGGCGAGTTCTTGAAGATGTAGGAGAAGTACATAAAACATCAACAATTAACAAGTGTGACAATCAAAGTACCATCAAACTAGCCAGCTATCTTATGTACCATGCAAGATAAAAACATATTAAGACATATTATCATTTGTGAGGGAAAAGATATAGACTAAGGAAATTGATTTAGTATGTTGTAATACCAATGAAAATGTGGTTGACATCTTTACAAAGCCTCTTGGAAAGGCAAAATTTGTAGTATGTAGGAATTGATTACATGTGGTAGAAAACACATTTCCCCATTAAGGGGGAGTGTTAGAATAACAATGGAGAAAACTAGAATCTCCTATTATTAGTGTTTGTTATGTGTTGTTAGAGATTTTTTTGGATTGATTGCTTAATTATTATTTGTTAGTTGTTAGATCCTATATTCTAGGAATCTAGTAATCTATTCGACTAGATTGAAATACTATATATGTAAGTGATGTTGGCCTGGTGAATGGAAGTGTGAGTGGGGTAGTCTCATGTGTGAGCAATTGTCTCACTAATGAGATGCAACCCTTCTTCATATTCCGTCTTCCATACTTTATGCGTTTTTTTAAATATAAGAAAATCATAATATGCATATCGCATTAAAGTATGTAACATAAAATTAGTAGCTATAAAATAAAATATATTTTACCACATAAATTAAAATAATGATTTCATAACCATGTTTAAATTTAATTAATAAGCACATAAAAACTTAATACTTACAATAAACTAACACTATAGCAAGATTATTTACCATGGATATTCACCCTCACTTTACCATAGATATTATTAACTTGTAAATAAGCTCTATTACAATACCATTGGCCAATACCATGGCTTATGAATACCACATGCCTAAATACCATAACTCATTTCAAAATCAAAATATTTTATAATTATTTAGTTTTAATTTAATTTATAACATTTTTTTTCTAATTAAATCTAAAAGCAAAAAAGTTAGAATTATAGAGTTTAGAGTTCCTTGATATGAGTAATTTTGAAATGAGACTTTGGGATCCATCACTTAATTTTTGAATGGACATTTCGAGCTAGCAAATTAGATAAATAGGTGAGAGATAAAGGAGATAAAATTCCAAAAATTCAAAATCAAACCAGAAATCAATAAACATTTAAGTCAACTAAACGTTAGAGGAAGGGAAATGAATAAAACAAAATAGCAAACTAGAAAAAACTTACTTATATAAATATAATATTAAATATAATAATTTAAATAATACAATAAAATATTATAAGATTATTAAAATAATTAAATCTAACATAAAATTATTAATATTAATAACAAATTATAAAAATATAAATATTAACATAAATATAATATTTATAATATAACTAAATCAAAATTATATATATATATATATATATATATATATATATATATATAACAAGGGCTACATAGTAGCTAGTCCCTATCGCTTAGGTAAATTAGATGGAAAAATGTGCACACATTAATAATAAATAGTTATATGTTCAAATGTGGTTTCAACTTTTAATCTCCAATATTGCTTTATTGTTCATAGCTTCACCTACATATGGACACATCCCTCAATTATTTATTAGGTTCTGTTGTTTTTTGTTTTTCCTCATGCATTCCACCTTTTATAGACACCCTCCAACAACAAGAAAAAGTATCAAATATTTCATGCACTTAGTGAAAAATATGGGCACCCTCAATGGTTCCTAATTTATAGAACAATAAACCATTGTAGATGGAGGTTGCATAGTTAATGTCTTTAATTATAAGACTTGGCTCTTCCAAGCTAGTGGGAAGTCGACTAGGCTAAGTGGGATTAGACCAAATAGTATATCTATAGTCTAGACAAGTGGAACCAAGTCAACTATGAGACGAGTCACCCAAAAAAGAGGGAATTGGCTTAGGGATATGGAAATCCATAAAAAAAAAATTGAAGACATACATGTGGGAATGTTTAATAGTATGTAAATAAGTGGATTAATTGCTAAATGCTAGAAAATAAATTGAGCAAGCTAGTTAGGAAAGGAAACTTTGGTACTATACTTAATTTCCTCTATTTCTTAGTTCTAATGGGATTTTGGAACAATGCATTCCGTAAAACCTTCTAGAAGAAGACATTTAAGAAAAATGACCTTAAAACTTGTGGGAAGCTACTTAAGAAAAAAGAGATGAAAACTTGGTGAAAGCCACTTAAGAAAAACGACGCATGCTCATTTGAGGGTGATGGTGAACACATCCTGAGATTTTTGTTTGCATGGATAGAAATTTGGGTTTATTTTTAGGTTTCAACAATTACTTAGGGCATAAATAGATAATTCAATAAGCTTTCTCAAATTACCCAACTGAGCAGGTATACTGCCTCATAATTGATTGTGCCCCAAATACAAAAACAAACTTAAGTGAAGAGAAGTTTCCCAAAGATGGAAGAATGCTGTTCTCCAACATGTTATAAAATAGAGATAATTAATCTAATTTCTGCAACAATTCCAAATCAACTGGGATGTTTCCACTAAAGGCATTGCGAGAAATGTCGATGTATGATAATTTAGTGGAATTTATTAGAGATGGAGGGACGATATCATATAGTGTTTCTTCCAGTGGAGAACTCCTGTGGAGATGTGTAGTTTCTCAAAGAATCAAGGATACTTCAATTCAGAATATTCTCGGACAAGATGGGATGTTCCAACTCAAAGTAGATGACCAAAGTCTGTTGGAATGGTCCCTGCTAAGTTGTTGTCTGCAATCCCAAGATATCGAAGGCCTCTGCAATTAGAGAGAGATTTTGGGATAGAACCGGAGAGGAGATTGTTGTTGAGATCAAGTGTTCCCAGCGATTTGATCCACCCAAATTTTGGTCGAATTCGTAATGTGAAAGAGTTATAAGAAATATTGAAACTGTGCAACAAAGAGAGACTGCCCAGATACAAATATATATATGAAATTAAAAATTCCTAGTCATTGGATTTTACAATTTAAAAATAAAATTAAAACCGTGAAATATTAAATATGTATTCAAAAAATATAATAAAATCTAACAACTTTTCCAAAAAGAACACTCTAATAGTCATTTCAACACAAATGATGATACCTTAGACTCCTGGTCCTTACAAATAATTATACCTCTCGTTGTCAAATGAAGACATATTCTGGAATGTAAGCTTTATACCATAAAAATAGTTTCCTTTTGAAAGATAGTTAATATGTTTCAGATATCAATTTTTTTTGAGAAATAATGTAAGAAGGAAATGTGTGTTCATACCAAAATTTTATTGGATGGAAAAATCATTCACAACTGATATGTGTTTGGCGTGTATGTCAGAAAGATAGTTAATATGTTTCAGATATCAATTTTTTTTGAGAAATAATGTAAGAAGGAAATGTGTGTTCATACCAAAATTTTATTGGATGGAAAAATCATTCACAACTGATATGTGTTTGGTGTGTATGTCAACCATACTTCAGATTCATTTCTTAATATTAAACTGTCGTAGTTGCTATGGAATAAAATCGACTTTTCATGTATCTCTCGTTCATCTCAAGAAATTAAATGCATAAATAGAAACAACCAACACATCTAACTATAAACAAAAAAGTTATTTAAAAGCAACCCACATTTTAAAAATAAAATGAGTAATTGTGATTTAAAAACAATCTACATTCTAAAAATGGAGCAACTAATTCCTTAATATAATGTTGAAGAATCTGGAACATAGATTAACATGTAAGAACATAGTCTCCGATGGGGGTAATGAATAACGTTGAATCATGGAAGACCAACAAGCACTCCAAGACCTAAATTGCGTAAATGCATTGCATAATTTGGGACTACTGAAATTCTTCCAAACATCAGGGTTGAGAGCTCAGTTGGAGCTACTTCAGTATGTGATTGGACTGTGGAACATAGATCGCCAAATATTCATAATTAGAGACCAGGAATTGGAATTAGATGTCATGGAAATCTACTTCATTACAGGCTTATCCAGGAGAGGGGAGAGAATCCAACTCTCCGAAGCTCATGCCAGAGCTGAGAGTACCAGTATGCTCATTCAGAGACATTGTCCCAGGTCTAAGAAGATTGACAGCAGGAAGATAGAGATATCCTTTATCAAGGTTATTCCCTTGCATACGATATTACATTGCATGACTCGAGTGGATGTAGCCCAGGTGTTGCATGAGGCAATGAAATCCCAATTCCAGTACATGATGGACTGTCTAGCCCCTACTATGTTCAGCTGGTGTGAGGGGTTATTGGCTAACATGAAGAGCCAATTGACCAAGTTCAAAATAGGTTGGCTGAAATAGTTTGGGTACAGGTCCATCTTGGTTACCTTCTTTTTGGAGAGGGTACCTTTGTTTCAGTATCAATGGTTGGAGATCCATGATCCAGACCCGAGGGACCCAAGGCCGATGAGGTGGTGTGAAATCATGCCCCGTCAAGGCAGGGGCTAGTAGATGCATTTTCCAACATCGTTTTTTAGGTAGTTATGTCGTCAACTCATTGTGGTTGAGGACTATGCATATGCAGGGAATGACTTCAGGGGAGATCTTCCCATTCTGCCAGGCACACAGTGGATTGATGTGGGTAAAAATTGTTTTTAACATTTTTTACTTTTTGAATGTTTTTATCATGTATTCTGAGATCTAAACTTATGATGCTTTTACAGATGTGGATTCTCAGACACCACCAGGCATGTCACTAATCGCAAGGAGGGTATCTTTCCCATTGGACGACGTTCCCTATGAGGAGGGAGTAGACCCATTAGCTGAGATAGAGAAAAATTTGGTAGGCCTCATGTGAGGCATCCCAAAGTATGCTACATTTGATGATATTCATCTTCACTTTCAGAGGCACACGGTCGGGGTTCTAGGCAGATTGCGTCACTTACTCTGGCGAGTGATCTGAGCGGTCACCTGTTATCACGAGCACCATGCGAGCAAATAAAAACCCTATGTTTACAATTTTTTACTGATGTAGGCTCAAAGAGCCATTTTTGTCACATAACACATGTTGTTTGAGGTTATATATATATATATATATATATATATATATATGCATGTTTCTACGGCTGCTTGTGTATCATAATGATGTACTGGTTTTTACATGTTGCGCATATGTCTATCTAATACATGATTTGCTAATGTATTTGTTAATGTGTTTAAATGTCTTGGAATATGTTGATATGTAATAAAATCAAAATTCATTTCCAATAATCGAACACGCAAATACATAAGCAAAATTTGAGGATTTCGCACAGAATAATGGCCAGTTAACTGTAACACAACGAGTTGTGAGCCTAATTAACAACAAAATCTCTAATCCCGAGATCATTTCACCTGATAATAGATCGATAACCGCACTATATTCATAAATATTGTTAGTTGTTCGACCTAAACAGATACCTTGCAAATTAATCAACTCACCATCAGAGGCAAAGAGTGCCCATGTTGCGGAAGACAAGTTCCATGTGCTACGACAAGCACCATCAGCAAAATCGACATAATGATTCGATGTCATCTACAAACCAAGTGGAACAAAAGGTGAGGAGAGGAAACATGTCTGCAAAGCAAACAATCACACCAAAAATAAAATGAAAGCACACTAATGTACAAAGCATCACACTCATGATAAAGCGTAATACTTCTTTAGATAAAGCCCATTTCAGGTCTCAACCAATTGGTTGCCTTCATAATCTGGCAGCTCATAGGTGTTAGTGTGAATTCTAATCGCAAGCATACGAAAAAAGCTTACTATAGCTGTGCATAACAAACAACCCTAGCATCAAATGTTGTTATCAATTTCCTTAGATCCGTAGTAGGTGATCAGAGTAAATGCTACAAAAATCCAGATATATGTAGTTAAAGACATTAAACAACAAAAATAAAGAAAAGTATCTCCATACATCCAAGGACAAGACAAGAATTTATAAATAATTTTTTGTATTATGACACTTGGGAAGGGAACATAGAAAGATGTTACTAGTCACCCTCAATGGGATGGGTTCTTGTATGTCCTCAGTGCTTTAGATCCAAGATCTCTCTCTCTTGATGGTGTAAAAAACCCAGAGAAAACGGAACTCAAAAGGGAGTTCACAAGAAAAAGTACAAAAAATATGACAATGATGGAGGATCAAAGTCAGACCAAAAGTATAGATCAAAAGGTGATCTCAAGGCAACAAAAGGTAGTGAATGAATGAAAAACCCTTCTATTTATAACAAAATATTGAGTTAGGCTAGATATTAGTGCATAATTAAAATATTATTAACCAAATCTAGATCCAACTTTCATGGAATATTTTATTATTTTTGTTGGAGGGAAAATGAATTTAAATTTGGTCAAATCCCTTTATTTAGAAATAATAAATAAATGAATGATTTATTTATTATTTTAAGAATGTGGTTAAGTAATAATTAAATAAATATTGATTTATTCAATTATTTATAAATGATTTAGTCAAATTTAACAAGGAACATTATTAAATAATGATTTAAGTAATTATTCCTAGAAAATAATAAGATAAATAATGATTTATCTAATTAATTTTCCTATTTTTGGTTAAATATGACCAGGAATATTAATTAAATAGTGGTTTAGTTAATTATCCTAGAGGAAAATCAAACAAATAAGGATTTATTTAATTATTCCTCTTGGGGTTTCCTATTTAGACCAAAAATAACTTAATAAACTATGGGTTATTAAATTATTTCTCATAGTGGTAGCAATTTTACTATGGTAAAATTGGTCTTACATGGTGTACTTTAGTCCATCTAATAGCAATAGGTTAGATGACAAAAAATTAGTGTAACATATTCCCCCCAACGTGCAAGCGTTAGGAGCTAATCGTATGACCGAAGTACGCTGTAAGAACTCAATCACTAGACACCGAAGGGGAGTCAGAGAGAGAAATATAAGATGGACTGAAGCGAGAGAGGATAAGACCCTGAGGAGGCAAGACTTACAGGTGTGACAAGTCTCTTTTATGGGTGGGCACCTGATCTGAATAAGGCGTGGGAAGCATACCTATGCCCGCCGAGAGAATAAAGTACAAAAAATATTGGTACGCCCAACAAACATGGGAGTGAGCTATATAGTACATGCTGTCATAAACATTGGCTAGATAAAAAACATAACGGATCCCACATACATACTGTGCCTGGGACCACAACCAAGACTTATACAATAATATTTGAGTACATGTGATATAATAACAAGCAAAGAGGCCCTGTAAAATAGGAAAGGGATCTGAAAATCTGAATGATACATGCAAACTAAAAAGGCGTTGCAAGTAGCTGAGGCTGGAAACATCAAATATATAGAGCTGCATCCAAGACTATAGTAAAGAGGTTATCTGGGAATGTGGGGGGCTACCAGAAGGTCCACCCACTCTTGAGGTCTGAAAACATCTCACACACACACTCGAGTATCGCTGGTACAATCTGCTGCATCAGTGAACCATCAAGTATACGGATCTCGATCATGCCATAAGGGGATGGAACTAAGAAACAATAAAGTCAAAGGGAAATAAAGGGTCCCTTTGCCTAATCCGAGGTGACGAACAAGATTGGAAGATGGAACCAAGGTACACTGGAAGGAATACGCTGATGTCGACAGAAGGGGGTCCGCCATAGGTGAGGCAATGAGGAATACTCAACTAAGGCACGAGGGATAATAGTAGAGTGATTAATAGGCTGACACCAGGGATGATGGTGGAATGGGGGGTACTGAGTAGCGGGCTGACGACTTCCCTTGTTAGAGAATAAAGGGCATGGATGACTTGGCAGCTACTGACTCGACTCCAGAGAGGATAGGGGACAGTATGACTGGGGGCAAAAATGTGCGACATGAGAGAGGTAAAAAGAAATGGAGGATGGAAGACTATTACAGGAAACAAAGGGAACTCGTGATAGACTCCATGGATGTTGTTGGTGCTGGAATCAACACTTGGACCACATCAAGCACCTGACCAGAGACATCCTAAACTCTAAGGAAATTTAATGATTTGTTTTATGGGATTGGTAGGTGGTTTAAACTCTTATTCATTGTGTTATCTCAAAATCAGACCCTGATAGGCTGCTGATCAAGAAGACTATGAGTAACTATTTCAAACTAGACTTTTAGTTGAGGCTTAGCCTCCTCAACCTGAGAGGGCTCTCTCAATAGGTTTATGATTTTCAAATAAGGATTAGATGGCTAAATCTATGAGAAAAATGGATAAAAATGAATAATTGGTTGTACTGTTAATCAACAAACATCTATTGGGCTTATGGAGTCAAGTGTGTTTTCACAAAACATGAGTATCAGCTTCATGTGGAAGTCAGGGTATTTTAGGGTTTAGATGCATCAACAAAACAATAGGACAGAACATAAACACAGTTCATGAACATATGAAGGAAGTTAGAGCACCTTCAGTGAATTCTAAGTAACATATATTCATGCCACTGCAAGTAATTTAAAGAGGAAAACCATGAGAATATCAAACATCAATAACCCTTTCTGAATCCTGAGTGATGAAACCAATATCTCTGTATTAATATGAAAACACAGTTTTTGCTACAGCAAAACAGTATGCTTGTTAATGAAAATTGCCAACCCTATGCAATTCGACTTCTTGTATCTTATAGAGTCATCATTACATTCTTGGATTCTCTCCAAACACTTGAGAAAAATTCGAATTTGCTAGCTTGACACCTATCAACTGCTAAAACAAACTTTTAATTACATCTGACAATTAAACTGTCTGTTCTAGAGTCCTAATACAACTAGGATTAAAACTCTTTATTATAACTTAACAAACTTATGTAAACATTAAATCTTCTATCTGACAGCTTCTCCTCCTAAACTTAGACCTTGATGATGTCCATCTCCTTGCTGTGAGAGTGTATTGATTTTCCTCTTATCTGCCCTGAAAGATAGGAACATGCTCCCTGCAAAATAGCTATAGTGCTTCATTTATGTTTCTTCAAACCATTTGCTGACCAAATTGTGCTAAAAAACATGTGGCAATGTCTTATTAAACTCATGTGACTTTGCACTTCAAGTTGTGCCCAAACCAAACTTTTGAAGGAGTGCCAAACTATTAACATTGCTGCCCTACGAAACTATTTGCTGTTTTTGTAGCACAGAACTTTACCTTTGAAAACTTCACTTGGAACCTTCATTTTTCTGTGTTTTTCCATTGGATCTTCACTTGTGATCTTTATAAATTCTTCAGCAGCATCAAGGTTTAAAAAAACAGGCCTTTTCACCCTTTGAAACCTTGCAAAATTGTTCAAACTGCATCCTACCGCAGTTTTGTAGCGCGCTACAAAACTGCTGTGCATGACACCTACAGTAGTTTCGTATCGTGGTACGAAACTTCTGTGCCTATCTTTTCACAGTTTTTTCCAAAATTTTAAGTTTCAAACCTGTACTACCATCCTTCCAGTTATATATAAGCTCTCATAATCAACAAAAATAAACTCTGAACTGCTTTCAAAAATGAAATCTTTCCACATAACCCCAAAAATGTGTTAGGAGATGTCACTTACTGTTTACACTCATTTTTGTTGTGGTTGATCTTCAGGCTTTTCTAGCTGTATTTCAAGATCTTCAACCTGCCTTTTAAGCCTTATATTATTAGCGCTTAGTTTGGTATTAACCATCCTTATGAACTTTGCTTCCTTGATTGCAGGGACGGTCCATATGTAGAAATGATCCTCACTGCTGATTGACTCAATGTTTGAAACCCTTTCTAGCTCCCACAGACCTTTCAAATTCTCAAGTTTGACCTTTCTACACATGCATTCTCACTTTCTTCTTCAATTTATCAATTTCAATGTTTTCAAGTCTGAGTTTGTCTTTAACCTCCTCATAACTGCTATTTTCCCTCTAATTATTAAAAACTCTGTTTCTGTCTTCTTCAAGCATTGGAGATGATATATTTATGGGTTCTTCAGAAAAATTAGCATCCTCACTTCCTGTTTGGTCTATCTCCATGTCTGGCTGCTGCAATTTGTTAGACTGCCTGGTCAAGGGTTTTCTAGGCTTAAAGACAAACTTTGACACTTCATCCTCAAAGTCTAAATTTTTGGATGTTTTCAATTTCTTTGATTTGTCACCTGTATCCAATTTGATAAAATATGCTTGAACCAAGGGAGACTCTTCAATGTCAATAGCTTGTAATATATCATTCAAGTCACCTCTTAATTCCAATTTTTCATCTATGACCACAACCTTACCCTTCTCCTTTGACCTTTGACTCCTAGTCAACTTCTTCTGAGCTGTTTTACTAGTTGACTGTTCCTGAATTGTCTCTTTGACATCAGTTCTCTTCTTCTGTGCAGATTGAGGAGTCCTTTGGATATTTAGTGATGTGTTTATCATTGGTTCCTTAACCTGTTTCCTGGGATTAAGCTTCATAAACATCCTTGATTTTGTTTCTGTAGGTTCAGTAGTATTTGATGGAGATGCTTCTTTGACTTGAGGGCTAGCACCTGTTCCTTCAACCCCTATTCCACTAAAAAAGAGAAATTCAGACCATTCTCTATTCACTTTCTGAAGCTCATGCAAAAATATTAACTTGACTAGACCATGATGAAATAATGAGGTTTCACATGCCTGAGTTTTCATCTGTACTTTGTCTGCCATCTTGGCCAGACTTCGAAATAGAAAGAAGGGTAAGTCTAGAGAGATTATTCCTGTGAAATGCAATAAGAGTTTAAAGTGGTAAGTGTACACCTTGTGGTATCTCCCTTCGTAGGTGAAGTACCTTTGGATGTTGTAGAGACGATTGGAAAATGCATCCTTGACATAACTTCTTGGCACAACTTTGTTCAAATCAATATCCATAAACTCTGGCTTCAAAAAGATTTTGCAGGGTTGCATTTCAAACTTAAAATTATTGAACCATCTACCTTCCCCCCTTGGAATTTCTGTGACTGCTGATATAACTTCAGAATAAATTAATAAATTGAGAAAACCAACCTTTGTGTTTGACCTTGTGAAGTTAATAGTAAACTCTTTGGTAACCTGATTATGCCCTCGTTGAAGCTTTTCGCAAAACCTCCAACACCCTACCTTCTTGAAGGCTTCTTCAACATATTTATCTCTTGTGAGAGCTTCTAAACCTTCAGGTTCTGTTCTCAGATAGTGACCAGACTTGTGATTTTTTTTTTTTCTTCTTCCTCCTGAAAACCCCGTGTCTTCAGTAAACCTGTAATAGACCTCCTTGTTGGATGAACTAGCTCGCTTGAAAATTTGGTTCAACCTCGCTTGATTGAAATTCTGCCTCACTTGATATATGAGAGAAGTTTTGGTAAGAGATTACCATGAGCTTACCATTCGAAAGGGCATGTATGTATTGCTTCTTTACATGAGACAATAAAACAAAAGACCAGCCCCTTTTGAATTTTGAAAATAACTAACATAAATGACCTCCAACGAATGTAATGATGGTTTTGAATGGTTGCATGCATGATAAATGACTCCTAGCTGACACATAATGATGAATAATTAACGAAATTTGAGTGATTTGATGACTTGACATGACTTGCTATGAATCCTCGATTTCGTAGTGTGCTCAATGCAAATTCAGGGTTTTGTGCTACGAAATGACCAATGTTTTCGTAGCGCCAAAGTAGTTTTTTACATTGTTTGCGCTACGAAAACGTGGTTTCGTGGCTTAATCAATTTTTTTTTGAAATGGTTTAAAATTTGACTTTCCAAACATGGTATAAGACTGTCATTGTACGAAATAAGGTTGCTAGACTTTATTTTGTAAATGGAAATGAGACTCTAACCCTCTCACTTAACCCTTTAAGCATGAAATGACCTACAACCTATTTAAGACCACGACTAGATATAAGGCAAACTTTCCAAAGTTTATAATTTTTTTTTATGGTGATAACAGTGGCTCCACTTGGGATAGTGTGTCCCTGTGGTATACTAAGAACTGGTAGCTCCAGTGCTACTATCCATCCTTTAGAATAAAACTCTAAAATTCTATCCAATCTGCTTCAAACTGTACCTACTAAAAATGATCAGTCAACCTTGAGCTTATTTGCACATTCCTACCTACCCTATCAACTGCAAACTTCATTCAGCTCAATCAATATGAAATTTCCAATATAGCCAGTCATTTGTTTATCTGATATTTGAGTTGTTTGATTGCATTGGAACTCGAAGCAATTATGATATTGTGATGAACTCTGCCACTGAAATTGTAACTGCTCTTCAAGGTAAAAATAAAACTGAAACACTGGAGAGTAAAACTCTTCCGTGTATTTAACTATAGGATACCAGAACACATGATCAACTTGATGATCCTCATAACATCCTGTAACTTCTAACAACTGATTTTTTTCCACACAAAATTTATTTGATAAGCTATCCAACTGATTTTCTGAATGATTCCCACAGACAATGTAAATTTTCTCACTATTATGATCATTCTTTGAAGTAGGCTGTTGCAAAGTATGACATAAATAATCAACCTTTTTCTCTGCCTGAGGGTTATAAAAACGGTCTTCCAGTATTTCTCCTTGTTGTTTGCAATGATTTTCATCTTCTTTATGATCAAAAGACTTGCAAGTCTGTTGCATCTCTACATCAATCTCAGAGGATGTAACAAGGTTTTCACAAGTAAACTCCTACTGATTTCCATGTTGCATGTCATGGGATGTTATCCTTTCTTCTAAGTGTTGAAATGTATTGTTACGAAGAGCCTTTAAAATTTCTTCATCCATAAATTCATCATCATCATAACAATCCTCCAAATACTAAATAAAACTCATAGAATGTTTACAACTATCTTTGATCAGCAATAAGGAGGGATGACACTCTTTATACATCTAATAGAATTCACATGAAAATTAGCAAGAGAATATAATGAACCATTTGCTAAACCTTTATACCAAGACCATGCTTTTCCTTTTAGAGTGGTCATAAACATCTTCATAAGACAGTCTTCAGGGAACTGAACCTTAAGACTATGTACATGTAGATGAAACCTAACCAAATGAAGAGCAACATTGTCTTTCTTTTCATCTTTGAATATTGGAAGATCATATAACCAGTCAACCTTTGGCATAGGATTTGGAAAACCAGGGATATGAGACCAATTCATAGGGGCATACCTGGCATTCATTATTGCAATGGAACTCATCTTGAAACTTCATCAAGCTACTGATCTTTTAGCAGTGGAGTCACATTCCAATTTGATTATTTGATGTGTGGAGTCGCCAAGGTAGTTTTGCAGCCTCGAAAAACTTCCTAAGCTCTTGCTACCTTCAGAAGTTCAACTTATTGATTACGGGAATGAATAATCTTCAGGCTCCCGGCAGACACACCAAAATGTTATCTCAAAATCAGACCCTGATAGGCTGCTGATCAAGAAGACTATGAGTAACTATTTCAAACCAGACTTTTAGTTGAGGCTTAGCCTCCTCAACCTGAGAGGGCTCTCTCAATAGGTTTATGATTTTCAAATAAGGATTAGATGGCTAACTCTATGAGTAAAATGGATAAAAATGAATAATTGGTTGTACTGATAATCAACAAACATCTATTGGGCTTATGGAGTCAAGTGTGTTTTCAAAAAACATGAGTATCAGCTTCATGTGGAAGTCAGGGTATTTTAGGTTTTAGATGCATCAACAGAACAGTAGGACAGAAAATAAACACAGTTCATGAACATATGAAGGAACTTAGAGCACCTTCAGTGAATTCTAAGTGACATACATTCATGCCACTACAAGTAATTGAAATATGAAAACCATGAGAATATCAAACATCAATAACCCTTTCTGAATCCTGAGTGATGAAACCAATACCTCTGTATTAATATAAAACACAGTTTTTGCTACAACAAAACAATATGCTTGTTAATGAAAATTGCCAACCCTATGCAATTCGACTTCTTGTCTCTTATAGAGTCATCATTACGTTTTTGGATTCTCTCCAAACACTTGAGAAAGATTCGAATTTGCTAGCTTGACACCTATCAACTGCTAAAACAAACTTTTAATTACATCTGACAGTTAAACTATCTGTTCTAGAGTCCTAATACAACTAGGATTAAAACTCTTTATTATAACTTAAAAACCTTATCTAAACATTAAATCTTCTATCTGACAGCTGCTTCTCCTAAAGTTCGACCTTGATGATGTCCATCTCCTTCCTGTTAGAGTGTATTGATTTGCCTCTTATCTGCCCTGAAAGATAGGAACATGCTCCCTACAAAATAGCTATAGTGCTTCATTTATGTTTCTTCAAACCATCTGCTGACCAAATTGTGCTAAAAAACATGTGGCAATGTCTTATTAAACTCATGTGACTTCGCACTTCCAGCTGTGCCCAAACCAAACTTTTGAAGGAGTGCCAAAATTGTTAACATTGCTGCGCTACGAAACTGTCTGCTGTTTTCGTAGCGCAAAACTTTACCTTTGAAAACTTAACTTGGAACCTTCATTTTTCTGTGTTTTTCCATTGAATCTTCACTTGTGATCTTTATACATTCTTCAACAGCATAAAGGTTTAAAAAAAAAGCCTTTTCACCCTTTGAAACCTTGCAAAATTGTTCAAACTGCATCCTACAGCAGTTTCGTAGCGCTAGACTTTATTTTGTGAATGGAAATGAGACTCTAACCCTCTCACTTAACCCTTTAAGCATGAAATGACCTACAACCTATTTAAGACCATGACTAGAGATAAGGCAAACTTTCCAAAGTTTAGAATTTTTTTTTATGGTGATAACACACTGAAAAGAGATTTCAGTCAAATTCATAGTTCTACTAATGAGGGTATTGGATCATGATGTGGTAGCAAAGAGTGAGTTTGTAGCCTATGAGGAGAAGAAAATGTAAAATGAGAGAAGAAACATTAGGTTTTCAAGGTAGAAATCTACTGAATTTGGTAGAAATTAACAAAAGTAGCAGTTTAACAATATTTAATCAAGCGAAAGCTATTTCTAGTCTTACAGTATTTTCACTGAAATATTATAAAAGTTAACTGTGACAAGTGATTCTCTTTCCACTGTTATTATATATATTTTACCAAGAAGGCTCACTATGTGAGATCAATTTTTTTTGATAAAACACATGAACATGTCAAGATACTGATAAAAACTCATAACAACATGAGATATTTGCAAACTGGAACTGAAGAAAATAAGATATGGGAACACAAGTAAAATTGACAATACACACACCATATTGGCAATAATTCCTCAGGAGTATCTGTCTATTTCATTCACTAAAAATATTACTGATCATATGAGTTAATATTCTAAAACCACGAACCCTTACTTCATAACAGTTTGTCACATATATACAAAAATATAAAATTGTCATCCCCACAAAAGGAGTAAATCTGTTCATAAAAATTATTACCATCTTGTGCAAGAGATGAGGCTTATCCAAAAAATTTAATACAAAGTGCTATGACATAATCAAAATAAACATCATCAAGGCTAACAATTTGAAGTGGTTGTATGATGTGGAAATCTATAGGAAGACTCCTCCTTTGTTCTGGTGCAACCTCTTAGAAAATTATATATTATGGAGCAATGAAACACATAAAATATGCAGAAAATACAAGCACACAAAACACATAAAACCAGAGAGACACAGATATACGTGGTTCACCCAGTTTGGGCTACGTCCACCCCGAACAGCCAGTCCTTCCTTTCTATTATCCAGCAAAAATGAAGAGACAAAACCTACATCAGATCTGCTGTAATATCCTCTGTTCTCTCTCACAGTCTCCCTCTCTGTTTCTCGCTCCGAGAATACACACATAAAATGCACAGCCGCAATACAATGCCCTCATATATACAAGGGGGTTGCCTTCTAGGGCAAAAAACCCTAATCTAAACATAACTTCTACCGTTAGATCATTTGCCTAATGAATGGCCTAGATTGACTAGAAATTACTATACTTTTACAAGGCAATTTTACATCTATTTTTAGCTTCGGGGGCGCTGCCCCCGAACCCCCGCCAGGGGGGGGCCCCATGGCAGCGATTAATTTCGGGCAGCGTTGCTGCCCCCTTTTAAGGTACAGGGGTCCAATGTTGTGATACAAAGTAAAAAATATAATCAGGCTCCACACCCAACAATCTCCCACTTTGAGACTGATTGTAGCAACTCCACCGCTGCTTTATTTGCTGGACAATGACTCCTCTTTGGACCTAGCTGTTTCTCATCTTCATCGTCATCCTTGAATTTTGAAAATATTGTCATTGATGGCAAAGGAGGAAGCGCTCAAGCAAAGGAGGCAGCAAAGAAGCAAATGAAGGCAGAGGAAACGAATATAATAGAGGCAGAACCGTTATCTCAGCAATAGAGGCAGAGGCAGAGCGACAGGAGCAGCAGAGGCAGAGGCAGAAGCAGAGCCGTTATAAAATTCCAGGAATCGCACTCTCCAACCGGCATTATACATATAACTTATACAAACATTATTCCGGAAATCGCTTCACTCCAGCGGCAAAATATATAAACATATATATCAGTTATATGCAAGCGGAGCACATATAACATATACAAACATAATTCCGGGAATCGCTTCACTCCAGCGGCAAAATATATATATAACAGTTATATACAAGCGGAGCGCTTTATATATATATAAACAAAGTTTCTATCAAAACGAAATGGCTTATAAGGTGGGACCCCTCACCCAATCGCAATCGGAGATCACAAGAGCAGCGTAATATGTAACCCACAGGAAATTGCGATTGCGATGAGAATCCGGACCCGATGGGTCTATAAACCGCAATTGATAAATCTCAGAACTTAAATAAACAGATAATTTGCGAATACAATGAAGCCCAGAGCATATAACCAAAGGTCCAAGGTATATATATGGAGCGCACAAAACGAAGTTTTATATGGTGGGACCCCTTCCCAATCGCATCGGAGGTGAACAAAGCAAAGGGGCTTGCAACTCAAAGTTGCGATTGCGATAAATCGCAATCAGAAATCGCAAGGGGATCGGAACGTGCAAACAAAGAGTTGCGATTGCGACTAAAAGGCCGGATCCGATGGGTTTATAAGCCAAGACTGATATATGTTTGAAGTTTCGCCATAACGGAGAATAATCGCAATCGGAAGAGGCTGAGGAGTGATTCATCGCATCGGAAAGATCGGCGAGTGAGCCTGAAAGGAGTTCTTATTTGTTTAAAGAGTTTTTATTATATAATGCCGAGAATTGATTTAAGTCGTTTTAAAAGGAAGGTTGTATGTATGCCGAGTGTTAAAATTACTTATATATATATATATATATATATAAAAGGGCGCTGTTATATATATATATATATATATATATAACACTGTTGCAATAAGCCGCGTGGTCTCTAGACTCACGGACCTTAGCTTTATGGGAGGGCGATTATTAACGCTTGTGATATATGTATGTTCCGGCCTGCTGAACCTGCCACATCAACAAGACACTAATGGCATAAAAGGGATTGGAATTCCTCCAGATTTACAGTCAGCGGATATAAAAGGCACATTTACACATATGCAGCAGTTACACCACAGCAGAGGACAGAAGAGCAAACAGATCCGAAAGAAGATAAAACACAGTCACAGAAAAGACAAAGACAACCAAAGAAAAGACAAATGCGTACCAATTCAAAAGACTAAATAAGTTGAGCTGGAGTTCTCATTTAAATTTGAATGTAAATGTTTATTTAAATTTTTATTGTTTGTGATGCATTGGCAAGTCTCCGAGAGAAAACAAAATCCCACTGTAATGTTAAAAATTGACACCTACAGTTATAATTTCTGAGTAAGCTGATAAAAGGAGTGAGAAGGCAGAAGGCAAAGAGACATGACTTTCCATTTCGAATTCCAAGCAGAATACAAACAGTCATGTGAGGAAATCTATAAATAATATCATATTGATATGCAGAGAGAGTTTTTTTTTTAAATGAAGAGAGAGTAAATCGAGAGAAGGAAGAATATAGAAGAGTAAGACAGAGAAGATTAAGAAAATCAGAACAGAAGGAGAAGCTACAGAACAGAGTTGATATCTGAGGTAAATCAGCAAACTTTGAGTTTGATAAATTGAGGAAGTTGGAGCTTCCCTATCAAGTTGCAGCTTGATAGTCGTCAGTTGTAGCTGACTGAGGTTGGAGCCTCCTGTAGGTTGGTGCCTGCAGAAAACTGAAGGGAGTTGGTGCTTGCTTGCAAGTTGTAGCTTGCGGAATTGAGGTAGGAGCCTCCTGTAGGTTGGTGCCTGCAGAAAAATAGTGGTGAGAGGGAGTTGGAGCTTGCCTTTGCATCACAACAATAATAAGATGTGGTTTTCTCCCTTTATGGGTTTCCACTTATATCTGGTGTCTGTGTGCATGATATTTATGTATTGATCTGATATGTATCATTTGCTTAATACCTGCTGCTCTCAAATTAAGTCTACTGCTCTATTAAACTAATACTTTCAGATTACATTCTAAGATTAATCTCACATTAAATAGAGTTTTAAATGAAGGTGTAAATAAGTTTATTGAAAAGTTTAAAAGATCAGGAATGTATTAAACTGATTCACCCCCCCCTCTCAGTTTAATTAGAGATTCAACAATTGGTATCAGAGCGGGTTCCTTTGTACAAGTCTAACAACTGAAAGGAGATCCTAGGCTCCCAAGATGGCTAGTAAAGAAGGATGCTCAACCAATAAAGCCCCTTTCTTCACTGGTGAAAATTATGCTTTCTGGAAAATCAGAATGAAGACATACATAATGTCACTAGGAGTAGATGTCTGGGCTGTTGTGCAATTAGGATATGCCCCGAAGTCAACTGATAGAGAGAAAGAAGCTAAAGAAAGCTTTGTAGCTAATGCAAAAGCCATGAATGCCATCCTGAATGGATTATGTGAAGCAGAGTTTATTAAAGTAATGCACAAAGACACTGCCAAGAAAATATGGGATACTCTTGAAGACATACATGGGGGAGACCAGAAAGTAAAAACTGCCAAACTTCAAGTATATAGAGCCCAGTTTGAAAACTTAAAAATGAATGATGATGAAGATGTTGGCAGCTTCTTCTTAAAGGTTGCAGAAATTGTTAACAATGTGAAAGCTCTTGGAGAAACCATACCAGAAAGTATAGTTGTGCAAAATATTCTAAGATCACTCCCATCCAGATTTAATCCCAAGGTATCTGCAATAGAAGAGACAGCGGATTGGGAGACTCTGACCATGAACCGAATACTTGGAAATCTAACAGCCTATGAAATGAGGCTCCCACAGAAGAAGCCAAGTACAAGGGAAGCAGCATTCAAAACAGAAAAGAAGAAAGAAGAAAAGGAAGAAATATGTTCTTGCTCTGATGAAGAAGAAGCTAAATTTGTCAAGAAATTGGATAGAGGCTCAAGTAGATACAAAGGTAAACTTCCCTTCAAATGCTTTAACTGTGGAAGAGTTGGACATTATGCTACTAAATGTCCTCACAAGAAAGTAAGAAATCAAGCTCAAGAATCAGAGAAAGACACATCAAAGAACTGGCAGAAAGGAAATAAATTCAGCAGAAAATCCTTCTATGCTCAGCAAGACAGCAGTGCATCTGAAGAATCAGATGAACCCTCAAGTGAAGAAGGAACCTCAGAATTTTTATTGATGGCCATAGAAGATCTTGAGGGACTCCTACTAGAAGATGAAGAAGAAGAAGGGGAAGTAGACCTTGAGGGGGAGCTAAGAAGTGCTCTGGAAGAGATTAACAGACTCAAACTAAAATGCAGAAAACAAAAAGAGATTCTTCTAAAATGTGTGAAAGAAGAACAAAATTCAGAAGTCCTCATGCAGCTGAAGGTAAAGCTTGAAGAAGCCAAGAAGATAGAAGATATGTTACTTCAGCAAATCAAAGATAAATCTCGAGAACAAGAGAAGCTGGAAGAAGAAATTCTGTGTTTGAGAAAGAAATTAGAAAATGCTCAACAGAAAGTTTCTATATACCCTTCTCAAACAACAAGCTCTATTAAGTTGAATGAAATTTTGGTTGCTCAAAGATTCCCTATGATAAAGACTGGAATAGGCTACGAAGGAGAATCAAGTAAAGGAAAAGAAAATGTTGACAGAGAGATTATTTTTGTAAAAGCAAAGAAGGATGAGGAAGTAGCTCAAATAATTCCTACAAAAGAAGAAATCTGCAATAAGAGAGACAGAGAGCATAAGAAACCTCTAGTAACAAAGAATATAATGAATACTAAGATGGCAGAAAAAGAATCATATGCCCCTAAGTATATCAAATTTGGAAGTCATCGGAGGAAATTCTTCCCTCCTATGAAGAATGCCACCTGCTATGTCTGCCACAAGCCAGGACACATTGCTGCATATTGTTATGCAAGGAAGAGTAATTCAGGCCTGCAAAAGATGCAAACAGTGAAGAGGCTATCTCAAACAAACAAATGGAGAAAACAACCTTACATCAGGTATGCAAATAATTTCTATGGTTATTGTTTTTATTGCAAGGAATTTGGCCATAAAATTATTGAATGTAGAAAGTATAGACAAAGACTGATGTTCAATACCTCAAGGAGGTTGATGAGTCAAAGCAATTTTGTTCATGCTCACAATTCTGCAAAAACTATAATCAAATGTTCAAAAGGGGGCCTCCAGTGGATAAAGAAGGTGAATAACTGTGACCTGGCTCTAACTGCTCAAGATCTGAAAAGCCAGTGGTACTTGGACAGTGGCTGCTCCAAACACATGACTGAGACAGAAGCAAGTTTATAACTCTTGATGAAAATAAATCTGGCAATGTTATTTTTGGTAATAATAAATCAAGAAAAGGCTCAGTCAGCATAGACAATGGAGAGGAAAAGCCCAAGAGGTTCTATTTGTGGATGGACTGAAAGCAAATTTACTGAGTGTCAGTCAGATGTGTGACAAAGGCTGTGAAGTTCTTTTTAGAGCACAAGATTGTGTAGTCAGGTCAAGCACAACAGGAAAGAATCTGCTCAAAGGTGTTCGAACAAAGAACAATGTATACATAGTGAAAGAGGAAGATGAAGCCTGCCATCTTAGCAAACTTGAGGAGTCATGGTTGTGGCATAGGAGATTGGGACATCTCAGTTTTGACCATATCATCAAATTGAGCAAGAAGAAAGCTGTCAAAGACATGCCAGAAATAAAAAGGCCTTCAAGTACTATATGCAAATCTTGTCAATTGGGGAAACAGACTCGCACATCCTTTAAATCTAAAGAGGAGTTGTCAATAAGAAGACCACTCCAGCTTGTGCACATGGACCTGTGTGGACCTGCTAGAACTAGAACACCAAGTGGAGAATCCTATTTCATGCTGATAATAGATGACTTCTCCAGAATGACATGGGTTTCCTTTCTCAAAAATAAATCAGAAGCATTGGAAAAATTTAAGATATTCAGAGCATTAGCAGAAAATCAAGTTGGATGCAAGCTGAAATGTATCAGATCAGACAGAGGAGGAGAATTCACAGATTACGACTTTGCAGACCTATGTAATGAACATGGAATAAAACAACAATTTACTATTGCGGGGACACCTCAACAGAATGGAGTAGCAGAGAGACAAAACAGGTCTGTACAACAAATAGCCAGAGCTATGATGCAAGAGAATAATATTGCTCAAACCTTCTGGGCAGAAGCAGTACACACAGCAGTACATATCCTTAATAAAGCTCACTTAAGGCCAAGCAGTGACAAAACTCCATATGAACTATGGCATGGAAAGCCAGCTTCAATAAAACATTTTAGAGTCTTTGGTAGCAAGTGTTACATAAAGAATAATGTTGAAAACCTTGGGAAATTTGATGCAAGAGCAGATGAAGGGATTTTTCTAGGATATGCTTCCAAAAGCAAAGGGTACAGGTGCTACAACAAGATCCTTCGGAAGATAGTTGAAAGTATTGATGTGAGATTTGATGAAGAACTTCCAAACAATACAAGAAATACAGACTGCTGCAATCCATCAAACAACCATGAAGAGGAAGACAAGGATGATGATGAAACAAGCAAGACAACAGATGATGCAGAGCTGAGCTCGAAAAACCCCTCAAGATACACTCAGAAGAATCATCCTGAAGATCAGATCATAGGAGACAAGAAAGCAGGAGTCCAGACAAGAAGGCAGCTAACAGAACAAACAGAAGAAGTATACATAGCCATGCTATCACAAATAGAGCCAAAGAAATTTGACGAAGCCAGCAAGGACAAGTATTGGATAAAAGCAATGAATGAAGAATTGGACCAAATTGAGAAGAACAATACCTGGGAACTAGTTCCTAGACCTATTGAAAAAAATATCATTGGTTCAAAATGGGTATTCAAAAACAAAATGAATGAGCAAGGACAAGTAATCAGGAATAAAGCAAGGCTGGTCTGCAAAGGATACTCACAAATAGAAGGACTTGATTATGATGAAACATTTGCCCCTGTAGCCAGAATGGAAGCTATCAGAATGTTCCTGGCATTTGCATGCTATCAAGACTTCAAGGTATATCAAATGGATGTAAAGTCTGCTTTTCTTAATGGAGATCTAGAAGAAGAAGTGTACATGGAACAAGCATAAGGCTTCTCATTGATAGACAAAGAAGACTATGTGTGCAGACTGAAGAAGGCCCTATATGGATTGAAACAGGCTCCTCGTGCTTGGTACTCAAGATTGGACAAATATTTGCAAAAATAGGGTTTTAAGAGAGGTGGAGTAGACATCAATCTATACATAAAAGCGCATGAAAATGAACTCCTAATTGTTGTTGTATATGTTGATGACATTATGTTTGGAAGCAACAAAGATGAACTAGCAAAGGGTTTGCTGATGAGATGAAAACAGAGTTTGAAATGTCTATGATTGGAGAACTCAGCTTCTACTTGGGACTGCAAATTCAGCAAAAGGACACAGGCACATTCATTTCTCAAGAAAAATACTTAAAAGAAATGCTGAAAAAATTCAAAATGGAGGACTGCAAACCAATGACAACCCCCATGATCACGGGATGCAAGCTGTGTCCTGATGATAGGTCTGCAGATGTAGATCAAAAACTCTACAGATCCATGATAGGAAGCCTGCTGTACTTGACAGCTTCAAGACCAGACATCATGCTAGCAGTAGGACTAGTGGCAAGATATCAAGCGGCACCTAAACAAAACCATCTTCTGGCAGTAAAAATAATACTCAGATATCTACAAGGAACTGCACAATATGGGCTTTGGTATCCTAAAGGCAAAAGCTTCACCTTGACAGCATACACAGATGCAGATTGGGCCAGCTGTGTGGATGATAGGAAGAGTACAAGTGGAGGTGCATTCTATCTAGGAAAAAGTCTGGTGGCATGGCTAAGCAAGAAACAAACATCCATCTCTCTGTCTACAGCTGAAGCAGAATATATAGCAGCAGCAGCATGTTGCACACAAGTCATGTGGATGAAGCAGACACTTCAAGACATGAAGGTAAGCATTAATGAACCTATCTCAATCAAATGTGATAATACAAGTGGTATAAGTATATCTAAAAATCCTGTGCTTCATTCAAAAACTAAACATATACCAATCAAGTATCATTTTCTCCGAGAACAAGTGGCTCAGAAGATAGTTAAACTGGACTATGTATCAACGAAAGAACATATAGCAGATATATTTACCAAACCACTTGCCAGAGAACCATTCGAATACTTGAGAGATAAACTAGGGGTAGTATCTGTAGATACTATTCTCTAATATGAAGAGAAAGTACAGTCTCAGGGGGAGAACAAAACGAAGATATCATTCCAGGGGGAGAACAGCCAGCAAGATAAACATAAAAAAAGTCCACAGGATCAGCATTATCAAGATTATCAGCATTCAGAAGCAACAAGAACCTTTCAATCGTAAAATGCATCATCTCTGTCTGCAATCTAGCACATATTACAGGCACTACAAATGAATCACAACTATAAAACATATATCGGCTCACTATACCAAAGTGTTCTCTCAACAAGTTTCATACATCACTCTGGAGCAGCATAGTCCAATTTCAGCAGAAGAGGACCTAAACGTAACTCAGAGAAAGGAAATGCAACGACAAAACCCATACAGAGAGATGAGGCATCGTCCTTTGCCATTGATGTCGAAGGGGGAGGAAGAACAAACAACAGGAGGAAGAGCAGGCAAACAGGAAGAGCAAGCAACAAGAGAAAGAGAAAGCAAACAGAGAAAGTGCATTGCCATCAATGCCAAAGGGGGAGACTGTTGGAAATATTGTCATTGATGGCAAAGGATGCAGCGCTCAAGCAAAGGAGGCAGCAAAGAAGCAAATGAAGGCAGAGGAAATGAATATAATAGAGGCAGAACCGTTATCTCAGCAATAGAGGCAGAGGCAGAGCGACAGGAGCAGCAGAGGCAGAGGCAGAAGCAGAGCCGTTATAAAATTCCAGGAATCGCACTCTCCAACCGACATTATACATATAACTTATACAAACATTATTCCGGGAATCGCTTCACTCCAGCGGCAAAATATATAAACATATATATCAGTTATATGCAAGCGGAGCACATATAACATATACAAACATAATTCCGGGAATCGCTTCACTCCAGCGGCAAAATATATATATATATATATAACAGTTATATACAAGCGGAGCGCTTTATATCTATATAATCAAAGGTACTATCAAAACGAAATGGCTTATAAGGTGGGACCCCTCACCCAATCGCAATCGGAGATCACAAGAGCAGCGTAATATGTAACCCACAGGAAATTGCGATTGCGATGAGAATCCGGACCCGATGGGTATATAAACCGCAATTGATAAATCTCGGAACTTAAATAAACAGAGAATTTGCGAATACAATGAAGCCCAGAGCATATAACCAAAGGTCCAAGGTATATATATGGAGTGCACAAAACGAAGTTTTATATGGTGGGACCCCTTCCCAATCGCATCGGAGGTAAACAAAGCAGAGGGGCTTGCAACTCAAAGTTGCGATTGCGATCAATCGCAATCGGAAATCGCAAGGGGATCGAAACGTGCAAACAAAGAGTTGCGATTGCGATTGCAAGGCCGGACCCGATGGGTTTATAAGCCAAGACTGATATATGTTTGAGGATTCCATAACAACGAATAATCGCAATCGGAAGGGCTGGTAGTTCGCCGCATCGGAAAGATCGGCAAGTGAGCCCGAAAGGAGTTCTTATTTGTTTAAAGAGTTTTTATTATATAATGCCGAGAATTGATTTAAGTCGTTTTAAAAGGAAGGTTGTATGTATGCCGAGTGTTAAAATTACTTATATATATATATATATATATATATATATATATATATATATATATATATATATATATATATATATATATATGTATTGTTGCGATAAGCCGCGTGGTCTCTAGACCCACGGACCTTAGCTTTACGGGAGGGCGATTATTAATGCTTGTGATATATGTATGTTCCGGCCTGCGGAACCTGCCACATCAACAAGACACTAATGGCATAAAAGGGATTAGAATTCCTCCAGATTTACAGTCAGCGGATATAAAAGGCACATTTACACATATGCAGCAGTTACACCACAGCAGAGGACAGAAGAGCAAACAGATCCGAAAGAAGATAAAACACAGTCACAGAAAAGACAAAGACAGCCAAAGAAAAGACAAATGCGTGCCAATTCAAAAGACTAAATAAGTTGAGCTGGAGTTCTCATTTAAATTTGAATGTAAATGTTTTATTTAAATTTTTATTGTTTGTGATGCATTGGCAAGTCTCCGAGAGAAAACAAACTCCCACTGTAATGTTAAAAATTGACACCTACAGTTATAATTTCTGAGTAAGCTGATAAAAGGAGTGAGAAGGCAGAAGGCAAAGAGACATGACTTTCCATTTCGAATTCCAAGCAGAATACAAGCAGTCATGTGAGGAAATCTATAAATAATATCATCTTGATATGCAGAGTGAGTTTTTTTTTAAATGAAGAGAGAGTAAATCAAGAGAAGGCAGAATATAGAAGAGTAAGACAGAGAAGATTAAGAAAAGCAGAATAGAAGGAGAAGCTACAAAACAGAGCTGATATCTGAGGTAAATCAGCAAACTTTCAGTTTGATAAATTGAGGAAGTTGGAGCTTCCCTATCAAGTTGCAGCTTGATAGTCGTCGGTTGTAGCTGACTGAGGTTGGAGCCTCCTGTAGGTTGGTGCCTGCAGAAAACTGAAGGGAGTTGGTGCTTCCTTGCAAGTTGTAGCTTGCAGAATTGAGGTAGGAGCCTCCTGTAGGTTGGTGCCTGCAGAAAAAATAGTGGTGAGAGGGAGTTGGAGCTTGCCTTTGCATCACAACAATAATAAGATGTGGTTTTCTCCCTTTATGGGTTTCCACTTATATCTGGTGTCTCTGTGCATGATATTTATGTATTGATCTGATATGTATCATTTGCTTAATACCTGCTGCTCTCAATTAAGTCTACTGCTCTATTGAACTAATACTTTCAGATTACATTCTAAGATTACTCTCACATGAAATAGAGTTTGAAATGAAGGTGTAAATAAGTTTATTGAAAATTTTAAAAGATCAGGAATGTATTAAACTGATTCACCCCCCCCTCTCAGTTTAATTAGAGATTCAACATTGAAGACCAATTGAAACTGAGCATGTTCTCAGTTTCTCCCTGGTTACAACTTTTGTTAGCATATCTGCAGGATTCTGGCTAGTGTGTATCTTTTCCAGCTTCAACTCTCCATCTTCCAATACTGACCGTATGAAATGGTACTTGATATGTATGTGTTCAGTCCTGGAATGAAATGTTGAGTTCTTTGCAAGATGAATAGCACTTTGGCTATCATTGTATAGTGTGCCCATATCATGCTTCTTACCCAATTCATCCATAAACCTTTGTAACCAAATCATTTCTTTACTAGCCACTGTAGCAGCAACATACTCTGCTTCTGTTGTCGAAAGTGCAACAACACTTTGGATTTTTGAAACCCAACTAACAGCTATTCCACCTACAGTAAATACATATCCTGTAGTGCTCCTCCTGTTATCTTTGTCACCTGCCATATCTGCATCAACATATCCCTGTAGAGCAATGTTTGAACCACCAAAGCATAATGCTTGATTTGTGGTACCTCTCAAATATATGAGAATCCATTTTACTACCATCCAATGTTCTTTTCCTGGATTATTCATGTACCTGCTTACAACTCCCACTGCATGTGCAATATCAGGCCTTGTGCAGACCATTGCATACATTAAGCTTCCAACTGCTGATGCATATGGAACTTTAGACATATAATCCATGTCTTCTTGGGTCTTTGGGCACATCTCCTTGCTAAGTTTGAAATGGCTAGCAAAAGGTGTACTTACTGGTTTTGCATTCTGCATATTAAATCTTTTCAACACCTTTTCTATGTACTCATTCTGAGACAGTGTTAATTTGTGATTTTTCCTGTCTCTAGTTATCCTCATACTAAGGATTTGTTTTGCAGCTCCCAAATCCTTCATTGCAAATGAATTTTCCAATTTTCTTTTGAGCACATTTATTTCCTGCATGTTAGACCCTGCAACAAGCATGTCATCTACATACAATAACAATATAATATAGCTACCATCATTTTGCCTTTTCAAATAAACACAATGATCAGAGTGACATCTAGTATAACCTTGTTCAGACATAAACTTGTCAAATTTTAGATACCACTGCCTTGGAGCCTGTTTTAAGCCATACAAGCTCTTCTTTAACCTGCACACCAATTTTTCTTTTCCTTTTACCTCATATCCTTCTGGTTGCTGCATGTATATCTCTTCCTCCAAATCTCCATGGAGAAATGCTGTCTTTACATCTAACTGTTCAAGATGTAAATCTTCCGCTGCTACAAGACTTAAAACAGTTCTGATTGAATTCATTTTAACAATAGGAGAAAATATTTCATCAAAATCAATACCTTTCTTCTGTGCAAATCCCTTCACCACAAGTCTAGCTTTGTACCTCTATTTTCCTCCATCTTCTTCCTTCAGCCTGTAAGCCCATTTATTCTGCAATGTAGTTTTACCTGCAGGCAACCTGACTAAGTCCCAAGTCTGGTTATGCATTAAGGAGTCCATATCTTCTTCCATGGCTAGCTCCCACTTCTTCCTACTTTCAACCTGCATTGCTTCTTCATAACATTCAGGTTCACCAGAACCAGTCAACAATAAATAATATAATGAAGGAGAGTATCGTTCAGGGGGTCTACCTATCCTGGTAGATCTTCTAACACCACTTTCAGGTGATTGAGGTGCCTGCTTCTGTTGTGGTGGTTGTTGTTGCTGTGGTTGTTGATTATTATTATTTTCAGGCACCTTTACTTTTTCAGATATCTCATCAAGAACCGCGTATTCCTTTCTTTCTTTTTCTTGTTTCTTTTCTTGCAGCTAATTCTTATACAAGACATTTTCATTGAATATTACATCTCTGCTCCTAATGATTTTGTGATTTTCATAATCATATAAGCGATAACCAAAATCATTAGCACCATATCCAATAAAGGTACATTTCTTTGATTTTGCCTCAAGCTTTGTTCTGTTTTCTTTATTAATATGGACAAAGGCCTCACAACCAAAAGGCTTTAAAAAAGAGTAGTTTACCTTTTTACCTGTCCATGCTTCCTCCGGAATACCACCATCCAAGGAACTTGAAGGCCCTCTGTTTATTAGATAAATAGAAGTATCTACAGCATCTGCCCAAAATTGTAAAGGCAATCCTGCATGCAATCTCATGCACCTTGCACGCTCCATGATTGTTCTGTTCATCCTTTCCGACACACCATTTTCTTGTGGTGTTCTTGGAACTGTCTTCTCTCTACGAATTCCATGCTCTGAACAGTACCTATCAAACTCTTTGCTGCAATATTCACCTCCATTGTCTGATCTGAGACACTTCAACTTCTTTCCTGTCTCAATCTCAACCAAAGTTTTCCATTTCTTGAAAGTATCAAATACATCAGATTTATTCTGAATACAATAAATCCATGTTTTTCTAGTTGCATCATCAATAAAAGTAACATAATAACGAGAGCCACCGAGAGATGATACCTGAGCAGGTCCCCATACATCTGTATGCACAAGCTCCAATTTTTCGCTCTTCTTTTTTTTCCCAACTCTGAGAAATCTGACTCTCTTTTGTTTTCCATAAATGCAATTCTCACAGAAATCCAAATCAACATTCTTCAAACCTGGCAACAAATTTCTTGAGTGAAGAATCTTCATTCCCTTCTCACTCATGTGTCTGAGCCTATGATGCCATAATCTTGCATCTGCTCCTTTGGAAGTTAAAGCATTAACAGAGTTAGAAATACCATTGCATAAATACAATGTACCAACCTTTTCACCTTTTGCTATTACCAGGGCTCCTTTGGTGACCTTCCAAGTTTTATCCGTGAAAGTTGTCACACAACCTTCACCGCCTAACTGCCCTGTTGAAATCAGATTTTTCTTTAGATCTGGAACATGCCTTACCTCCTTTAGTAGCCATTGGTTTCCATTCTGCTGTTTTACAAGAACCTTACCCATTCCAACAATTTTACAGGGTTTATCATCACCCAAACAAACTTGTCCAAAATCTCCTTGAACATAGTCATGAAAATATTTCTTACCGGGTGTGGCATGGAATGAAGCCCCTGAATCTACAACCCAAGAATCAGTAAAATTTTCGAAAGAAAGAATCAAAGCATCTTGTAACACATCACCTGTCACATTTGCTTCATGATTTTTTTCTTGCTGTGTGTCTCCTTCTTTTCCCTTCCGAGATCTACAGTATTTCTTTAGGTGTCCTTTCTTTCTGCAATTCCAGCACACTATCCCTAATCTAGACTTGGATCTGCCTTTCCTTCATTTACTGCGATATCCCGAGATCTTTCCTCTTTCCATTCTTCTTCCCCTAGACTCTGCACTCAAAGAATTACCTGATGTCTCACCGGAGCTTTTCCGTCGCATTTCCTCACTAAGGATAGCACCAACAACATCATCAAACTTTAAAGTACTAGATCCAGAGACAGAGTTATTAATGGCCATTACTAAACCATTCCAACTCTCTGGCAATGAGCACAAGAATAACAGAGCTCTAACTTCATCATCAAAGTTTAACCCTATAGAACTTAATTGACTGGTAAATGTATTAAATTCATTTAAATGGTCTGCAACAGATCCACCTTCCGACATCTTCATATTAAATAGTCGTTTCATAAGAAATACCTTGTTTGAGGCCGAGGGCTTTTCATACAGTTTCGCCAACGTCTGCATCAAACCCTCTGTTGTTGTTTCCTTCGAAATATTGAAGACGACTGACGCCGCAAGACACAACCGTACTGTTCCGAGTGCCTTTCTATCGAGAATGTTCCATTCCGCGTCTGTCATGGTCGCCGACTTCTTTGTTTTTCCGCTCAATGGTAGGTACAGATCTTTCTGATACAGATAATCTTCCATCTGCATCTTCCACAGCGCAAAGTTTTGGCCATTAAATTTCTCGACCCTAAACTTACCATCGTCCGCCATTGCTCCCACTCGAACCAGGAACCCTTTTTTTCTGCGAGTTTATCAGCCAAATATACCTTCGGCTCTGATACCAGTTGTTAGAAAATTAAATATTACAGAGCAATGAAACACATAAAATATGCAGAAAATACAAGCACATAAAACACATAAAACCAGAGAGACACAGATATACGTGGTTCACCCAGTTTGGGCTACGTCCACCCCGAACAGCCAGTCCTTCCTTTATATTATCCAACAAAATGAAGAGACAAAACCTACGGCAGATCCGCTGTAATATCCTCTGTTCTCTCTCACAGTCTCCCTCTCTATTTCTCGCTCCGAGAATACACTCATCATGCATAGCCGCAATACAATGCCCAAATATATACAAGGGGGTTGCCTTCTAGGGCAAAAAACCCTAATCTAGACATAACTTCTACCGTCAGATCATTTGCCTAATGAACGGCCCAGATTGACTAGAAATTACTATACTTTTACAAGGCAATTTTACATCTGTTTTTAGCTTCGGGGGCGCTGCCCCCGAACCCCTACCAGGGGGGGGGCCCCACGGCAGCGATTAATTTCGGGCGGCGTTGCCGCCCCCTTTTAAGGTACAGGGGTCCAATGTTGTGATACAAAGTAAAAAAGATAATCAGGCTCCACACCCAACACAACCAAATCCACAAAAAGTGTAAAAAACAATGAAAGTGACGTGTGGTTGTTCCTTGAATGCTGCTTGGTGCCTCACGGAAATGTGTTAGTGCTGAGAGTAATGGTAGAAATCTGTTCCAAAGAAAATATGTCATTGTTCCTTTCCTTTGGTTTCTTGTTTTTCGTGATAGGGTTGGAGGCAGATTAAAAGAGATAGCGGAGTTTCGTTTTATTAGCGGGAGAGATTATTAGATGAGTGGGAGGAGAAAAACCCTTTATACATATATCACAATCGCAGATCGGGGTCAGAACATTTAAACATAAAACATAAGAGGGAGGGAAGGCGATTTGTGATGGGGGTGATGACGTGGAAAAGAGGTGGGGCCGATCGCAGATCGCAAATCAGGAGTTTTGTTTTGAGAAATGGGAGGTAAGTGTTAAAACTTGCGAAGGGCGATGTGCGATGAATGGAGGGTGACGTGTGGCATGATAGACAGTGGGTCCCATTTACATCGCAATCAGGGAATCGAGAGTTTTGTTATGATAAATGGGAGGTAAGTGTTAAAACTTGTGAAGTGCGATGTGCGATGAATAGAGGGTGACGTGGTAGGACGGAGATGGGGTCCATTTAATACCCCAAATTGCAAATCGAGAGTTTTGTTATGAGGAATGGGAGTTAAAGATTAAGATTCATGAAGCGCGATGTGTGATGAAAAAAGGGTGACGTGGCATGACAGACAGTGGGGCCCATTTACATCGTAATCAGGGAATCATGAGTTTTGTTATGAGAAATGGGAGGTAAGTGTTAAAACTCGAGAATTGCGATGTGTGATGAGATTAGAGTTGACGTGACAGGGAAAGGTCTCACTTTAATATCGCAAACATGGGTTTTGTAGGAGACAAAAATTGTAACATGAATGAAATTTAAAACTTCGATAAGCCGATTGGGATGAAAGGGCAAGGGGTCCACAATGATTAAGTGCGGTAAGTTATATCACATAATATATGATATTACAAAGGTTTGCTGTGGTGCGGGTAGAGCTACTTTTTAACTATAAAAATGGATTTTAATATTTAAAAAAGGGGCTTCAAAAGAAATGAAACATTGGACTTCAGGTTTTTGGAAAAATGAAAGGTAAAAGAGGGGAAATGAAATGAATGAAGGTAGAAATGAAAATTTCTCACCATTATACTTTGACAACGACACTTTCATCTTACAACTGAACTGAAAAGGCAAATTGATTCCTTAGAGAATGATGACTAGACTTCGAAAAATCTTTGAAAAATTATAGTGCTAACAATGGCTCCTATTGGGGATGAAATACTCCCTGTGAGGCTTCAAGGAATGTAGAATAAGTGCCTTAAAAACCTCCTTTAAACTTAGAAGACTTCTTGGAAATTATGACTAGGACTGACCATTGACTGATTGTACTCAAGACTAGCCATATATACAGACACAAGTACCATTGGGCATGGAGTTTTATTGACACATCACATCGGATATTTACAATGGAATGACTCAACTGACTTACTAAACAAATAAATTCTTGAGAAAATGACCATTGACTGGGCCTCCAGTCAGCTGATCATCATCCAGATGTTTGAGCAGAAAAGTATTGTTTTCCAAAACTTCAACAATTCTAAATGGTCCAAACCAAAAATTGTCAAACTTACCATGCTTTCCATGATCTTCTCTCCTGGCATCCCAGTGCAACACAAAATCATTCTCCTGAAAAAATTGCTGATTTGCTCTTTTGTCAAAACAGTTTTGACTTTAGTCTAATACTTCTATGTTTTATCTATCAGTGATTCTCTGATTTGGTGTGCGTCTATCAACTACAACATTTTTCTTTGGATTGGATTTTCATCATCAACTTCATCTTGCAGGAACTTCATCACACGAAGATTTAATTACAAAGGCATTACGACATCAGTACCATATACAAGCTAAAATGGAGACATTCCAATTGATTTTTTACCACTTACCCTATCTGCCCAAAGAGCATGTACCAGTTGAGTGTCCCAATTTCTCTTATTTTCAGGCAGCATTTTCTTAATGATCCTCACCAAAATTTATTGGATGACTCGGCTAATCCATTACCTTGAGGGTAAGAAGGCGTGGAATGAGTCAATTCAATTCCATATTGTTGACAAAATATGTACATATTAGTAGACTTAAAGGCCATTGCATTATCAATTACTAACTTTTGTTGACAACCAAATCTTGACATAATTTTTTCCAACATAAATTTGATAATTACCGTATTAGTAGCATTCCTGGTTGGTACAGCTTCAATCCATTTAGTAAAATAGTATGTAGTTGTGAGAATCCATCTATGTTGTCCTGATGAAGGTGGATGAATTTCATCGATGAAGTCTAACCCCCACTGCTGGAAAGGAAAATCTACTGAAATAGGAATAAGAGGTAATGGTAGCAATTTTTGTTTACCAACAAATTCTTGAGATTCGACACAACTCCTGACATTGGCAAAAACATCAGAGAAAAGAGTTGGCCAATAATAGCCAGCTCTTAAGATTTTGTTTGCAGTGGCTTTCCAATACAAATTCCCTCCACACACTCCTGCATGTATCTCTGTCATAATCTCTTGGGATTCAACTTCATCTACACATCTTAATAAGACTCTAATAGGGTCTTTCCAATAAATATGGTGTTCCAAAATGAAATACTTAACAAATATCAATTTGAAAGCTCTTATCTTTGACTTCTCCATTTCAAGGGGACAATTGAAATTTAACAAAAAGTATACTATATCCTTGTACCAATTTGAATGAAATATTTCAGGATAATTAGAAATACCTTCTCCATCTTCTCCTTCAGCTACCTCTACGTTCAGATTTAAAGCCTTGCAGTTAGATTCAGCCATCAAGCCAAGCCTTGACCTTTTATCAATTTAGTTGGTCTGATCTCAATATCAAATTCCAGAATTTTGGTCAGCCATCGTCCCCTTCTGCCATATGTATCTAGCTGTAGTAAAACATCTTTAATAGTGATATTGGGCACAAAAGAAACTATTTGTAAATGCAACACATAAATTCGAAAAGACTTCAAAGCCTTAACTAGTGCATATGCTTGTTTTTCAGTCAAGTTGTACTTTAATTCAACATCCCTTAAAGCACGATTGAAAAATGAAATAGGTTGCTCTAAACCTTCTTTGTTCTTCTGTAACAAGACAACTGCAATTGTTTCTTCTAAAGCATATTAAAAAAATCAAAAAAACTTTTTCAAAATTAGGACTAATCAAAACTGGAGCTTCATTCAAGGCAGACTTGATTTCTGAAAAATAATTCTTTGCTTCATCTTGCCATTTAAATTCTGCATCTTTTTTCTGCAAGACACTTATGTGTTTGATCAGCTCTGCAAAGTTAGGAACAAAATGCCTCAGAAAATTGATTTTCCCTAAAAATGATTGCAATTATTTTTTATTCCTTGGCAAACCAATATTTTTAATAGCTTCTACTCTTCTCGGATCAATACAAATGCCACTTATGTTTACAATATGTCCCAATAATTTCCCTGCTTGGACAAAAAAGGATAACTTTTTTGGGTTCAAGGACAAACCAAAATTTCTGCATTTGTCAAAAACTTGTTTCAAATGTTTTAAGTGGTCTTCGTCAAATATTGAATAGACTGTGATATCATCCAAATAGATGACTACAAATATGTCTTTTTCTCTCGCAAAGGAAATATCCATTGCCCACTGAAAAGTTGCCCTACATTCATCAGACCAAACGACATTTTGTTGTACATAAATGTACCCCAGGGTGTGGTAAATGTTGTCTTTTCTCTATCTTGCCTGTCAACTGGAATCTGATTATAGCCTGAAAAGCCATCAATCATTGACAATATTTTGGATCCTACAACTTTCTGCAAAATATAATCCATCTTGGGTAGTGGATAGTTATCTTTCAATGAACACTGGTTCAGGTTGCAAAAATCGACACAAATTCTTATCTCTCCATTATTTTTCCGAACCAGGACTATATTAGCTACCCAGTTAGAAAATCTCAAAGGCATAATTATTTTTGTTTCCCATAATTTTTTGATTTCTTTCTCAATGATTGGGAGTAGCATGGGATTGGTATATCTGATTTTTTGTGCTATAGGCTTTGCATTTGTTTTCAAAGGAATCATGTGCTCCATTATGCTTCTATCATAAGTTTTCAGCTCACTATAAAACCATGCAAAAATATCAGCAAATTCTTTCAACAACTTGATATATTTTGTTTTGGTTTCAAGAGAAAGGAATTTGGACACTTTGACTAATTTTGGCCGATCTTCTATGCCAATGTTACATTCTATTGTACTCTCTCCATCAACTTTACTTTCAGGCTTGAGAAAAGCATCATTATGATCAAATAATCTTTCTAAAGGAACTAAGCCTTTAGGAATATAGTTAGTTTTCAGATCTATAATATTCTTCCCAGCCATGGTTTTCTTAAAAGGCCTGCTATTTTGATTTTCAACAATGTCCTGCGCATCATCAATTTTTATGTCTGCGAAATCTTCAACACACTCTAAAAATTTCCGAATTTCCTTGTCATCCTCAAATACTTGCCAGTATTTGATGTTGTCAGGAATTAAAGGCCCGTTTTTTATTTGAACATCATAGGCTGCCTTGACATCTAGAGGGACTTTGAAATTAATATCAACAATAACTATTGACTCAACCATTTGATTTTCCTCTCTAGTGACAAAATTTATATTAAATGCTAAAAAATAATGCTCAATCAAGTCCCATAATTTATTCCTATAGTTGAATTTTTTTACTTCGTAGTTGTTTCTCACATGCTTTATCACCAACTCAGAATCACCAAAAGCAATTAGCTGCTTCGCTACCAAATATTTCACTGCCTTCATTCCCATCACAAGCGTCTCATATTCACGAGTGTTGTTAGTGGTAGCAAATTGTAGTTTATATGATATAGTTACCCTTTGCTGAGTAGGAGAAAATAGGACTACACCGACTCCTAATACTTCTCTTGATGAGGCTCCATCGAAGTACAATTTCCAGATCTGTCCTCCCTATAAATGCTGCTCATTTGTACCTTGAAAGTGTTGTTTTCACTTATTCGAGGCTAGAAATTGCTATCATCAACAACAAGGTGTAGTATTGATGACCCAAATTTCTTTTCTTCAGCATATATGGGATTGTTTGAAGGATTATGCTGATCACTAATGATGTAGGCCATTTGGGTTTCCCTATACAACCTTATGAATTCCCCTCCAAAAACTGGGATATGAAATGTCCATCTGAAGGGTACCTCCCAATTTTTTAGACCAAGATCTGGAAAGTAGCATCCCAAATCTAGAAAAAATGTCCACAACTACAATGTCCATCACTAAGATTTTCATAGGTAGTTGGGTAAGAGAAACAACCAAGTCCTTAATTACTCCAAGGCACTTGAATTTTTTGGAATCACAGGTATAGAGGTCATGGTATTGCTTGGTGATCTCTAATCCCAATTCATCCATCACTTTCTTTGGCATGATATTGTGAGAAGCCCCAGAATATAACAGAAAATTATGTAGCAATTTGTCATGTATATTGAGTGACAAATAGAAAGGTGGTGAGTTGTCATCATTTTGATCTTGGACATGACAACTTAGATAAATAGTGGGATGTTCATCCTCAAGATTGACTAAGTCGGGGGTGAGAGGTGGTTGAAGCAGCATTTTAAAATACTCTTTATATACTGGATTTTTTAAAAATTCCATAAGTGGGACCAGAATTTTGATTTTATGCAATTCAGATTTGAAACTGAAATAAATTAGAACTAATTCCTTATTTTATGCAGTGATTTTGACAATTGGGGCAGAATTTTGGAGTGGAGGAACCTCATTGACTTTGGCCTTCTTCTTGGCAGCTTGTTTATCTGCATCTGATTTTTGTTGAGGTGGCTGAACAGGGCCTTTAGACCTCAAAAGATAATTTCTGGTTTGAGATTCTTACTATTTTTTATCGTTTTGTGCATAAATTTGAACATTCTCATCATCTGAAAATAAACAAATCCTTGACTAGTCTTCATATTCTTGCAAAGTTAAACAAGTTGACTGTGAGGTTTCTCCTACAAGGTTTATTTATTCATTTTCTCCCTTATTTTCTTGTTGCTCTTCTTCAACAAAATTATTCAAAGGAGGCTGAACATTTTGATCATCAACATTCCTTCTTGGGTGCTGTAAGATTTGTCGAGGTTGAAAAGGCTTCCTGAAGGGAGCCTGATTTCTATTTGCCTCATTTTGATTGGATTTAGCAGCTGGTTTGTTTTCAAGCTCTAATTTTTTCATCTTAGAGGCAAGTTCCTTGATTAAATTGGACATTTGATTGATCTTTTCTTTTGCTGTAAGAGGCTTAGAAGAAGAAGATTTTTCTTCTTTCATATTATTTTTGTCTTTTGCTGTCTTTTCTTCCTCCATTTTCAATTTATTAGAAGTCATAAGATTAGACTGCACTCCAATTTTAGCCTCTTGCATATTAATCAATGTCTGTGCTTTCTCAGCGCTTAACCATAAAGCAAACTCAGAATCTAGAGAATTTGCAAAAGTTATCATAGCTGTAGTCTGAGGAGGCTTAATTTCTTCGGGAATTTTCTGATAAATCTTATTAAACCTCTTGGTAAAATCAGCCAATGACTCATCTAATTTCTTCTTCAGAGTTCCAAATTCCATAAGGTAATACACATAGTCTTTCCTATCACCCCATTTCTTCAAAAATATTTCCTCCAATTCATTAATTCCTGTTATTGAGTTTGGAGGAAAACTTCTAAACCATTTACGAGCTTCACCTTCCAAGCTCTGAACAAGGAGTCTTGACTAGACATCTTCATGTTCTACATTTTTTTTGTCAGCATAACTATAGAAAGCCACTAAATGTTCCTCAACAGAAACTCCTTCTCCCTCCCCAGTGTATTTTGGAAGATATTTCAAGTAATCTCCTTGAGGGAGTGGATGCAAAGGTTGAGGAAGAGTAAGTGGATCATATCTTGTAGCCACTATCTGTTGCATCCTGGTAAGGGCAAGCTGAGCCATATTTTGCTGATGTACGATTGATGATCAGTTGATGTATCTTTTTGGGGAATAGGGATTACAATTTTTGGATTCTGAATTTGATTTAGGACAATAGAAAATTGGAAATCTTGATCTGATTCTTTAGGCTCGGGGACTGTAAATAGTGGATTTTCAAAGATATGAATAGAGGATGTGTTGAATTCACCTTCTACAGAAGAATCATAATCAAAATTTGTCTCTTAAAGGGATGAGGTTAATTCAACTTTATTTTGTTGAGCTAGGAAGTCAAATAAGTTGAATGTGAGGCCTTCAGGAACACTCTCTTCTAGTGGATGAGAAGAGGATGACCCAACATCTGGATTTCAAGATAAAGGAAAATATTCTTGTTGAGGAGTGATGAAAGACTGGTATTCAGGATGAGTTTGGAAGAAATTTAAAATTGTCTTAAAAACTTCTTTAGTCAAAACATCCCTATCAAGAAAAGGTGCAATTGCTAATACTTGCTCTAACTCCCCTTCAGTTAGCACAAACTCTTCTGTTTCCTTATTGATACTTAATAACTTTGTTATTTCCTCTTTGACTGAAATAGTGATTAATTCAGATTTACTAATTTTAGATTTACCAATTGAGGAATGAGAAAAAATTTCCGCTGAGCTTCCATTAACAACATCTACTTTATCTTCTAGAGAAGCAGTTTCAATTTTAGATTTTTCAGCAATATCTTTTGAAATTGAAACTTCTTTTGATTCTAAAGTAGATGAGGGTACCTTTTGCTTTGGAATGTATTTTTTTTATACCTTCTTCATCGAATGAGATGTGGCCTCAAATGATATTTGTTTTCCTTTTGCATCTTTAATGATCTTCTCTGGGTATGCAACTTGGGTCACAGTAGGTGATCTCTATTTTCTCCTTGTAGTTGGAGGTTTTGAAACCCCTTTTCCCCTCTGTGGAGTCGCCAGGTGAACTAATTTGCAGTCTTCTTCAATTCATCAATTCTTATTCACCATTAAGAATTGACATTCAACAATTCAAAGTAAGAGACATCAGGAGAATACTTCGTTTCAAGGCCTTCATCTCCTGGCATACGCACCAAAAGATGTTGGCGCTGGAATCAACACTTGGACCGAATCAAGCACCTAACCAGGCACATCCTAAACTCTAAGGAAATTTAATGAATTGTTTTATGATATTGGTAGGTGGTTTAAACTATTATTCATTGAAAAGAGATTTAAGTCAAATCCACAGTTCTACTAATAAGGGTATTGGATCATGATGTGGTAGAAAAGAGTGAGTTTGTAGCCTAAGAGGAGATGAAAATGTAAAATGAGAGAAGAAACATTTGATCTGCAAAGCAGAAATCTACTGAATTTGGTAGAAAATTACACAAGTAGCAGTTTAACAATATTTCATCAAGAGAAAGCTATTTCTAGTCTTACAATATTCTCACTGAAATATTATAAAATATAATTGTCATGAGTGATGCTCTTTCCACTGTTATTATATATATTTTACCAAGAAGGCTCATTGTGTGAGATTAACAAAAATTGATAAAACACATGAACATGTCAAGATATTGATAAAAACTCATAACAACATGAGATATTTGCAAACTGGAACTGAAGAAAATAAGATATGGGAACACAAGTAAAATTGAAAATACACACATCAGATTAGCAATAAGTCCTCAAGAGTATCTGTCTATTTAATTCATTAAAAAGAGTACTAATCATAAGTTAAGATTCTAAAACCACGAACCCTTACTTCATAGCAGTTTGTCACATATATACAAAAATATAAAACTATCATCCCCACAAAAGGAGTAAATTTGTTCCTAAAAGTTATTACCATCTCGTGCAAGAGATGAGGCTTATCCAAAAACTTTAATACAAAGTGCTATGACATAATCAAAATAAACAACATCAAGGCTAACAATTCGAAGTGGTTGTATGATGTGGCAATCTATAGGAACACTCCTCCTCTGTTCTGGTGCAAACAACTCCACAAAAAGTTTAAAAAATAGTGAAAGTGACATGTGGTTGTTCCTTGAATGCTGCTTGGTGCCTCGCGGAAACGTGCTGGCGCTGAGAGTAATGGTAGAAATCTGTTTCAGAGAAAATATGCCGCTATTCATTTCCTTTGGTTTCTTGTTTGTCGTGATAGGGATGGAGGCAGATTAAAAGAGATAGCGGAGTTTCATTTTATTTGTGGGAGAGATTATTAGATGAGCGGGAGGAGAAAAACCCTTTATAAATATATCGCAATCGCAGATCAGGGTCTAAATGTTTAAAACACAAATGGGAGGGAACATGATTTGCGATGGGGGTGATGACGTGGCAAAGAGGTGGGGTTGATCGCAGATCACAAATCAAGAGTTTTGTTATGAGAAATGGGAGGTAAGTGTTAAGACTTGCAAAGGGCGATGTATGATGAACAGAGGATGACGTGGCATGACAGATAGTGGGGCCCATTTACATCGCAATCGGGGAATCGAGAGTTTTGTTATGATAAATGGGAGGTAAGTGTTAAAACTTGCGAAGTGCAATGAACAGAGGGTGACGTGGCAGGACGAAGATGGGGCGCATTTAATACCACAAATTGCAAATTGAGAGTTTTGTTATGAGGAACAAGAGTTAAAGGTTAATATTCCTGAAGCGCGATATGCGATGAATAGAGGGTGACGTGGCATGACAGATAGTGGGGCCCATTTACATCGCAATTGGGGAATCAAGAGTTTTGTTATGAGAAATGGGAGGTAAGTTTTAAAACTTGCGAATTGCGATGTGTAATGAGACAGGAGTTGATGTGGCAGGAAAATGTCTCACTTTAATATCGCAATCAAGGGTTTTGTAGGAGACAACAATTGTAACATGAATGAAAGTTAAAACTGCGATAAGACGATTGCGATGAAAGGGTAAGGGGTCCACAATGATTAAGTGCGGTAAGTTATATCATATAATATATGATATTACAAAGGTTTGGTGTGGTGCGGGTAGAGCTGCTTTTTAACTATAAAAATGGATTTTAATAGTTAAAAAAGGGGTTTCGAAATAAATGAAATGTTGGACTTGTTGATTTCTATAGCATCGAAAAGTGTTATAAGTCTCATTTCTGGTAGAGAGGCTTGGACATCAGTGATCTAGAGAACCCAGAAATCGCTTGTGGAAATTCCACTCGGATATGACTTTATTAAAATAATTAATTATTTTAATGCAAAACCTAAGTTTAAACTTAGGGAAATTAAATAATTAAAGGGTATTAATAGAGAAAAGTTTGAATCTTCTAGAAAATGAAGATCAAGTCATATTTTAATCTGAGTCATTGATTAACGATATAATCTTGGCTGTTGATTCATCAGTGAGAAGACCATAAGAAGAGACTTGAGAGCCATTTGGAAATCAAGCCAGGGACACTCTCAGTACCAAAGGAAATCGATTATGAAGCAAGAGAATTCGATTTTAGTTGGTGAGATTGTAGAGGTAGGGTTGCACAAGCAGAAGGAGGAGGGAGGAGTCAGTTATTGGGAAGCAGAAGTTAGGAGGATGAAGGGAAGGGTGAACTGATCAGCAGTAAGACCCCCTCCATGCAGAATCACGCAGTCCAGGGAGAGACTGCGTAGATCTGTCACGCTAGATGACGTAGAGGGTGAAGGAGGTCATCTTGCGGGTCTGAAATTTGTCAAGAAGGTCCAGAAAATTCATCCAGGTGTTTGCAAATTTTTCTCTACTCTTCAGACTCTTGTAAATGTACTTTTCATTTTTGAAGATAAATATAAAACCCTCATCTGCTGCACCGATTTTCCCACATTGGGTTTTTCTGGGGAAAATTGTCTAAAAATAACTGTGTTCATGTGGTTGTTTCTATTGTGCTACTTGTGTAAATTATCTTTCTATTCTTATGCTCTTAATGAAAGTGAAGATCTGTAAAAGTGTTTATTTCAGAATTTACTGAAGCATCTATAAATAACTTATCTCATAAGTAGGAGAAATAAACCAAGTATTGCAGAAATATTTTCCTCTTGAAAATTTCACATGGTATCAGAGAAAAGGGCTAAAAACAGAAAGGGAGGATCTGCCATGGACCATATTTCCATCATTTAGAAGGGTTCACGCAGTCCTCTAGAGCACGCAGAAATGCAGAGAGAACACTACATGAAAGTGCTAGAATCTAGAATAGAGGAGGATCTTGCTTGTGTGTCATGTACAACTTCTCCAAGTGTTAGGTATATTGACAGTGGAGAATCTTCTCATATGACGGGGGTTCAATAATGTATTTTAAGCTACCAAGGAGAATATATGAATTTCCAGAAAACTATGGGAAATAAGGCTAAATGTACCCCCATCAGGAGAGGTACCGTAACATTTCAGACAAAGGATGGCAACAAGATTCGAGCCATGAATGTTCTGCATGTACCAGGGTTGGGGATGAATTTAATCTCAGTGTCACAACTTCAGAACAAGGGCTATGAAATATACTTTATTCGAGATACGGTGTATGCCAAACACTCTAAATGGAGCAAAAGGCACAAATCAGAGTAAGGAGTCACAAGCTGTAAAAATCCAACTTGAATCTTCGGTGGCCCTGATTGGCACTACAAATGACAGAGATCTGAATGAATTATGGCAGAGAAGGATGGGGAATCTACATCATGGAGTCTTGGGGATTCTAAAAAATACTGACATAGGGGCTCTTGAACTCAGCATGAAGAAGGACGAAGTTTGTAGGGGATGCGTACTAGGGAAGTATGCTAAGGCATCATTTCTAAGAAGCAGCAACAGAGCCAAAGGTGTATTAGAGTTAATACACTCTGAGATTTGCAGTCCAATGTCCATAACTTCTCTTAGTGGGGCAAAGTACTTTTCTACCTTCATTGATGATCATTCCAAAAAAAACTTGGATCTATTTTGTGAAAACAAAAGATGAAGTCTTTGATCGATTTAAAGATTTCAAAGCATTGGTGGAGAATTATAGGAAAGAAGATAAAGAAGTTGCGGTCAAATAACGGTGGAGAATATATCAATAAATAATTCACAAATTTCTGTTCAAAGGAAGGCATCAAGAGAGAATGGATAACTCCATACAATCCAGAGAAAAATGGAGTTGCATAACGGAAGAATTAGACCATAATAGAAGCTGCAAGGGAAATGTTGTACGACCAAGATATGCCCAAATTATTATGGGCAGAGGCCTTCAATACAAAAATATATATATTCATAACAGTGTTCCTAATAGAGCTTTGGGGAAGGTAACTCCTGAGAGTGTGTTCATAGGTAGCTAGCCAGAAGTGATCCACATCAAGATATTCAACATCATGGTGTACTGCCACGTTCCAGATGAAAAGAGAACGAAGTTGGATCAAACTGTAGAAAAGGGTTTTCTAATGGTCTATAGAGAGAATGAAAAGGCATATCACATGTATATTCCAGAGAGCAGGAAAGTCATGGTAAGAAGGGATGGGAAATTTCTGGAGGAGAGAGTCTTCATGAAATTTCGAGAAATGGCCACAGATATGGAGATTGAGGAAGAGCCACTGGTACAACCTCAATGACCTATAGAGGAGAGTTCAAGTGCCTCTCCAAGGCACAATAATTCTAAGGAGAGCTCCTCCGAAGAAGAACAGGGGGAAGAATAAGTGAGACCACCCACAACTGATGGGAGACCGAGCAAAGAACTTCAACAAATTCTTAAGGATGCATAAGAATTTGTTGGAGCCCCTAGAGAAGGAAATAGGATAAGGAAACAACTAGACGTATATCAAGCACTGGTAGCTCAGGTTGGTGAACCATCTACCTTTCGGAAAGCATCTCAACATTAAGTATGGGTTGATGCCATGGTGGAGGAGTATAGCTCCATCATGAAAAATGATGTATTGGAAGTAGTCCCTAGACCACATGACAGATCAGTTGTAGGATCTAGATGGATCTACAAGATCAAATATGGCAGCATAGAGAATTTCAAGGCAAGGTTTGTAGCTAAGGGGTATGCACTGAAGGAAGGCATTGACTATGAATAAAATTTCTCTCCAGTAGCAAGATACATTTCTATCAGATCTGTCAACTCTCTGGCTACGCAGATGGGATGGGAGATTCACCAGATGGACATCAAGACAACGTTCTTGAATGAGGTGCTAGAGGAGGAAGTGTACATAGAGCAACTAGAGGGCTTCGAGACACATGAGCATAAGACTCATGTTTATAGACTTAAGAAAGCCTTGTATGGCTTAAAACAAGCCCCTAGGGCATGGTATGGACGGATTGATAGCTACTTGCAGAAGATGGGGTTCGTCAAGAGTGACGCAGATCCCAACCTATACTACTTGAGAGTAGGAGAGGAGACGCTTATTATTGTCCTTTATGTGGATGAATTGATTTTGACCAGATCATCCAAGCTCATCAAGGACTGCAAGGAGAATCTGCTAACTGAATTCAACATGAAGGACTTGGGGCTGATGCACTATTTTCTTGGATTAGAAGTCTGGCAGTAGAAAGGGGAAATATTCCTAGGACAAGGAAGATACACGACATAAATTCTGAAGAGATTTTAGATGGAAGACTGTAGACCCATGGCCAAGGCAATGATTACTAACTGGAGGAATATAGACACATCAGAGGATGATGAGGCTGATCCGACATTGTACGACAACTCATTAGATCATTGATGTATCTGGTCAATATGAGACCAGGCATCTATTATGTAGTGAATACCCTCAGTCAGTTCATGGTGGAACCAAGGAGGGCTCACTGGGCAACAACCAAACATGTTCTCAGATACTTGAGAGGGACAGTTGAGTATGGGATGAAGTACACCAAGGGTGATGAGATCCAGTTGAGTGGGTTCACAGATGCAGACTAGGTTGGAAGCACAGTAGATCGGAAAAGTACCAGTGGGTACTGTTTCAGTCTCAGATCAGGAATGACCTCCAGGTGCAGTAGGAAACAAAAGTCCGTAGCACTGAGACCAGCCGAGGCATAATACACGGTAGCAATCACATCTTTGTGCGAGGCCATATGGATCTGCAAATTACTCTTGAACCTACTCAAGAAGCGGATAGAACTGATCAGGATTATGTGCGATAATCAAAGCTACATCAAGCTCTCTTTAAAACCTGTGTTTCATGACCGGTCGAAACACATTGACATTCAGTGTCACTTTATCAGGGACTATGTCCATAGGGGAGCAACATAGTTGTGATACACTCCTACAGGAGAACAGGTGGCAGATATCCTCAAAAAGGCTCTAAGTAAGATCAAGTTCACTTACTTCAGAGAGAATATGGGGATGGTTGAGAACCCCTTCCATTAGAGGAAAGGGTGGTATTCAAAAGAAGAGGGAGCTGCAGTGGAAGGGCAACATTATAGGAAGTAGCAACACAGAGATGAGGGGCAGCAACCAGGAGATCGTCAACACAATAGATGATGTAGAGTCAGAGCAGTACAGTGGTATCTTGCTTAAACACTTTCCTTGCTAAGAGGGAGTGTTGATTTCTATAGCATAGCAAACTGTTCTAATTGTCTTTTTTGGTAGAGAGGCCTGGACATCAGTTATCCAAAGAACCCAAAAATCGTTTGTGGAAATTCCACTCGGATATGAATTTATTAAAATAATTAATTATTTTAATGCAGAACCTCAGTTTAAACTTTGGGAACTTAAATAATTAAAGGGTATTAATAGAGCAGTGTGTGAATCTTGTATAAAACAAAGATCAAGTCATCTTTTAATCTGAGTCATTGAATAATGATATAATATTGGTCATTGATTCATCAGTGAGAAGACTATAAGAAGAGACTTGAGGGCCATTAGGAAATCAAGTCGGGGACACTCTTAGTACCCGAAGGAAATCAATTCTCAAGCAAGAGAATTCTATTTCCGTGGGTGAGATTGTAGAGGCAGGGTTGCAGAAGCAGAAGGAGGAGGGAGGAGTTAGTGATAGGGAAGCAGAATTCAGAAGGATGAAGGGAAGGGTGAGCTGATCAACAGCAAGACCCCCTCCACGCAGAATCACGTAGTCTAGGGAGAGACTGCGTAGAGCTGTCATGCTGGATGAGGTCGAGGGTGAAAAAGGTCACCCTGAGGGTCTGAAATTTTTCAGGAAGGTGAAAAAAATTTAGCCAGGTGTTTACAAAATTTTCTCTTCTCATCAAATACTTGTAAATGTACTTTCCATTTCTGAAGATAAATATAAAACCCTCATCTGTTGCACCGGTTTTCCCACATTGGGTTTTTCCGAGACAATTGTCCAAAAATAACTGTGTTCGTGTGGTTATTTCTATTGTGCTACTTTTGTAAATTATGTTTTGTTCTTATTCTTTTAATTATAGTGAAGATCCGCAAATGTGTTTATTTTAGAATTTACTAAAGAATATTTAAATAACTTATCTCATAAGTAGGAGAAATAAACCAAGTACTGCAAAAATATTTTCCTCTTGAAAATTTCACATGGTATCAGAGCAAAGGGCTAAAAACAGAAAGGGAGGATCTACCATGGACCAAATTTCCATCATCCAGAAGGGTTCACGCAGTCCCCCAGAGCATGCATAAATGCAAAGAGAACACGACATGAAAGTGCTGGCATCCAGACTAGAGGAGGATCTTGCTTGTGTGTCGAGCACAACTTATCCAAGTGTTTGGTATATTGACAGCAGAGCATCTGCTCATATGAAGGGGGTTCGAGAATTTTTTTCGAGCTACCAAGAAGAACATGTGAATTTCTAGATAACTATGGGAAACAAGGCTAAATGTACCCCCATCAGGAGAGGTACCGTAACATTTCAGACCGAGGATGGAAACAAGATTCGAGCCACGAATGTTCTGCATGTACTAGGTTTGGGGATGAACTTACTATGAGTGTCTCAACTTCAGAACAAGGGCTATGAAATATACTTTATTTGAGATACGGTGTATGCAAAACACTCTAACTGGAGCAAAAGGCACAAATCGGAGTAAGGAGTCACAAGCTATAAAACTCTAGCTTGAATCTCCGGTGGCCCTGATTGGCAGTACATAGGAAAAAGATCTGAATGAATTATGGCAGAGAAGGATGGGGAATCTACATCATGGAGTCTTGGGGATTCTAAAAAATACTGTCATAGGGGCTCTTGAACTCAGCACGAAGAAGGACGAAGTTTGCAGGGGATGCATACTAGGGAAGTACGCTAAGGCAACATTTCCAAGAAGAAACAACAAAGCGAAAGGTGTATTAGAGTTAATACACTCTGACATTTGCGGTCCAATGTCCACAAATGATTTTAGTGGGGCAAAGTACTTTGCCACCTTCATTGATGATCATTCGAGAAAAACTTGGATCTATTTTTTGAAAACCAAAGATGAAGTCTTTGGTCGGTTTAAATATTTCAATGCATTGGTGGAGAATTCTATAGGAAAGAAGATCAAGAAGTTGTGATAAGATAACGATGGAGAATATATCGATAAATACTTCACAAATTTCTGTGCAAAGAAAGGCATCAAGAGAGTGTGGACAACTCCATACAATCTAGAGAAAAATGGAGTTGCAGAACGTAAGAATCAGACCATAATAGAAGGTGTAAGGGCAATGTTGTACGACCAAGATATGCCCAAGTTGTTATGGGAAGAGGCTTGCAATATAACAATATATATTCAGAACAGAGTTCCCAATAGAGCTTTGGAGAAGGTACCTCTCGAGAGTGTGTTCACAGGAAACAAGCTAGAAGTGAGCCACATCAAGATATTCGGTAGCATGGTGTACTGCCACGTTCTAGATGAAAAGAGAAAGAAATTGGATCAAACTGCAGAAAATGGTTTTTTGATAGACTATAGCGAGAATGCAAAGTCATATCATATCTATATTCCAGATATTAGGAATGTTGTGGTAAGAAGGGATGTGAAATTCCTGGAGGAGAGAGCCTTAAGGAAATCTCGAGAAATGGCCACAGATACGTAGATTGAGGAAGATCGACTGGTACAAACTCAACGACCTACAGAGGAGAGGTCAAGTGCCTCTCCAAGGCACATAATTCTAAGGAGAGCTCCTTTGAAGAAGAACAGGTGAGATCACCCACAACTGATGGGAGACCGAGTAGAGAACTTCAACAAATTATTAAGGATGCAGAAGAATTTGTTGGATCCCTTAGAGAAGGAAAGAGGATAAGGAAAAAACCAGACATATATCAGGCACTGGTAGCTCAGGTTTGTGAACCATCTACCTTTCGGGAAGAAGCTCAGCATCAAGTATGGGTGGATTCCATGGTGGAGGAGTATAGCTCCATCATGACAAATGATGTATGGGAAGTAGTCCCTAGACCATAGGATAGATCAATTGTAGGATCCAGATGGATCTACAAGATCAAATATGCTGCATATGTAGAAATTTATATAACTAATATGTTATACATCTGAGATTCTCCTGATCACACACTATTTGACTTCATGCACAATACAGAATCTCTTCTACCATTGATCATTACTTGCGGAAATAAAATCAATTGCATGCACACATTAAAACCATAAAAATTCACACATATGAAAACAGTAATTTATGGGAAAGCTTAAAGCTGAAAACCCCCAACTATCTATATATTATACGTCATAGAGATCATGTAAAAATCATCATACAAAGCTCCTCACAAGCTCTCCGTACAATCTCCAATTGCTACACACTAATCAGGTCTGATCTAGAAAATCTCATGCTCCAATCTCTTCCACCTGCTAGCCTACCTCTACTGCGCAATCACTGCTGAAGAATGGCTCTGAATGAACTCGAATTGGTCCAGCCTTGCTAATGCAATCCTCATTGGCATCTCCAACCACTGTGTGTTGCAAATCATGCAACACTATAGTCACAATTGATAGTCACACTACTCTTTCACCTACCTCTTCACTGGTCTCCACTGAAACTGTCCATGCACTGTATTTAACTGATGTATTCTTTAGTTGATTAATGAGTTAATAATTAGTGAATTAATTAATAATTAATTCACACCACTCTCACTAGTGTATCAATCAGTTAGACTAGATACAACTTGCTCAACTATGTTTAACTCAGTTAAACTGAACACAACTCCATCAACTACCTCAATAACTCCACCAAACTCTGTCACATGAGTTATAACTGAAGTATCCATGCAATAGTTCCACTTAACCCTCAGGAATAGCATAATTCCTTCTGTCAGCTCCTGTGCCACATCTGTGGTCTTAACTGAAGTGCTCCAAGAGAATAAGATAATGTTTATAGTCCAAATATTATTAAGAGCTAATAATATTCGACATATCTATTTTTAGACTGGCAATCTAAAAATAGATTCCGCCCAATATGTCTAAAAAGAGAAGTCCATCTATTTTTCCAACTTGACCAACCATCCATAAATAGCATCCAGCAACTCATAGAATATGATCAACATGTCTAAAAATAGACTTGCGCCAAAAATAGCCTGCATGCCCACTTAGTGAAGGCGACTCTTTTCACTAAGCTCATCATCTTGTTGCAATCTCAACACTCCCTCTCAACAAGATAGGGATTATCTGCCACCCCGATCCTGTCCCTGTGGTATTTGAATTTTCTCCTGGTGAGCGCCTTCGTCAAGATATCAACATCCTGATCTTTCGTGGGAATGTATGAAAGTAACATGATCTTCCGCTGCACACAATCTCTGGTATGATGATACCGGATGCCAATGTGTTTAGATATATCATGAAATACTGGATTAACCGAGAGTTTGATTCAACTCTGATTATCACAATATATCATAGTAGGATCTAAGTGTGAACCAAACAACCCGACCAGGATCTTCTTCATCCATATAGCCTCGCATGCAGCCAAATTTGCTGCCATGTACTCGACCTTTGCTGAACTGAGTGCCACGGATCTCTGCTTCCTTCTGTACCAAGAAACTACTGTCGACCCGATATTGAAAATCCCTCTAGATGTGCTCTTTCTGTCCATTGGGCTCCCTGCCCAATCTGCATCCGTGAGGCCACACAGCTTCACCTCATTCGACTGTCTGTACCATAATCCATATCCCAATGTGCCTCTGAGATATCTCAATACATGCTTTCCTGCCTTCCAAAAGAGCTTGGTAGGCTTAACCATAACTTGTGAAAGCTGGTTAACAACATAGCATATGTCAGGTCGTGTATTTACTAGGTACATAAGCGACCCCACCAACTGTCGGTGAACAGTGGCATCCACTACCTATGCCGATGTAGCATCCTCTTTCCTTCATCCACCAGGAAGAGGAGTGTCGATAGGCTTGCAACCTTGCATGTTGAACTTCTCCAGTATCTCACGGGCATACTTGCCTTGAGACACAAACAATCCATCACTGCGCTACCAAATTTCCAATCCCAGGAAATAATGAAGGAGGCGCAAGTCCTTCATCTCAAACTCCTTTGCAAGATCAACCTTGCATGAGTGTATCAACAGTTCATCACCTGTCAGAATCAAATCATCTACATAAAGTACAATGATCAGCAACTTACCCTCCACCACAATTTGGTATAGGTTCGGATCTGCCTCACTCTTGGTGACTCCAAGACTGGTGAAATAACTGTCTATCCGTGTGTACCAAGCACGAGGTGCTTGTTTCAACCCACAACACTTCTTTGAGCCCTACGACATGTGACTTGCTGTCGAAGATCTTGAAAACCTTTTCGGTCGCCTATGTACACCCCTCTCAATGATCTCCACCGAGGAATGCGCCTTTTCACATCCATATGATGAATGTATGCACTTATCCGCGCTCTTAGAGAGCAACAATCATCCGTATGGAAGAATACCTTGCGACAGGTGCAAAGGTTTCCTCATAATCGATCCCCTCAATCTGTGAGAAGCCTCGGGCAACAAATCTTGCCTTGTACTTCTCCACACTCCCGTTAGTTGCTTGCTTCACTTTGTAGATCCATTTCAAACCTACCACTGATTTCCCTTCCGGCCTTGGGACAATCTCCCATGCACTGTTTCTGACAATCGAATCATACTCTTCCACCATGGCATCTACCCATGCGGGATCCTCCACAGCTTCCTCGAAAGAAGATGGTTCTGTCATGATACACTTGCTCATTAGAGCCATGTATCCAATAAATCGATCAGGTGACTATCTCTATCTGCGCTGTGATGTAGGTGCTCCTACATTTTGCGCTGCATAAAGATTTAGTCGCTCAGCTTCTGTAGTGCGCTTCCGCCCTCTGATGTTTGGTGCTACATGAGTGGTTTCTTCCACTCCATGAACCTCCTCTTGTGGCTGATCGACATGATGAGGCTCATCTTTAGGAACCAGCTCCCCATTCGCATGCAAGTGTGGCCCTCTCTCGCGAACACGCGCTTATCCTTCCTGAAATCTGACATCCCGTCGCACAACACTCTTTCGACTGTCTTTGTAAAACACACACGATAGTTGTGGGTGTATCATGTACCCTACAAATATCCTAACCCCTGGCCACGGCCTGTACCTTTTCTTCCTGGCATCCTTCATCACATGAATGTAAAGAGGTGAACCAAAAATCCTCAAATAAGAAATATCAGGCTTCTTACCAGAAAACACCTCCTCGGGTGTACTCATGCCAAGTATCCTATGAGGACAATGGTTTTGCACATAAAATGCAGTATTGCATGCCTCAACCCACAAGTGTATGGGAAGGCCCTGATCATGCAACATCGCCTGTGCAACACCCACGATCGTTCTGTTCTTCCGCTCCGCGACCCCATTCTGTTGTGGGTTATGAGGTGCTATGAGCTCTCTGCGAATTCCTTCTACGCTGCAAAAGTCCTTGAATTCACCAGAGATGAATTCACCACCATTGTCGCTCCTAAGAGCCTTCACCTGCTTCCCCGATTCTTTCTCAACCTGTGCCTTGAAATCACAGAACTTTGAGTATGTCTTGCTCTTCTTCTGCATGAAGAAGATCCAACACTTACGAGAAAAATCATCAACAAATATCACATAATACCTGTGCTTTGTTTTCGAAGCTATTGAGAAAGGTCCACACATGTCTATGTGAATTCTCTCAAGGATCGTCGTGGCGCGACTATAATTCTTGTGAAAGGTGGCTTTCACAAATTTTCCCAAAGTACATCCCTTGCACTGATATGACTGTGCAAGTGCCCCTTTGGGAAGCCCGGTAGAAATCTACTGCAAAATTTTGAAAGCACCATGGTGAAGATGGCCTAATCTCCTGTGCCATAGCTCACCCTCATCCCGACTCACCACTCCTTCTGCCTTGCCTACCATTGCTGCGCAGCCATCTACCTGCAACTGATAAAGGTTTTGAACTCGAACCCCTATCCTCCGAGTTTCACCAGTTGACTTACTACGCAGGAAAGCCTTTCCCTCGCTAAAGACAACATCATATCCCTTGTCTTCCAACATCGCCACAGAGATAAGATTATTATTCAATCCTGGAACATGCATTACTTACTTCAATACGAAGGGTTTACCAGACTCCCTCTCAAAGGAAATGGTCCTGATACCAGTCACACTGTATCTACCATCATCGCCCATATCGATGTCCACTCCAAGATCTTTCTCATCCAGATCAGTAAACAAATCTTTGTCTCTGGCCATGTGGAATGACGCACCACACTGAACCCATCATACTTGAGACAAAGCATGCGATTAGTGAAAAATCCAGCTCAAACTAAGAGGCTAAGGCCTCTCCAGCTGCAAATCCAGCAGCCTGCTTATTTTTCTTCTTCTGTGGACAATTAGTGACGTAATGTCCGTGTTGGTGATAGTGAAAGCACTTCACCTTGGACATGTCTTGCTTCTTGCCTTTCGCACCAGATTGAGAAGAATTCTTCTTTCTCTTCCCCTTCCTTGCTTTGGCAACCAAAGAAAAATTTTCTTCATTTACATTATTTGATGAAGATCCATCCCTAGTACTCCGCCTTATCTCCTCCTACACAAGATCCGACCAAAGTCGCTCCCATCCTGGCAGTTTCTCCCGACCATTGACAGAGTCCTGATAGGAATGCCAACTCTTTGGAAGCCCAAGGAGAGCCAAGCTCACCAAGTCCTCGTCATCTACAGTAACCCCCACACTTCCCATCTCATCCCTGCACTGGAAAAACATCGTGAGGTACTTGGGTATACTGTCGCTTTTCTCCATTTTTATATTCCTGAGTTTATCCTTGAGCACCAACTTCCTCTGGTCGCTCTTGGTTTGGAACAAATCTGTCAAAGCTTTCCACATAAAGAATGGAGAAGATTTACCATGAAGGTTGGACACTATGTGATCCTTCACACCTTCCAATAGAATCCTTCGACACTTTGTTGTCTTCTTTTGCCATGCGTCAAGTGCAGCAGCATCGCTAGAAGCAGGTTTTGGAATTTCTGCATCTATGAACTCCTTCAACCCATTATCATCCAGCACCGCCTTCATCCTGTCCTTCCATGCAATATAAGTCGAGATGCCCTCAAGGGTATACACCAATTGCAATCAGTTGAAAGACATCTCAACTTTGACACCAAGAAAACACTGCTGCAAATTCGAATTCCACCAACACAAAACTCAATTGCTTCAATGCTTTGCAATTGCTCCAATGATCAATATCGCTCTGATACCATGTAGAAATTTATATAACTAATATGTTATACATCCGAGATTCTCCTAATCACACACTATTTGACTTCATGCACAATACAGAATCTCTTTTACCATTGATCATTACTTGCGGAAATAAAATCAATTGCATGCACACATTAAAACCATAAAAATTCACACATATGAACACAATAATTTATGGGAAATATTAAAGCTAAAAACCCCCAACTATCTATATATTATATGTCATAGAGATCATGTAACAATCATCATACAAAGCTCCTCACAAGCTCTCAGTGCAATCTCCAATTACTACACACTAATCAGGTCCGATCTAGCAAATCTCATGCTCCAATCTCTGCCACCTGCTAGCCTGCCTCTACTGCGCAATCACTGCTGAAGAATGGATTTGAATGAACTCGAATTAGTCCAGCCTTGCTCATGCAATCCTCATTGGCATATCCAACCACTGTGTGTTGCAAATCATGCAACACTATAGTCACAACTGATAGTCACACTGCTCTTTCACCTACCTCTTCACTGGTCTCCACTGAAACTGTCCATGCACTGTAGTTAACTAATGTATTATTTAGTTGATTAATGAGTTAATAATTAGTGAATTAATTAATAATTAATTCACACCACTCTCACTAGTGTATCAATCAGTTAGACTAGATACAACTAGCTCAACTGTGTCTAACTGAGTTAAACTGAACACAACTCCACCAACTACCTCAATAACTCCACCAAACTCCGTCACATGAGTTCTAACTGAAGTCTCCATGCAATAGCTCCACTTAACCCTCAGGAATAGCGTAATTCCTTCTGTCAGCTCCTGTGCCACATCTGTGCACTTAACTGAAGTGCTCCAAGAGAATAAGATAATGTTTATAGTCCAAATATTATTAAGAGCTAATAATATTCGACATATCTATTTTTAGACTGGCAATATAAAAATAGATTCCACCCAATATGTCTAAAAATATAAGTCCATCTATTTTTCCAACTTGACCAACCATCCACAAATAGCATCCTGCAACTCATAGAATATGATCGACATGTCTGAAAATAGACATAGTCTAAAAATAGACTTGTGCCAAAAATAGCCTGCGGGCCCACTTAGTGAAGGCGACTCTTTTCACTAAGCTCATCATCTTGTTGCAATCTCAACAACATATGGCAGCATAGAGTAGTTCAAGGCAAGGTTTGTAGCTAAGGGGTATGCATATAAGGAAGGCATTTACTATGAAGAAACTTTCGCTCCAGTAGCAAGATACACTTCTATGAGATCCGTCATCTCTCTGGCTGCGTAGATGGGGGGGAGATTCACTAGATGGATGTCACGATAACGTTCTTGAACGAGGTGATAGGGGAGGAAGTGTACATAGAGAAACCAGAGGGCTTTGAGACATATGAGCAGAAGACTCATGTTTGTAGACTTAAGAAAGCCTTGTATGGCTTAAAATAAGCCCCTAGGGCATGGTATGGATGGATTGATAGCTACTTGCAGAAGATGGGGTTCATCAAGAGTGACGCAGATCCCAACCTATACTACTTGAGAGTAGGATATGAGATGATTATTCTTGTTCTTTATGTGGATGACCTATTTTTGACCCGATCATCCAAGCTCATCAAGGACTGCAAGGAGAATTTGGCAACATAATTCAACATGAAGGACCTAGGGCAGATGCACTATTTTCTTGGATTAGAACTATGGCAGCAAAAAGGGGAAATATTCCTAGGACAAGGAAGATCCACGACAGAAATTCTGAAGAGATTTCAGATGGAAGACTGTAGAACCATGGCCACACTAATGATTACTAACTGGAAGAAGATAAACACATTAGATGATGATGAGGCTGATCCCACATTGTATAGACAACTCATCATTTCAATTATGTATCTGGTCAATACGAGACCATACATCTGTTATGCAATGAATAACCTCAATCAGTTCATGCTGGAACCAAGGAGGGCTCATTGGGCAGCAACCAAACATGTTCTCAGATACTTGAGAGGGACAGTCGAGTATGGGCTAAAGTACACCAAGGGTAATGAGATCCAGTTGAGTGGGTTCACAGATGCAGACAGGGCTGGAAGCACAGTAGATAGGAAAAGTACCAGTGGGTACTGTTTCAGTCTCGGATTAGGAATGACCTCCTGGTGCAGCAGGAAACAAAAGTCCGTAGCACTGAACTCAACCAAGGCAGAGTACATGGCAGCAAACATTGCTTCGTGCGAGGCCATATGGGTCCTTAATTTTCTTTTGAACCTACTCAAGAAGCAGATAGAACTGACCGAGATCATGTGCAATAATCAAAGCTGCATTAAGCTCTCTGAAAATCGTGTGTTTCATAATCAGTCGAAACGCATTGACATTCCGTGTCACTTTATCAAGGACTATGTCCAGAGGGGAGCAGTACAATTGTGATACACTCCTACAAGAGAACAGGTGGCAGATATCCTCGCAAAGGCTCTAAGTAAGATCAAGTTCACATACTTCAGAGAGAATATGGGGATGGTCGAGAATCCCTTCCATTAGAGGAAACGGTGGTCTTTCAAAAGAAGAGGGAGCTGCAATACGGATGCTACAGTGGCAGGGCAGCAGCACATGAAGCAAAAATTCAGAGATGAGGGGCAGTAGCTAGGACATCATCAACGCAGCAGATGATGTAGAGTCAAAGCAGTACAACGGTATCTTGGTTAAACACTTTCCTCACTAAGAGGGAGTGTTTATTTCTATAGCATCAGAAAGTGTTCTAAGTCTCACTTTTGGTAGAGAGGCTTGGACATCAATTATACAGAGAACCCAAAAATCATTTGTGGAAATTCCACTCGGATATGACTTTATTAAAATAATTAATTATTTTAATGCAGACCCTAAGTTTAAACTTAGGGAAACTAAATAATTAAAGGGTATTAATAGAGTAGAGTGTGAATCTTCTAGAAAACAATGATCAAGTCATCTTTTAATCTGAGTCATTGATTAACAATATAATCTTGGCCGTTGATTCATCAACGAGAAGACTATAAGAAGAGACTTGAGGGCCATCTAGAAATCAAGTTGGGGACACTCTCAGTAGCCGAAGGAAATTGATTATGAAGCAAGAGAATTTGATTTCAATGGGTGAGATTTTAGAGCAGGGTTGAAGAATTAGAAAAGGGAGGAGTCAGTTATCGGGAAGCAGAAGTTAGGAGGATGAAGGGAAGGGTGAGCACATGAGCAGCAAGACCCCATCCACTCAGAATCACGCAGTCCAGGGAGAGACTGCGCAGAGCTCTCAAGCTGGATGGCACGGAAGGTGAAGGAGGTCACCTCGAGGGTCTGAATTTTGTCAGGAAGGTATAGAAAATTCAGCCTGGTGTTTGCAAATTTTTCTCTACTCATTAGAATCTTGTAAATATACTTTCCATTTCTGAAGATAAATATAAAACCCTCATCTGCTGCACCGGTTTTCCCACATTGGGTTTTTTCGAGGGACAGTTGTCCAAAAATAACTGTGTTCATGTGGTTGTTTCTATTGTGCTACTTGTGTAAAATATCTTTCTATTCTTATGCTCTTAATGATAGTGAAGATCTGCAAATGTGTTTATTTCAAAATTTACTGAAGCATCTATAAATAACTTATCTCATAAGTAGGAGAAATAAACCAAGAATTGTAGAAATATTTTCCTCTTGAAAATTTCACATGGTATTAGAGAAAAGGGCTAAAAAGAGAAAGGGAGGATCACCCATGGAACAAATTTCCATCATCCAGAAGGGTTCACGCAGTCAGAGAGAGTCACGCAGTCCTCTAGAGCATGCATAAATGTAGAGAGAACATGACATGAAAGTGCTGGTATCCAGACTAGAGGAGGATATTTCTTGTTTGTCAAGCATAACTTCTCCAAGTGTTTGGTATATTGACAAGGGAGCATCTACTCATATGATGGGGGTTCGAGAATGTTTTTAGAGCTACCAAGAAGAACAGATGAATTTCTATATAACTGTGGGAAACAAGGCTAAATGTACTCCCATCGGAAGAGGTACCGTAACATTTCAGACTGAGGATGTCAACAAGATTCGAGCCATGAATGTTGTGGATGTACTTGGTTTGGGGATGAATTTACTCTCAGTGTCGCAACTTCAGAACAAGGGCTATGACGTATACTTTATTCGAGATAAGGTGTATGTCAAACACCCTAACTAGAGCAAAAAGGCACAAATCGGAGTAAGGAGTCACAAGCTGTATAAACTCCAGCTTGAATCTCCGGTGGCCCTAATTGGCAGTACATACGACAGAGATCTGAATGAATTATGGCACAGAAGAATGGGGCATCTACATCATGGAGCCTTGGGGATTCTCAAAATACTGTCATAAGGGTTCTTGAACTTAGCACGAAGAAAGACGAAGTTTGTAGGGGATGCGTACTAGGGAAGTACGCTAAGGCATCATTTCCAAGAAGAAGCAACAGAGCCAAAGGTGTATTAGATTTAATACACTCTAAAATTTTGGTCCAATGTCCAAAACTGCTCTCAGTGGGGAAAAGTACTTTGCCACCTTCATTGATGATATTTCTAGAAAAAACTTGGATCTATTTTTTGAAAAGCAAAGATGAAGTCTTTGATCGGTTTAAATATTTCAAAGCATTGGTGGAGAATTCTACTGGAAAGAAGGTAAAGAAGTTGTGGTTAGATAACGATGGAGAATATATCAATAAATACTTCACAAATTTCTGTGCAAAAGAAGGCATCAAGAGAGAATGGACAACTCCATACAATCCAGAGAAAAATGGAGTTGCAGAACGAAAGAATCAGACAATAATAGAAGATGCAAGGACAATGTTGTACGACCAAGATATGCCAAAATTATTATGGGAAGAGGCCTGCAATACAAAAATATATATTCAGAACATAGTTCCCAATAGAGCTTTGGGGAAGGTAACTCCCAAGAGTGTGTTCACAGGAAGTAAGCCAGAAGTGAGCCACATCAGGATATTCGATAGCATGGTATACTTCCACGTTCCAGATGAAAAGAGAAAGAAGTTGGATCAAATTGTAGAAAAGGGTTTTCTGATGGGTTAATGAGAATGCAAATGCATATCACATCTACATTCTAGAGAGCAAGAAATTCGTGGTAAGAAGGGATGTGAAATTCCTTGAGGAGAGACCCTTAAGGAAATCTCGAGAAATGGCCACACATACACAGATTGAGGAAGATCCACTGGTACAGCCTCAACGACCTACAGAGGAGAGGTCAAGTGCCTCTCCAAGGCACAATAATTCTGAGGAGAGCTCCTCCGAAGAAGAACAAGAGGAAGAACAGGTGAGACCGCCCACAACTAATGGGAGACCGAGCATAGAACTTCAACAAATTGTTAAGGATGCAGAAGAATTTGTTGGAGCACTGGTGAAACCATGGTATATGGGATGACTCGCAATGTCAGGAGCTGCAGGACCTAGTGGATCGAGGGGAACGCAAAATGAGGATGCAGTGGCCCTCCTGGAGGATATCCGCTGTAGATGTGAGAGGCTACTGACTAGAGTTTCTGAGTGCTGCTGGTAGGACCTTGACAACCAGTACATAGAGCCATGTATTGGTATACCCTCAGAGTGGCGAGGAGTCATGCGACGCATGGAGATGGTCGGATAGGGGATGCATGATCTACGGGCTGCAGGAGCCGAGCCATTGGCCCGGGACCCTCCAGATAGTGATTAGATGTAGGGGAGGTGCCCCCAGTTTTGGTTTACATGCTATGGGCATGTCATATGTATCAGAGTTAATGGACTCCAAAGCATTGTATATTTGAACGACACATATTATGGATATGCATCGTTTTATGGTTTATGGTTATTGTCTTGTGTTAAATGTGTGTGATAAATGCCAATCTAGAATATTGTTTGCAATACTATCTACATAGTTATTGTGGGATCTAGGTACATGAATGAATGTAATGATTTCAAATTCACGCATTAAGAGCTTCACTCATAAATATCTTCTAAAAAGGACAGGATTATGCACACAATAAACACCATTCAATTTCATGACAAGTAGCAAAGAATCTAAACAAACATGAAGGTGAACGATGCGATGGTTAAGGGCATCGGCTAAAAAACCTATCACTACATCATATTCAGCTTGGTTATTGGTGGCAGCACCAATGTATACACCGCTAGAGAGGACAAGAAAATGCAAGGGGGTGAAAATGGCCCAGGTTGCTGAGGCTAGATTCTGGGAGTAGCGACTTGCACCATCGGAATAGCCGATATAAAGTGTGGATGGGGGATCCAACTGAAAGGTGCCACAAGAAAAAATATAAGAGGATGATGAAAAATGATGGAAACCTGAATGCAAGGCAGAAATCAAACAAGCACTACTAAGGGGAATGCTATGGGTTGAATTTCTACCCCCCGCACACTGAATAGTGGATGGTGTGGGGGAACTGTCTTGGGGAAAACTTGTGCTCAGGTCGCAAAAGTCACCATAGACATGGATGGTGCCATTTTTCTTATGGGCTAGATAGATAAAGTCAGGGGTGGTAAACGCTTCCATAATGTCGTCATCACAGTAGAAGATGGGGTGACTAGTGGAAGGATGACCACATGACGCGGTTAAGCTACGGGACTCATCATCATGAGAATTGAGGGTCACATGCACATCGTCTCGGGGGGGTGACAAAATAAAAAGTAGTTGAAGGGTCCATTGATGTTGAACCCAAGGTGATCGCTGTAGGGAGGTCAGGCGAAATAGAAGGGGATGCCCTAATGGGGTCTTCCACTGTGGATTTCATAGATGATGATAGGTAGAGGATAGTGGCCGAAGGATCCGTCATCTCGACATTGGGATGAGGAATGTCAATGGGAGTAGATGTTTCCTCTGGTTGTGCCAAAGCATAACACACAAGTAAGGCAGAGGCAGACTCATTGCGCTCGACCTCGTATTGGAGAATCACTTCCAAGGAGGTGCGGTAATCTGTGACGCAAGGACAGAGGTGAGTATAGTGGCCATGGAGATCATACAAGGCACATGGGTGATTTGTGTGAATAGTCTTGAGTTTCTTGGCTGAAGTCAGTAAAGTAACATGGACTTCTGGGATATCAAACTTAGGAAACGCGATGTTTACCATGGGTTTGATACGAGGCAATTAAGGAAAATGATGGGTGGCATGACCGTCAACATCACACAAAGAGCACGAAGGTGTATGCTTTGGAGTCTTAGGAGGAGCAGGAGTTTTCTGTGCAGCCTTGTCCTTAGGTTCATTTTTGAGGGCTTTTACCCCCTCACCTAAGGCTTTCGCAACATGAGTAGGTTCCTGTTGAGGTGGCTGAGGCACAGGAGCAAAGGGAGGGGTCATGACGACTGGTTGGATCGGGGTCAAAGCAGTGTAATGTTTGAGCTGAATGGGTGGAGTATTGGCTGGGGGATTAATGTACCAGACTGGGATCCCCAGGGTCATGTTGGGAATGGTCAAGGTAGCCATAAAAGGTACTGAAAATACTCCGGAAGGGGAAGCAATAAACGATATCTAACTGGAGGGGTAATGTCAAGGTGGAACAACTCCTAGATGGTTAAGGCTAGGGGGAACCATTTTAGGAGGAAATGTAGGATCATGGACACCAACTAAAGATTAAGGGCCTTGGGAAGGAGGTCTCGAAGGCTGAGTCAAAGTACTAGGAGTTGGTTTCAAAGGGTGAGGCTGCTAACTAGTTGAACTGGATCGTTTGAGGTCAGACCGAGATGATTACATCATGCAAAAATCTGACAAGCTAATGTTAGAGATAAGAGGGGGGAGACCACAGAATGAACCAAGCAAAGAGGAATGTTTATAGACTCTGAGTGAGACATTGGCCATAGGTTCAACTATTTTTTTATTGGCCACCGAAGAAATAATGGAATCTAGAGAGGTCTGAGACTTCGGTTCATAATATGTCAACTGATCGATAGTGATGGTATTTTAGTTGTGAGGAAAGTGCATATTACGGTGAACCGCAGATGGGAAGGGGATCCAAGTTGTTTCCAAATAGAAGCATACATCATGTAGGTGGATGCCCCCTCATCAATGATACATCGGAAGATGTTAGCATTCTGGACCTTGACAAGTTTATGGAAAGCGACGGATGTAGGAAGGGGTAGGTGCTCTGACTTGTAAACATCGTAGACAATCAAACGATCATATGAAGGATCCACAACACCCATAGTAGTAAGTAGAGTTTTTCATTTTGAAGGGCACGACTAGAGGACTTCCAACGTTGACATGGCGGCAGGGGATTGCACCCAGTCATCTAATATACCGTAGGTGTGGGAGGATTTACTGGAAGCATCGTTTGGCATAATGATCCTTTGGGGATCTTGGTATGTACCTTTGCCTTAGGCTTAGGGATATGTAAAGGACAATTGGGTGTCGAAATTGGCTATGTGGCACCTGAACGTGGTGATCGGTTGTGGATGTAGCAGGAGGCTTGGTGTACTGGTGCGACCAAGTCTGAAGGTTGAGATTGGTGGTATAGGCCTAGTCAGAGTTCATCATGAGGATCTAGTAAATAGAGGTACTAGATGGAGGAGGTTGAGCAACCACCTGACCTTCAGGTGGTTGGGCAGCCACATATCCTTGCTGGGGGGAAGGATTGGTAAACACAGCTGGTTGGATAGGCGCAACATTAGGAGGAACCGAAGAAGAGGCTTGCTGTTCTCAAGATGCTGCTTGAGATTCTCACATTTGACACATATGAGGTAAAAGGGAACAATCATGGGCATAGTGACCATGGACACCGCAATAAGAACAAGGCTTATTCGTGTGAAGAGGCCTGTCCTAATTGGGCTGAGCGTGTTGTTGTTGGGTTGCAGTGTTAGATGTATTCCCTCGGGGATTGTTTCTTGGATTACCTATAGTGGGTTGGTTTTGGTTGTCTTTCCTCTTATTTTTTGAAGTTTGAGGTGATGAGCTGCATCATTAGACATATTTAAAGGGGTTAATGGCCACCTTTTTGCCTTCTTAGATATCTTTTTCTTGCATTTTTATTATTATTTGGTTTTATGATGCTAGTATAGGTGGTGATTAAGACTAACATACTCTGAGTGCTTGATATGAGGTTGAGTGCAGAAAATCATGAATTATTAGCATTTTTATAAGGATTTTATCATAAATACTTGGAGGATACAACAAAGATAAGTTACAGGAAGATTTTCCACCCTCCTTAACTCTCAAAGGCAGCCAAAGGATCCCAAAGATTCTCTCAAGCAATTCGAATTCCAAAGGCAGCCAAAGGATCCCCAAGGATTCTCTCCATAAATTCGAATTCTAGAGGCAGCCAAGAAAATCAAAGAGGAGTGCACCCAATATTTGTTTACTTGGAGTCAAGTGGACTCAAACACCATTTTCTAGGGAGTTGTTGGTAGCTGCCCTGTGCAATAAATAGAGTAAAGCTAGAGCTAGGAAGGGTCGGAATTTTATTGCAAGCTATTGAGATTTTTATTATTTTACTCAGAGATCAAAATTTCAAAAATATATGAGGCTATTCTTTTATGAAATGAGTAGATTGATTTCATTTTACTGATTTAAGTTTCAGAGAGCTAGGCTCGTGGGTTAGGGCCCAATCCATGTGCCTCAGCCTCTCTGCTGTATTTTTTCTCTGCTTTCTGTCATTCCATTAGTTCCGCTTCTGATAATTTTGTTTATGTTTCAAGTTGCTGTTTAGTTTTTCTTTCAGAGTGCTGTTGTAGGTTTCATTTACTTGCGAGTAATAGAATAAAGGAGAAAAACCAAAAATCTATGGATCAAGACTCCCTTCTAATCTTTGTTAATAGAGCTCGAGGAGGGCGAACCTTCCATAGACCCAAAAACTGATTTTTGTTCACTGTTTCTGAGATTAAAAGTAGATTCGCATTACCATTTTCCAGCCTTCCTTTGCACTGTAGTTTTTACATATTTGTCTATTTTTCATGCATAGATCAGCAAAGTTGTTTGCCGAAATTGAAGTTAAAACCCCAAAGCAGCTTCGTGGTGCCCTCCAACTTCAGTTTCAATCTCTGTCTTCATGGCCTAAACACTGTATTTACGCCTCCATTTCCCTCCTTTTCTCTTATCGCAACTACCAAAACCATTCTAACTTGAAAACCCTCCAAACACTTTAAAGTTTGACCTCTGCATTTCCTTGTCAAAATTCCTACTATCGCATTTCGCACTTTGCACTCTCCTCCCGACTACACTATTGCTTTTATGCCAACCTTGCGATATTGGATATTGCAAAATCACAAATCACAAATCGCAGTTTCTATTGGTTTCCTTTAAGATTTACCGCTCCTTTTATGATGATTGTGATAATTCTCCATACCCTGCCCATCACAAATCACATTTTACACTTCGTAACTTTTGCCCCATCACATTTCATGCTTCGCAACTTTTTCCCCATCGCATTTCGCATTTCTCAAATTTTATTCCGTTGCATTTTGCACTTCACAACCTTTAGCCTTTTCGCAATCGCATTTCGCAACCTTTTATTTTTTTCTTTAAGACTTACCGCTCCAACCGCTGATTGCGACATCACTGTTGCACTCTTCCACATCATCCCTATCGCAAATCACATTCCACAACTTTTATACCCATCGCAAATTGAAAATCCCATTGTTTATTTTTTTACCATTAACACTTACCACTACTGTCTGCCGATTGCAATATCGCTCAGTATTCTGCCGCCAGTCCCACCGCCACGTCCTCCGCCGCATCGCACATCGCAAAGTCACTTTTTATTTTGTTCTTGTTGTTATCACAAAATCAGGCCTGATGGGCTGCTCATAAAATAAACATTGTGTAACTGTTTCAGACCAATCTTTTGGCTAAGGCTTAGCCTCCTCAACCTGAGAGGGCTCTCTCAATGGTTTATGATTTTTGATAAATAAGTAGATGGCTAACTCTATATGAGGCAAAAACAGATAAATGGTATAACTGGTTGCAAATAAAATTAGCAAGTATTCATTGGGCTATGGAGTCATGATAACTTCAACAAAACCAAAACAATATACCTAGCATGGAAGTCAAGGCATTCAGAGTTCAAGTCAAGGAATAAAACATGTAGAACACTGAAGCACACAGTGAGTTTATCTATGAATGAAGTCAGAGCACCATTGATGAATTCTGAGTATCATAAATAAACACCACTGCAATGGAATATTGAAAAGGATGCCATAAAAACAATAACATACAAGAACTCCTCATAAATCTTGAGTTGTCTAAGTAGAAACTCTGTATTAATCTGTAAACAGTCACATACAAAACACAATCTTTTTTGCTAATAAAATTTCCAACCCTTGGGATTTCGAAGAATACCTCTTTATAGATCATTTACAACATAGGATAACCTTATCCTCAACTAGATACCTCGAAATCCTATTGTTTGACACCTTTTCTAACCATAAACATGGTCTTTATTACAAAATGACAACTGCAAACCTAATGAGCAATCCTATTTCAAATAGGACTAAAACTCTTTAACTTTACTCCTAACAACCTTATCTAAATTTAATTACATCAAATGACACTTGTATTTTCATGAAGTCGAATTCTGAAGATGAGCTCCAACCTGTTGTGACCATAAAGCTGATGATGCTGTTCTCCTAAAACCTAGGAAAATGTCTCCCTGTTTTTTAGGCCTTTGATTTCTTTGACTCCTTGGGACATTCTAACCATTTATGAACCATGATTTAGATGCCATTTGTTGTCAATAACTAAAACCATATGTCTTCAATCACTTCCTTGTGCCATCTGTGCAACATTGACTTCGAATTATCCAAAAAGATTGAAAACAGACCTGCGCTACGAAAGCATCACAGTTTCGTAGCGCAGTGTTTTAGCCCATTTCTTTTAATATTTTGCTATTTTCCTGATCCAAAATCTTTTGTTTGAGATGTATAAAAGAATTAACATGTGAAAATTGTAGCTTTTAAAACAAGAAACTTTTAAAGGCATAAGCGGAAAAAGAGAGAAGCAATTAACATCATGCACGAAGACACAAGAGTTGATATCGGAGTTCGTCCAGGAGGGACTACGTCTCCGGGCCCTGCTCTAATAGTGGGGAGGCCCTGCTTTCATTAAATGGCAAAATGAAAGTACAAGTACAAAATGAGGAATTACACCCTTATACCTGCCCAATCTGGAAATGGCCGAAAATTGCAGACATATGATGACAAAATGGGCGGCACCGTTGGATTTGTGGCGTCGAGTAGTGCTGAATCCATATAAAAATTGCCCCAATCGGACAAAGTGAAAATCTGGCCCCTCTGGAAAAATGGCTCAGATCATGGTTCCGCCCCCTCCTGCACACTGTTCAAGGTTCCACTGCCTCGTTTTCCGTGCCCGCTCATGTCCGTCCTTGGGCGCACAAATGAGTGAAGGTTTAAATAATAAAGCGTAGGTGGCAGTCACAAGGCGCTTCGTAGCTGAATTGGTTGGTGATCCGGTTTGTTTGGGCGGAGGTCGGGTGGTCAAATCCCGACCCCGCCATTAAAAGCCGACTGTTCAAATTGCATTTCATTTTAAAATAAACCGCATTGAACCGTTTCATATTTTTAACCCAACGTTTGAACTGTTGTATATTTTTAAAATCCGTTTGACGCTGATGTGGATGTGGGGGGCCGGACCCATGTTGGGCGGCCCGCCCCACATATAAACTGCGCCACGTATGGTCGTTGGTACAATGGTGACCGCGGGGGTGGCGGGGTTGACCACCCGCCCCCCAACACATTTTTTAATATATAATATGACATGGATTTGCATGGGGTGGCGGGGTTGGTGGCCCGCCACCCTTATTATATATATTTTTTGTTTTATTTGTTATTAAAACAAATTGGTTTTTTTTTGAACCTTCGAATTTTGACCGAAGGAGTGCATTTAACGGTCCCACAAATTTGCCCAGAATCTGGCCAGGTTGGTCGGAATCCGGTGGCCGGGTTTCAGCAAAATTGTTGCCTCCTTAGTCTGCCACATCACCAAGTCAACCTCTGAACTTTGACTGCTCCTAACTCCTTCATACAGACTCGGAATTGAGTGTCGTCTGCACTGTTGGATTCAGAATTTCGAGATCTACAACTTGAACTTGGTTCGAAGGATTTTCGAACACTTTGATTTTTGAGCCTTGTACTCAAGCCATTTGTACCTGTACCTGTTTAATCCACCTGGATCATTCCTCCCCACTAAAGAGCTTTTGGACCCCAAAAGCCTCATCAATCAACAGGAAAGTGAGGGAATTGCTCCCTCACCTTCTCCTTTTCAAGCCATTTGGATTTACTTGGGTGCATCCCTTTGAAACCAACACAGAGATACTCCACATCTCCTCGTCGCGAAGTCCTGGTCCTTCGATCGAGAATGATGTCCTCTGGCAGTTCATCGAGATATTCTGGTCCAAAGTCATCCACTGTAGGAACTGATCCTACCTCCTTAGTGTCCATAATCAATGGGGGTTCATAAAGTTTTAGATTTTCAACTTTCACAACTGAGTACATCTGCATGTATACCAGCAAGTCGAGTCGGAAAGCATTATTCCCAATCTTCTCCAATATGGTAAAGGGACCATACCGGATTGGTCGCAATTTCTTACCTTCTCCCTTCATTCGATCCTTGCTGATGTGGAACCACACTTGGTCGCCAACTTGAAATTGATGGTCAACTCGGTGCTTATCATGTCGGGCCTTATATCGAGCCTGACTCTTCTCCAACTGCTCTTGCACTACTTGGTGAATCGTCTGAATCCGCTGAATGAACCGCTGTGCTTTATCCCTGTCATCACGCCCACTGGCATCTTCATCCCTTCCATAGATCATGTCGAAAGGGTCCTTTGGTAAGTAACCAAAGCATGTCTCAAAAGGTGAACGCTGCATAGAGGAGTGCACTGCTCGGTTGTAAGCGTGCTGCACATATGGAAGGTGTTCATCCCACAACTTGGGATGTTTGCTGCAATAGCCCCGCAACAAGTTTACCACAGTACGATTAACGACCTCTGTCTGTCCGTCGGTTTGTGGATGGAATGCCGTGCTTCTCTTCAACTTGGTATCCATCATGCGCCACAAGCTGGTCCAAAAATCTCCAAGGAAACGAGAGTCTCAATCTGACACAATCGACGTGGGCAACCCAAAGTGGACCCAAAAATACTGAAAGAAAAGACAAGCAGTCTGCTCAGCAGTGACCTGCTTTTTACAAGGCATCAATATGCACATTTTGCTAAAGCGGTCGACGACAACATACAAATAGTCGTGACCCTTTCTTGACATAGGCAAACCTCCTACAAAATCCATCGACACACTTTCCCATGGACGACCCGGAATAGGGAGTGGTGTGTAGAGCCCAAGTTTTCTATTAGAGGGCTTTGAAACAGAACACATCACACATCCCTTTACAAAATGGGTTACAATGTTTTTCATATGGGGCCAAAAACAAAACCTTTGCAAATGACATAAGGTTTTTTCAACACCAAAGTGACCAGACACAAGAGAGGTATGCGCCTCTCGAATTACATGTACTCTTTCTGCTGTGGGTATGCACAATTTACCAAGGTGATACAACAACTTCCCCTGCAAATGATAGTTGTCCACCTGTGAACCATGAGTTAGTTTTGCATAAACTTCTTTAAAGTCATCATCGTTAGTGTACTGTTCAACATAACTTTCAAAAGACAATGACGCATTATGCAAAATAATAGAAGCAACGATAGGAGGGCGAGAGAGCATGTCTGCTACTTTGTTACTAGTGCCCTTCTTATACTTTATTACCAGATGAAATTGCTGTAGGAACCCCATCCACCTGAAATGACGAGATTGTTGTAGCTTGGTTTGTGACTGAAGGTATTGCAAGGGCTGATGATCCGTATGGATGATGGTCTCCTTGCCGATCAGGTAGTGTTTCCACTTTTTCACACTTTGGACCAAGGCATACAATTCTTTGTCGTAAGTGGGGTAATTTATTACAGCCTGGGAGAACTTCTCCGAATGGTAACAAATCGGCTTCTTCTGCTACAAAAGTACAGCTCCCATGGCGTACCCACTGGCATCGGTTTCGATCTCAAAAGGCTGCTAGAGATCGGGTAAAGCCAGGACTGGTGCGGTGCTGATTTTCTCTTTCAATGCTTCGAAGGCCTTCTGCTATTTTCCTCCCCACTGAAAGCCTTGTTTGATACTTGTCAAAGTGTGTAAGGGTGATGCAATAACGGAGAAGTTGGCAATGAACCTCCTTCAGTACTGTACTACACCTAAAAAACTACGAACCTCTGTTACATTGGTAGGCTTAGGCCAATTTACAATCACCTCGACTTTTGAGGGGTCTATTTTTAATTGACCATTACCGACAATATGACCAAGGTAAACCAAAGAGGTTTTCCCAAACTCACACTTTGACAACTTTACATACAATTGTTCTTTCTTTAAAACATCAAGCACTTTGATTACATGGCATACATGTTCCTTCCAAGTCCTACTAAATACAAGAATATCATCTAAATACACAAGGACAAACTCATCAATGAAAGGCCTAAAAAGATCATTCATGACCCTCATGAATGTGGCTGGAGCGTTGCAAAGTCCGAATGGCATCACCATCCATTCGAACAACCCCTGTTTGTTCTTGAAGGCGGTTTTCCACACATCCTGCTCTGCAATTCTGACCTGGTGATAACCACTACGCAAATCCAATTTGGTGAAATAAACAACATTTTTTAATTGATCTAATAAATCATCAATGCGAGGGAGAGGGTATCGATTTTTCACAGTGATTTTGTTTAGTGCCCGATAATCCACGCACATCCTCCATGTGCCATCTTTCTTGGGCACTAACACGATCATCGAGCCACAAGAAGAAGTACTTGGCCGAATGACCCCTTGGTTCAACAGTTCCTGTACCTGCTTTTTGATTTCCTCCATTTCGATGGATGACATCCTGTACATACCAATGTTTGGTAATGGAGCATCATGTTGCAAATGGATCTCATGTTGGATCCCTCGTTTTGGAGGCAAACCTTTGGGTTCCTGAAACAACTCATCATAGTTAGAAATAACATCACATAATTCCTGTTTATGAGCCGGATCACATCCTCGGAAAGCATCGTTATTTCTTCATCCTTTGCTCTCACAACCATGAGCAAACACCCCTTTCTGGAATTTACCAGTCTCTTCATCTGTCCTGCACTTACAAGGCTGGCACTGACTTTGGTTTGATGAGCTCTTACAATGTATTCTACCCCATCTTTAGTGATTTGGTATTTATTTTCATGGCGAAAGAAAACTGCTTTCCTATCATAAAGATAGGGACTCCCCAACACAATGCTACAGATATCCAATGGTATTACATCCAATTCTACTTCATCTACCAGCTTAGAAGCAATAACAAATTTTACCTTACACTGCTTGGTTACATTTAGTTTTACTTTATCATGTATCCATCCAAGTGGATAAGGTTCTGGATGAGGCTTAACTTCTAAGCCTAACTTTTTAACCAAGGATTCTGAAATAAGGTTTGCTTGAGAGCCTGAATCAAATAGAGTTTCTACTTTTGCATGGTTTATAACAACTCTAATATGAAACAACTCAATTCTCTTACGTTCATTAGAAAGAGGCTCATTTGATGCACTAGTGCTTTCATGTGATTCAGAATCATGAAGAGAATGAGTACCTTTTGTCCCTGCTGTTGTGATCAATGCCTCATCGCCTGAGTCGGATCCAAGGTCCTGCTGTGCGGTTGCTACCGCCTTCTGCTTACCCTTTCCTCCATATCTCTTCGGCTTCTTTTCTGGATAAAGTTTCCAACAATGATCGTCGTCATGGCCTTCCTTTTTGCAGTGAGTGCAATAAGGCTTTTCTCCTTCATCCTTCTTTGTTGACGCCGTCTTCTTTTCCTTTCCCTTTCCTTTCCCTTTGAATTTTCCATTTGAAGGTTTGGAAGGTGGTTTCTTCGAATGATCGTCCTTATCATTTCTGCCCCTGTTCTCAAGATGAATGGCCTTCACACTGGCCGAGTCAATGGTAGTAGGTTCAAACATTAACAATGAATGTCTAATGTAACTATGCAATGAACCAATGTACTTAGTTACAACTTCAGGAGAATCTAAAGAGATGCCCAAACTTAATGCCTGTTTTCGAAATTCTTCAGTAAAGGTTTGCACATTTTTTCCTTTACCTTGCCTTAGGTACTACCACTCCATTAAGGCTTTCTGCTTGTAACCTAAGGGATAGAATTGATTTTTAATTGCAGTAATAAAATCTGACCAGGAAGAAAGAAGGTTACCCAAGTTACTGTTGCTTCGAAGTTTGCTCTCCCACCAGATGAGAGTTGTGCCACTCAATCGAAGAGAAGCCAATTGGATTTTTGCCTCGTCCTCCATAATCTGCTGGATCCTGCAATAGAGTTCAAGCTGCCTAATCCAATTGTTAAGCTTCTCAGCATTACTTTCACCATTATATACTGGTAGATCAAACTTAACATCTAACTTAAAGAAAGGCTTGTTAGATGCATTTCCATAATTTTTATTATGATGGTTAGAAGAGGAGGAAGGACTTTCATTTCCTGAAGGGGGTGGATTTCCTCCACCATCTCCATGCGCTGAACCTTTCCCTTCTAAAGAATGATCTCCTGTTTTCTCTAACCTTTCAAGTCTAGAGAATAGTCTCTCTACTCGATCTGCCATGGTATAGAAAGTTTTGCGGAAATTGAGCTCCTCTTCGTTCCGATCTTCGTCTCCCATGTTCCTTCTCTGACGTGCAATATGTCCTGCTTCGGGATCAAAATCCTGTAGCGTCCCTTCACCTCTTCTTAGCCTGCTTCTTGTTAGCATACAAACATGTAATTTACATCTACAAACACCCGCTCTGATACCACTTGATCCAAAATCTTTTGTTTGAGATGTATAAAAGAATTAACATGTGAAAATTGTAGCTTTTAAAACAAGAAACTTTTAAAGGCATAAGCGGAAAAAGAGAGAAGCAATTAACATCATGCACGAAGACACAAGAGTTGATATCGGAGTTCGTCCAGGAGGGACTACGTCTCCGGGCCCTGCTCTAATAGTGGGGAGGCCCTGCTTTCATTAAATGGAAAAATGAAAGTACAAGTACAAAAGGAGGAATTACACCCTTATACCTGCCCAATCTGGAAATGGCCGAAAATTGCAGACCTCTGATGACAAAATGGGTGGCACCGTAAGATTTGTGGCGTCGAGTAGTGCTGAATCCATATAAAACTTGCCCCAATCGGACAAAGTGAAAATCTGGCCCCTCTGGAAAAATGGCTCAGATCATGGTTCCGCCCCCTCCTGCACACTGTTCAAGGTTCCACTGCCTCGTTTTCCGTGCCCGCTCCTGTCCGTCCTTGGGCGCACAAATGAGTGAAGGTTTAAATAATAAAGCGTGGGCGGCAGTCACAAGGCGCTCCGTAGCTGAATTGGTTGGTGATCCGGTTTGTTTGGGCGGAGGTCGGGTGGTCAAATCCCAACCCCACCATTAAAAGCCAACTGTTCAAACTGCATTTCATTTTTAAATAAACCGCATTGAACCGTTTCATATTTTTAACCCAACGTTTGAACCGTTGTATATTTTTAAAATCCGTTTAACGCTGATGTGGATGTGGGTCCCGCCCCACATATAAACTGCGCCATGTATGTTCGTTGGTACAATGGTGACCGCGGGGGTGGCGGGGTTGACCACTCGCCCCCCAACACATTTGTTAATATATAATATGACATGGATTTGCATGGGGTGGCGGGGTTGGTGGCCCGCCACCCTTATTATATATATTTTTTGTTTTAGTTGTTATTAAAACAAATTGGTTTTTTTTTGAACCTTCGAATTTTGACCGAAGGAGTGCATTTAACGGTCCCACAAATTCGCTCGGAATCTGGCCAGGTTGGTCGGAATCCGGTGGCCGGGTTTCAGCAAAATTGTTGCCTCCTTAGTCTGCCACATCACCAAGTCAACCTCTGAACTTTGACTGCTCCTAACTCCTTCATACGGACTCAGAATTGAGTGCCGTCTGCGCCGTTGGATTCAGAATTTCGAGATCTACAACTTGAACTTGGTTCGAAAGATTTTTGAACACTTTTATTTTTGAGCCTTGTACTCAAGCCATTTGTACCTGTACCTGTTTAATCCACCTGGATCATTTCCCTTCAAGGTGGCTTTCATCTACACTTGACATGTTTCCTCTAGAAATTTGAGGGCAAAAATCTGAAAACTTCCCCTCAAAATTGATAAGGAAAAGGGTGAAAAGGCTGCTACAACAGTTTCGTAGCGCTTTTCACCCTTTTTGCACTACTGGTGCTATGAAACTGCTGTGCAAGCCGTTTTTTATCAAAATTTATTCAAATTTTACAATAAGAAGGTGCCCAGACTTAATAACATCAATATTTTATCAAAACCATCAGCAATATGAACTAAAAACATAACTTTCAACCTTCATGAAGTACCTTCTCCATTTGCAAATTATTTCTATTTTTTTCCTGAAAATTAGGTCTAGGGACAGAGCCTATATTTCCTCATCCATAACATATTTTGCGAAACTGAAGGATTTTTTTTGTAGGCAATTCTATCTTGAATAAAAACCTCCTTTTTTTTTTTTGAAATACCTCTCCTGCTACCCAGAACCCGTCTTTGCAAAACATGTGTAAAACAAGAAAACTTTGTTTTCTAAAAATAGGGCTTCAAATAAATCCTTGTATCTCCCAACTGATAACAATTGTGAGAAAAGTGAGAGAGGTTTTTGTAGCTGGGGGTGTGATGAAAAAAATATATTTCATAATTCCAAAAGAATTTTTCAGTTGGCCAGAAACTGAACTTGAAGTTGACTGCTAAACAATAATGTAGAGGAGATTTTGTAACAACAGTTTTGTAGCACATTTTAATTTATCAATTTCTCCCACCTACTAATGAATTTGAGGAAAATAAGAGAGGTTTATGTAGATAAGTATGTTAGGAAGAAAAACCACTTTCCGTTTTCCTAAATTCATTTTCAGTTGCTCAGAAACCTCCTTGGAATTTGACTACTAAAAACCAGAAAACAAAGTTTCTGCTTCATATTGCGCTATGAAAAGACAACGCTTTCGCAACGCAAAACAACTTTTTTGAACTAACGGCGCTACGAAAATAAGGTTTCTTAGCTAATTGGAAAGTTTTGATTAAAAACTTAGGGAAATGAAATGAATGATGAAATGATGAATGCCTTGACATAAAAAACCTTTAAAATGGATTTGTTTAACACTAAGGAAGGTTCAAACCTAAAAATTTAATACTCCCTTTTGGTAAAATTCATGAAATAACTCCTAAGATCCTATTTTGACCCATGATCAAAAACAAACTTGAAACAATGATGTTTTGAGAATTTTTGAGTGATAACAGTGGCTCCACTTGGGATAGTGTTCCTCTATGGTACACTAAGAACCAATAGCTCCAGTGCTGCTATCCATTTTCTTGACCAAATCAGAAAGAAATTTGAAATTGATAAGCTTCTCCTCAAGCTTAAATGGCCTTCACCTCGAGCTCAAGATTAATGATCACTGTAGAAGAACCAACTTTGTACATACTGAAAAGATGCTCATTCACTTTTGAGCTTATTAACACACTCCTACCTATCCTAGCAATTGCAATCTCCATTTGTAATTCAAGGAACATGAAACTTCCAATGAAGCAAGTCATTGATCTGATCTAGTGCTTGAACCCCTTGACTGTGCTTGAACCAAAAGTAAACATGATATTGAGATGACCAAGGAAACATGAGCTGTAACTGATCTTCAAAATGAAAATATAACTGGAAATATGGACTGTAGAACTCTTCCATGTATTCAACTATAGGATCAAAGAAGACATGATATGTTTGATGCTTCTCATGACATTCTACAACTTTGGACAACTCATCCATGCTTTGATCAACCACATAAGATTGAATTTGTGTGCTTTCTAACTGCTTTTCAAACTGATTTTCAAAAACAATGTATTCTTCCTCAAACTCAAAGGAGAAAGGTGGCAACACCCTCTCTTTGTTTTCTGGCATAAAAATCAATTGAAAAGACTGATCTTGATTATGAATATTATGGGATTGAATTTTATCTTTTGAAACTTGAATGTCATTTTCAATGTTCTCTACAACTTCATCCACAAACTGAATCTTATCTTCTGACTTGCACTCAAATGATTTTAGATTAGAAGACAAGGATAAAGAAAAATTTTCACCCACTTCTTCATTAATGTAATCATCATTTGATGTAGGCTGATGCAAGAAATTACATGAAGAATCAACTTTTTCCTGTACCTGAGGATTGTAGCAAGCATTTTCTAATATTTCCTCTTACTGTTTGAAATGATTCTCATACTCCTGATGATCAAAGGATTGCCAAATCTGCTGCAAATTTTCCTCAAACTCAGAGGATGTAACATCATTCTCATAAATAAGCTCCTGTTGGGTTTCACTTTCATCCAAAAGAGATGATGTCCTTTCTTCTTGGTGTTCTTCTTGGCGATGAAAGGTATTGTCATGAAGGGCCTCTAAAATTTCTTAATCCATGAACTCATCATCTTCATAACAATTCTCCAAATATTAAATAAAACTCACAAAATGTTTACAACAGTCTTTGACTAACAATAAGGAGGGATGGCACTCTTTATACATCTCATAAAATGCAACATGGAAATCAGCAAGAGAATATAATTAACCATTTGGCAAGCTTTCATACCAAAACCATGCTCTTCCTTCTAAAGTGGCCATAAACATCTTCATGAGACAATCCTTAGGGAACTGAACCTTAAGACCGTGTACATGCATATGGAATCTAACCAAATGAAGAGTTGCATTGTCTTTCTTTTCATCTTTAAATATTGGAAGATCATCTAACCATTCAACCTTTGGCATAGGATTTGGAAAACCAGGGATATGAGACCGATTCATAGAATCGTACCTAGCATTTATTATTGCCATGGAACTCATCTTGAAACTTCATCAAGCTATTGATCTTCAAGCAGTGGAGTCACCTTGAATCTATGAAAAATTTGAATTCTTCAACAATGGAGTCGCCAAGGTAATTGCAGCCTCGAATAGATTCTAAGCTCCTGCAACCTTCAAGACTTCAGCTTCATAATTTTCAAGAGATGTATATCTTTAGACTCCCAGCAGACGCACCAAAATGTTATCACAAAATTAGGCCTGATGGGCTACTCATTAATTAAACATTGTGTAATTGTTTAAGACCAATCTTTTGGCTGAGGCTTAGCCTCCTCAACCTGAGAGGGCTCTCTCAATGGTTTATGATTTTTGATAAATAAGTAGATGGCTAACTCTATATGGGGCAAAAAAAGATAAATGGTATAACTGGTTGAAAATCACATTAGCAAGTATTCATTGGGATATGGAGTCATGATAACTTCAACAAAACCAAAATAGTCTACCTAGCATGGAAGTCAAGGCATTCAGAGTTCAAGTCAAGGAATAAAACATGTAGAATAGTGAAACATACAGTCAGTTTATCTATGAAGGAAGTCAGAGCACCATTGATGAATTCTGAGTATCATAAATAAACACCACTGCAATGGAATATTGAAAAGGATGCCATCAAAACAATAACATACAAGAACTCCTCATAAATCTTGAGTTGTCTAAGTAGAAACTCTGTATTAATATGTAAACAACCACATACAAAACACAATATTTTTTGCTAATAAAATTTCCAACCCTTAGGATTTCGAATTATACCTCTTTATAGATCATTTACAACATAGGATAACCTTATCCTCAACTAGATACCTCGAAATCCTATTGTTTGACACCTTTTCTAACCATAAACATGGTATTTATTACAAAATGACAGCTGCAAACCTAATGAGAAATCCTATTTCAAATAGGACTACTCTTTAAATTTACTCCTAATAACCTTATCTAAATTTAATTACATCAAATGACACTTGTATTTTCATGAAATCGAATTCTAAAGATGAGCTCCAACCTATTGTGACCATAAAGCTGATGATGTTGTTCTCCTAAAACCTAGGAAACTGTCTCCCTGTTTTTTAGGCCTTTGATTTCTTTGACTCCTTTGGACATTATGACCATTTATGAACCATGATTTAGATGCAATTTTTTGTCCATAACTAAAACCATATATCTTCAATCACTTCCTTGTGCCATCTGTGCAACATTGACTTCGAATTATCCAAAAAGATTGAAAATAGACCTGCGTTACGAAAGCATCACAGTTTCGTAGCGCAATGTTTTAGCCCATTTATTTTAATATTTTGTTCTTTTCCCTTCAAGGTGGCTTTCATCTGCACTTGTCATGTTTCCTCTAGAAATTTTAGGTCAAAACTCTCAAAACTTCCCCTCAAAATTGATAAGGAAAAGGGTGAAAAGGATGCTACAATAGTTTCGTAGCGCTTTTCACCCTTTTTGCACTACTCGCACTACAAAATTGCTGTGCAAGCAGTTTTTATAAAAATTTCTTCAAAATATACAATAAGAAGGTGCCCAGACTTAAGAACATCAATATTTTATCAAAACCATCAGCAATGTGAACTAAAAACATAACTTTCAACCTTCATGAAGTACCTTTTCCATTTGCAAATTATTTTTGTTTTTTTCTTGAAAATTAGGTCTTGGGATAGAGCCTATATCTCCTCATCCATAATGTATTTTGTGAAACTGAAGGAGGGTTTTGTAGGCCATTCTATCTTGAATGAAAACCTCTTCTGGTTTTTTGAAATATCTCTCCTGCTATCTGGTACCTGGCTTTGAGAAACATGTGTAAAACATGAAAACTCTGTTTTCTGAAAATAGGGCTTCAAAGAAATCCTTGTATCTCCCAGCTGCTAACACTTATGAGAAAATCGAGAGAGGTTTTTGTAGCTAGAGGTGTGATGAAACTAAAAATATTTCATAATTCCAAAAAACTGTTTCAGTTGGCCATAAATTGAACTTGAAGTTGACTTCTAAACAATCATGTACAAGACATTTTGTAACAACAGTTTCATAGCGCATTTTAATTTATCAATTTCTCCCACCTCCTAATGAATTTATGGAAAATGAGAGAGGTTTATGTAGTAAAATCTGTTATGAAAAAAAAACCTCTTTCATGTTTCCTAAATTCGTTTTCAGTTTCTCATAAACCTCTTTGGAATTTGACTACTAAAAACTAGAAAACAAAGTTTTTGCTTCATATTGCGCTATGAAAAGACAATGCTTTCGTAGCGCAAAACGACTTTTTTGAACTAGTGGTGCTAGGAAAGTAAGGTTTCTTAGCTAATTGGCCAGTTTTGATGAAAAAAATTAGGGAAATTAAATGAATGATGAAATGATGAACGACTTGACATAAAAAACCTTTAAAATGGATTTGTTTAACACTAAGGAAGGTTCAAACCTAAAAATCTAATACTCCCTTTTGGTCAAATTCATGAAATGACTCCTAAGACCCTATTTTTACCCGTGATAAAAAAAAAACTTCAAACGATGATGTTTTGAGAATTTTTGAGTGATAACAGTGGCTCCACTTGGGATAGTGTGCCCCTGTGGTACACTAAGAACTAGTAGCTCCAGTGCTGCTATCCATTTTCTTGACCAAATCAGAAAGAACTTTGAAATTGATAAGCTTCTCCTAGAGCTTAAATTTCCTTCACCTCGGGCTCAAGCTTGATGATCACTGTAGAAGAACCAACTTTGTATGTAATGAAAAGATGCTCATTCACTTTTGAGCTTATTCACACACTCCTACCTTCCCTAGCAGCTGCAATCTCCATTTGTAATTCAAGGAAAATGAAACTTCCAATGAAGCCAGTCATTGATATGATCTGGCGCTTGAACCTCTTGAATGTGCTTGAACCAAAAGTAAACATGATATTGAGATGACCAAGGCAAAATGAGATGTAACTGATCTTCAAAATGAAAATATCACTGGAAATATGGACTGTAGAACTCTTCCATGTATTCAACTAAAGGATCAAAGAAGACATGATATGTTTTATGCTTCTCATGACATTTTGCAACTTTGGACAACTCATTCATGGTTTGATCAACCACATAAGACTTTAGTTGTGTGCTTTCCAACTGCTTTTCAAACTAATTTTCAAAAACAATGTATTCTTCCTTAAACTCAAAGGAGAAAGGTGGTAGCACCCTCTCTTTGTTTTCTGGCATAAAAATCAATTGAAAAGACTGATCTTGATTATGAATACTATGAGATTGAATTTTATCTTTTGAAACTTGAATGTCCTTTTCAATTTTCTCTGCAACTTCATCCACAAACTGAATCTTATCTTCTGACTTGCACTCAAATGATTTTAGATTAGAAGATAAGGATAAAGAAAAAAATTCACCCACTTCTTCATTAATGTAATCATCATTTGATGTAGGATGAAGCAAGAAAATGACATGAAGAATCAAATTGTTCCTGTACCTGAGGATTGTAGCAAGCATTTTCTAATATTTCCTCTTGCTGTTTGAAATGATTCTCATACTCTTGATGATCAAAGGATCGACAAATCTGTTGCAAATTTTCCTCAAACTCAGAGGATGTAACATCATTTTCATAAATAAGCTCCTGCTGGGTTTCATTTCCATCCAAAAGAGATGCTATCCTTTCTTCTTGGTGATGAAAGGTATTGTCATGAAGCGCCTCTAAAATTTCTTCATCCATGAACTCATCATCTTCATAACAATTCTCCAAATATTCAATAAAACTCACAAAGTGTTTACAACAGTCTTTGACCAGCAATAAGGAGGGATGGCACTCTTTATACATCTCATAAAATTCAACATGGAAATTAGAAAGAGAATATAATGAACCATTTGGCAAGGTTTCATACCAAAACCATGCTTTTCCTTCTAAAGTGGCCATACAAATCTTCATGAGACAATCCTCAGGGAACTAAACCTTAAGACTGTGTACATGCATATGGAGTCTAACCAAATGAAGAGCAACATTGTCATTCTTTTCATCTTTAAATATTTGAAGATCATCTAACCATTCAACCTTTGGCATAGGATTTGAAAAACCAGGGATATGAGATCGATTCATAGGAGCATACCTGGCATTTATTCTTGCCATGGAACTCATCTTGAAACTTCATCAAGCTATTGATCTTCAAGCAGTGGAATCACCTTGAATCTATGAAAAATTTGAATTCTTCAATAATGGATTCGCCAAGGTAATTGTAGCCTCAAACAGATTTTGAGCTCCTGCTACCTTCAAGAGTTCAACTTCATAATTTTCGGGAGATGTATATCTTCAGATTCTCGGCAGATGCACCAAAATGTTATCATAAAATCAGGCCTGATGGGTTGCTTATCAAGTAAACATTGTGTAACTGTTTAAGACCAATCTTTTGGCTGAGGCTTAGCCTCCTCAACTTGAGAGGGCTCTCTCAATGGTTTATGATTTTTGATAAATAAGTAGATGGCTAACTTTATATGAGGCAAAAACAGATAAATGGTATAACTGGTTGAAAATCACATTTGCAAGTATTCATTGGGATATGGAGTCATGATAACTTCAACAAAACCAAAACAGTCTACCTAACATGGAAGTCAAGGCATTCAGAGTTCAAGTCAAGGAATAAAACATGTAGAACAGTGAAACACACAGTTAGTTTATCTATGAAGGAAGTCAGAGCACCATTGATGAATTATGAGTATCATAAATAAACACCACTGCAATGGAATATTGAAAAGGATGCCATCAAAACAATAATATACAAGAAATCCTCATGAATCTTGAGTTGTCTAAGTAGAAACTCTGTATTAATCTGTAAACAGTCACATACAAAACACAGTCTTTTTTGCTAATAAAATTTCTAACCCTTAGGATTTCAAATTATTTCTCTTTATAGATCATTTACAACATAGGATAACCTTATCCTCAACTAGATACCTTGAAATCCTATTGTTTGACACCTTTTCTAACCATAAACATGGTCTTTATTACAAAATGACAACTGCAAACCTAATGAGCAGTCCTATTTCAAATAGGACAAAAAACTCTTTAAATTTACTCCTAACAACCTTATCTAAATTTAATTACATAAAATGAATTTTTTTTTTCATGAAGTCGAATTCTGAAGATGAGCTCCAACCTGTTGTGACCATAAAGCTCATGATGTTGTTCTCCTAAAACCTAGGAATCTGTCTCCCTGTTTTTTAGGCCTTTGATTTCCTTGACTCCTTGGGATATTCTGACCATTTATGAACCATGATTTAGATGCCATTTTTTTTCAATAACTAAAACCATATGTCTTCAATCACTTCCTTGTGCCATCTGTGCAAAATTGACTTCAAATTTTCCAAAAAGATTGAAAACAGACCTGCGCTACGAAAGCAACACAGTTTCGTAGTGTTTTAGCCCATTTCTTTTAATATTTTGTTCTTTTCCCTTCAAGGTGGATTTCATATGCACTTGAAATGTTTCCTCTAGAAATTTTAGGGCAAAAATCTCAAAACTTCCCCTCAAAATTGATAAGGAAAAGGGTGAAAAGGCTGCTACAACAGTTTCGTAGCGCTTTTCACCCTTTTTGCACTACTGGCGCTACGAAACTGCTGTGGAAGCAATTTTTATCAAAATTTCTTAATAATTTACAATAAGAAGGTGCCCAGACTTAAGAACATCAATATTTTATTAAAACCATCAACAATATGAACTAAAACATAACTTTCAACCTTCATGAAGTACCTTTTCCATTTGCAAATTATTTCTATTTTTTTTTCCTGAAAATTAGATCTTGGGACAGAGCCTATATCTCCTCATCCATAATGTATTTTGTGAAATTGAAGGAGGTTTTTGTAGGCCATTATATCTTGAATCAAAACCTCTTTTTATTTTTTGAAATACTTCTCCTGCTGTCCAGTACCTGGCTTTGAGAAACATGTGTAAAATAGGAAAACTCTGTTTTCTGAAAATAGGGCTTAAAGAAATCCTTATATCTCCCAAATGATAACACTTGTGAGAAAAATGAGAGATTTTTTTGTAGCTGGTGGTGTGATGAAAATAAACCTATTTCATAATTCCAAAATACTATTTCAGTTGGCCAGAAATTGAACTTGAAGTTGACTCCTAAATAGTCATGTACAAGACATTTTGTAACAACAGTTTCATAGCGCATTTTAATTTATCAATTTCTCCCACCTCCTAATGAATTTGAGGAAAATGAGAGAAATTTATGTAGTTAAGTATATTAGGAAGAAAAACCTCTTTCCAGTTTCCTAATTTCGTTTTCAGTTGCTCAGAAACCTCCTTGGAATTTGACTACTCAAAACTAGAAAACAAAGTTTTTGCTTCATATTGCGCTATGAAAAGACAACGCTTTCGTAGCAAAAAACGACTTTTTTGAACTAGTGGCACTACGAAAGTAAGGTTTCTTAGCTAATTGGCTAGTTTTGATGAAAAAATTAGGGAAATGAAATGAATGATGAAATGATGAATGACTTGACATAAAAAACCTTTAAAATGGATTTGTTTAACACTAAGGAAGGTTCAAACCTAAAAATCTAATACTCCCTTTTGGTCAAATTCATGAAATGACTCCTAAGACCCTATTTTGACCCATGATAAAAAAAAAACTTGAAACAATGATGTTTTGAGAATTTTTGAGTGATAAAAGTGGCTCTACTTGGGATAGTGTGACCCTGTGGTACACTAAGAACCAATAGCTCCAGTGCTGCTATCCATTTTCTTGACCAAATCAGAAAGAACTTTGAAATTGCTAAGCTTGTACTCAAGCTTAAATGGCCTTCACCTCGGGCTCAAGATTGATTATCACTGCAGAAGAAACAACTTTGTACCTACTGAAAAGATGCACATTCACTTTTGAACTTATTCACACACTCCTACCTACCCTAGTAGATGCAATCTCCATTTGTAATTCAAGGAACATGAAACTTCCAATGAAGCCAGTCATTGATTTGATCTAGTGCTTGAACCCCTTGACTATGCTTGAACCAAAATTAAACATGATATTGAGATGACCAAGGCAACATGAGATGTAACTGATCTTCAAATGAAAATATAACTGGAAATATGGATTGTAGAACTCTTCCATGTATTCAACTATAGGATCAAAGAAGACATGATATGTTTGATGCTTCTCATGACATTCTGCAACTTTGGACAACTCATCCATGCTTTGATCAACCACATAATACTTCAGTTGTGTGCTTTCCAACTGCTTTTCAAACTAATTTTAGAGAACAATGTATTCTTCCTCAAACTCAAAGGAGAAAGGTGGCAACACCCTCTCTTTGTTTTTTGGCATAAAAATCAATTGAAAAGACTGATCTTGATTATGAATACTATGAGATTGAATTTTATCTTTTGAAACTTGAATGTCCTTTTGAATGTTCTCTGCAACTTCATCCACAAACTGAATCTTATCTTCTGACTTGCACTCAAATGATTTTAGATTAGAAGACAAGGATAAAGAAAAATTTTCACCCACTTCTTCATTAATGTAATCATCATTTGATGTAAGTTGATGCAAGAAATGACATCAAGAATCAAAATTTTCCTGTACTTGAGGATTGTAGCAAGCATTTTCCAATATTTCCTCTTGCTATTTGCAATGATTCTCATACTCTTGATGATCAAAGGATTGACAAATCTGCTGCAAATTTTCCTCAAACTCAGAGGATGTAACATCATTTTCATAAATAAGCTCTTGTTGGGTTTCATTTTCATCCAAAAGAGGTGCTATCCTTTCTTCTTGGTGATGAAAGGTATTGTCATGATGGGCCTCTAAAATTTCTTCATCCATGAACTCATCATCTTCATAACAATTCTCCAAATATTCAATAAAACTCACAAAGTGTTTACAACAGTCTTTGACCAGCAATAAGGAGGGATGGCACTCTTTATACATCTCATAAAATGCAACCTGGAAATTAGAAAGAGAATATAATGAACCATTTGGCAAGCTTTCATACCAAAACCATGCTTTTCATTCTAAAGTGGCCATAAACATCTTCATTAGACAATCCTCAAGGAACCGAACCTTAAGAATGTGTACATGCATATGGAATTTAACCAAATGAAGAGCAGCGTTATCTTTCTTTTCATCTTTAAATATTGGAAGATCATCTAACCATTCAACCTTTGGCATAGGATTTGGAAAACCAGGGATATGAGACCGATTTATAGGAGCATACCTGACATTTATTCTTGCCATGGAACTCATATTGAAACTTCATCAAGCTATTGATCTTCAAGCAGTGGAGTCACCTTGAATCTATGAAAAATTTGAATTCTTCAACAATGGAGTCGCCAAGGTAATTGCATCCTTGACAGATTTTGAGCACCTGCTACCTTCAAGAGTTCAGCTTCATAATTTTTGGGAGATGTATATCTTCAGACTCTCGGCAGACACACCAAATTTTATCACAAAATTAGGCCTAATTGGCTGCTCATCAAGTAAAAATTGTGTAACTGTTTCGGACCAATCTTTTGGCTGAGGCTTAGCCTCCTCAACCTGAGAGGGCTCTCTCAATGGTTTATGATTTTTGATAAATAAGTAGATGGCTCACTCCATATGAGGCAAAAACAGATAAATGGTATAACTGGTTGAAAATCACATTAGCAAGTATACATTGGGCTATGGAGTCATGATAACTTCAACAAAACCAAAAAAATCTACCTAGCATAGAAGTCAAGGCATTCAGAGTTCAAGTCAAGGAATAAAACATGTAGAACAATGAAACACACAGTCAGTTTATCTATGAAGGAAGTCAGAGCACCATTGATGAATTCTGAGTATCATAAATAAACACCACTGCAATGGAATATTTAAAAGGATGCCATCAAAACAATAACATACAAGAACTCCTCATGAATCTTGAGTTGTCTAAGTAGAAACTCTGTATTAATATGTAAACAGTCACATACAAAACACAATAGTTTTTGCTAATAAAATTTGCAACCCTTAGCATTTCAAATTATTCCTCTTTATAGATCATTTACAACATAGGATAAAATTATCCTCAGCTAGATACCTCGAAATCCTATTGTTTGACACCTTTTATAACCATAAACATGGTCTTTATTACAAAATGACAGATGTAAACCTAATGAGCAGTCCTATTTCAAATAGGACTAGAACGGTTTAACTTTACTCCTAACAACCTTATCTAAATTTAATTACATCAAATTACACTTGTATTTTCATGAAGTCGAATTCTGAAGATGAGCTCCAACTTGTTGTGACCATAAAGCTGATGATGTTGTTCTCCTAAAACCTAGGAAACTGTCTCCCTGTTTTTTAGGCCTTTGATTTCTTTGACTCCTTGGGACATTATGGCCATTTATGAACCATGATTTAGATGCCATTTGTTGTCAATAACTAAAACCATATGTATTTAATCACTTCCCTGTGCCATTTGTGCAACATTTACTTCAAATTATCCAAAAAGATTGAAGACAGACCTGCGCTACGAAAGCAACACAATTTCGTAGCGCTTTTCGTAGCACAGTGTTTTAGCACATTTCTTTTAATATATTATTCTTTTCCCTTCAAGGTGGCTTTCATTCGCACTTGAAATGTTTCCTCTAGAAATTTCAGGGCAAAAATTTCAAAACTTCCCCTCAAAATTGATAAGGAAAAGGGTGAAAAGGTTGCTACAGTAGTTGTTTTCACCCCTTTTGCACTACTAGCGCTATGAAACTGCTGTGCAAGCAGTTTTTATCAAAATTTATTCAAAATTTACAATAATAAGGTGCCCAGACTTAAGAACATCAATATTTTATAAAAAACATCAGCAATATGAACTAAAAACATAAATTTCAACCTTCATGAAGTACCTTCTCCATTTGCAAATTATTTCTGTTTTTTTCCTGAAAATTAGGTTTTGGGACAGAGCCTATATCTCCTCATCCATAATGTATTTTGAAAAACTGAAGGAGGTTTTTGTATGCCATTCTATCTTGAATAAAAATCTCATTTGGTATTTTTAAATACCTCTCCTTCTATCCAGAACCTCTCTTTGAAAAACATGTGTAAAACAGGAAAACTCTGTTTTCTGAAAATAGGGTTTCAAATAAATCCTTGTATATCCAAAATGATAACACTTGTGAGAAAAGTGAGAGATTTTTTTATAGCTAGGGGTGTGATGAAAACAAACCTCTTTCATAATTCCAAAATACTTTTTCAGTTGGCCAGAAACTGAACTTTAAGTTGACTGCTAAACAGTCATGTATAAGACATTTTGTAACAACAGTTTCGTAGCTCATTTTAATTTATCAATTTGTCCCACCTCCTAATGAATTTGAGGAAACTAAGAGAGGTTTATGTATTTAAGTCTGGTAGGAAGAAAAACCTCTTTCATTTTTCCTAAATTCGTTTTCAGGTGCTCAAAATACTCCTTTTAATTTGACTACTCAAAACCATAAAACAGAGTTTTTGCTTCTTATTGCGCTACGAAAAGGCAGTGCTTTCGTAGTGCAAAACGACTTTTTTGAACTAGTGGCACTACAAAAGTAAGGTTTCTTAGCTAATTGGCTAGTTTTGATGAAAAACTTAGGGAAATGAAATGAATGATGAAATTATGAATGATTTGACATAAAAAACCTTTAAAATGTATTTGTTTAACACTAAGGAAGGTTCAAACCTAAAAATATAATACTCCCTTTTGGTCAAATTCATGAAATGACTCCTAAGACCCTATTTTGACCCATGATAAAAAAAAAAAAAACTTGAAACAATGATGTTTTGAGAATTTTTGAGTGATAACAGTGTCTCCACTTGGGATAGTGTGCCCCTGTGGTACACTAAGAACCAATAGCTCCAGTTCTGCTATCCATTTTCTTGACCAAATCAGAAAGAAATTTGAAATTTATAAGCTTCTCCTCAAGCTTAAATGGCCTTTACCTCGGGCTCAAGCTTAATGATCGCTGCAGAAGAACCAACTTTTTACCTACTAAGAAGATGCTCATTCAATTTTGAGCTTATTCACACATTCCTACCTTGCATAGCAGCTTCAATCTCCATTTGTAATTCAAGGAACATGAAACTTCCAATGAAGCTAGTCATTGATCTGATCTGGTGCTTGAACCTCTTGAATGTGCTTGAACCAAAAGTAAACATGATATTGAGATGACCAAGGCAACATGAGATGTAACTGATCTTCAAAATGAAAATATAACTGGAAATATGTACTGTAGAACTCTTCCATCTATTCAACTAAAGGATCAAAGAAGACATGATATGTTTGATGCTTCTCATGACATTATGCAACTTTGGACAACTCATCCATGCTTTGATCAACCACATAAGACTTCAGTTGTGTGCTTTCCAACTGCTTTTCAAAAACAATGTATTCTTCCTCAAACTCAAAGGAGAAAGGTGGCAACACCCTCCCTTTGTTTTCTGGTATAAAAATCAATTGAAAAGACCGATATTGATTATGAATACTATGAGATTGAATTTTATCTTTTGAAACTTGAATGTCCTTTTCAATGTTCTCTTCAACTTCATCCACAAACTAAATCTTATCTTTTTACTTGCACTCAAATGATTTTAGATTAGAAGACAAGGATAAAGAAAAAATTCCACCCACTTCTTCATTAATGTAATCATCATTTGATGTAGGCTGATGCAAGAAATGACATGAAGAATCAAATTTTTCCTGTACCTGAGGATTGTAGCAAGAATTTTCTAATATTTCCTCTTGCTATTTGAAATGATTCTCATACTCCTGATGATCAAAGGATTGACAAATCTGCTGCAAATTTTCCTCAAACTCAAAGGATGTAACATCATTTTCCTAATAAGCTCCTGATGGGTTTCATTTTCATCCAAAAGAGATGCTATCCTTTCTTCTTGGTGTTCTTCTTGGTGATGAAAGGTATTGTCATGAAGGGCCTCTGAAATTTCTTCATCCATAAACTCATCATCTTCATAACAATTCTCCAAATATTCAATAAAACTCACAAAGTGTTTACAACAGTATTTGACCAACAATAAGTAGGGATGGCACTCTTTATACATCTCATAAAATGCAACATGGAAATTAGAAAGAGAATATAATGAACCATTTGGCAAGCTTTCATACCAAAACCATGCTTTTCCTTCTAAAGTGGCCATAAACATCTTCATGAGACAATCCTCAGGGAATTTAACCTTAAGACTATGTACATGCATATGGAATCTAACCAAATGAAGAGCAACATTGTCTTTCTTTTCATCTTTAAATATTGGAAGATCATCTAACCATTCAACCTTTGGCATAGGATTTGGAAAACTAGGGATATGAGGCCGATTCATAGGAGCATACTTGGCATTTATTCTTGCCATGGAACTCATCTTGAAACTTCATCAAGCTATTGATCTTCAAGCAGTGGAGTCACCTTGAATATATGTAAAATTTGAATTCTTCAACAATGTAGTCGCCAAGGTAATTGCAGCCTTGAACAAATTCTGAGCTCTTGCTACCTTCAAGAGTTCATCTTCATAATTTTCGAGAGATGTATATCTTCAGACTCCCGGCAGACGCACCAAAATGTATCAAAAAATCAGGCCTGATGGGCTGCTCATCAAGTAAACATTGTGTAACTGTTTCAGACCAATCTTTTGGCTGAGGCTTAGCCTCCTCAACCTGAGAGGGCTCTCTCAATGGTTTATGATTTTTGATAAACAAGTAGATGGCTAACTCTATATGAGGCTAAAAAAGATAAATGTTATAACTGGTTGCAAATCACATTAGCAAGTATTCATTGGGCTATGGAGTCATGATAACTTCAACAAAACCAAAACAGTCTACCTAACATGGAAGTCAAGGCATTCAGAGTTCAAGTCAAGGAATAAAACATGTAGAATAGTGAAACACACAGTCAGTTTATCTATGAAGGAAGTCAGAGCACCATTGATGAATTATGAGTATCATAAATAAACACCATTGCAATGGAATATTGAAAAGGATGCCATAAAAACAATAACATACAAGAACTCCTCATGAATCTTGAGTTGTCTAAGTAGAAACTCTGTATTAATATGTAAACAGTCACATACAAAACATAATATTTTTTGCTAATAAAATGTCCAACCCTCAGCATTTCGAATTCTTCCTCTTTATAAATCATTTACAACATAGGATAACCTTATCCTCAACTAGATACCTCGAAATCCTACTGTTTGACACCTTTTCTAACCATAAAGATGGTCTTTATTACAAAATGACAGCTGCAAACCTAATGAGCAGTCCTATTTCAAATAGGAATAAAAATATTTAACTTTACTCCTAAAAACCTTATCTAAATTTAATTACATCAAATGACACTTGTATTTTCATGAAGTCGAATTCTGAAGATGAGCTCCAACCTGTTGTGACCATAAAGCTGATGATGCTATTCTCCTAAAACCTAGGAAACTGTCTCCCTGTTTTTTAGGCCTTTGATTTCTTTGATTCCTTGGGACATTCTAACCATTTATGAACCATGATTTAGATGCCATTTGTTGTCAATAACTAAAACCATATGTATTCAATCACTTCCCTATGCCATTTGTGCAACATTGACTTCGAATTATCCAAAAAGATTGAAAACAAACCTGCGCTACGAAAGTAGCACAGTTTCGTAGTGCTTTTCGTAGCGCAGTGTTTTAGCCCATTTATTTTAATATTTTGTTCTTTTCCATTCAAGGTGGCTTTCATATGCACTTGAAATGTTTTCTTTAGAAATTTCAGGGCAAAAATCTCAAAACTTCCCCTCAAAATTGATAAGGAAAAGGGTGAAAATGCCGCTACAACAGTTTCATAGCGCTTTTCAGCCGTTTTTCACTACTGGCGCTACGAAACTGCTGTGCAAGCAGTTTTTATCAAAATTTCTTCAAAATTTACAAGAATAAGGTTCCCAGACTTAATAAAATCAATATTTTATCAAAAGCATCAGAAATATGAACTAAAAACATAACTTTCAACCTTCATGAAGTACCTTCTCCATTTGCAAATTATTTCTGTTTTTTTTCCTGAAAAATTAGGTCTTGGGTCAGAGTCTATATATCCTCATCCATAATTTATTTTGTGAAACTGAAGGAGGTTTTTGTAGGCCTTTCTATGTTAAATAAAAACCTTTTTTTTTTTTTTTAAATACCTCTGCTACTGTCCAGAACCTGTCTTTGAAAAACATGTGTAAAACAGGAAAACTGTATTTTTTGAAAATAGGGATTCAAATAAATCCTTGTATCTCCCAATTGTTAACACTTGTGAGAAAAGTGAGAGAGGTTGTTGTAGCTAGGGGTGTGATGAAAATAAAAATATTTCAGAATTCAAAAATACTTTTTTCAGTTGGCCAGAAACTGAACTTTAAGTTGACTTCTAAACAGTCATGTACAAGACATTTTGTAACAACAGTTTCGTAGCGCATTTTAATTTATCAATTTCTCCCACCTCCTAATGAATTTGAGGAAAATAACAGAGGGTTATGTAGTTAAGTCTGTTATAAAGAAAAACCTCTTTCATTTTTCCTAAATTCATTTTCAGTTGCTCATAAAACTCCTTGGAAGTTGACTACTCAAAACCAGAAAACAGAGTTTTTGCTTCATATTGCGCTACGAAAAGACAATGCTTTCGTAGCACAAAACGACTTTTTTGAACTAGTGGCACTACCAAAGTAAGTTTTCTTAGTTAATTGGCTAGTTTTGATGAAAAAAATTAGGGAAATGAAATGAATGATGGAATGATGAATGAATTGACATAAAAAACTTTTAAAATGGATTTTTTTAACACTAAGGAAGGTTCAAACCTAAAAATCTAATACTCCCTTTTGGTCAAATTCATGAAATGACTCCTAAGACCCTATTTTGACCCATGATCGAAAACAAACTTGAAACAATGATGTTTTGAAAAATTTTGAGTGATAACACCTGTTAACCTTTACCGCTCCAAACGCCGATTGCGATCACCCTCCATCACAACTCTGCCATCACACTTTTTAAATCATTCCGATCCAAAGGATTTTTGCGCCATAATAAAGCTTTAATAAGGTTTAAACCCACTCTTTCCACCTCTAAGCCTTGTTTCATGTGTTGAGCCCTCCATTAACACCTTTAGCCCGTTTTCCTCCAAAATGCAAGCCACACTTTGTCAAAGTTTAGTTTATCATGAATAGTTTCATTGTTAGAAGTATGATAACATGGTAAATAGATAAGAGGATAAATAAGGTGTGTTTGCCGATTGACCTAGCTAGGTGCAAGTTAATTTAGTTTCTTTTCAGTCATTTCCTTTATGTACATTAAATTAGTTTCATTTTCATCATTTCCTTTCTGCAAATTAAGTTAGTTTCCTTTCTGTCATTTCCTTCCAACAATTTACTTTTTAGTTTTTATCATAGTTTAGGAAATACCACCATTTCGTAAAGCAAAAAAGGATGACATGAACAGAATGCATCTGTTGTGTATATAGCATTATCACCTCCAAGTTTGTACAAACCCTGGGTTGATAAATTAAAGTAGGGAAACCCCTGGGAGTTGCAGCACTCTTGGTGCAATACTAGGGCTCACCACTTTTTGGCATTGTTGCCGGGGAGGTGTCTAGTAGATGCTTTGATTCTATTTTAGCATTATTTTCGGCTTTCCTTTTTCATGTTGTTTCCGAAATATTGAAAAATACAAAAAATATGATTTTCATGCCTCATAGGAGTAGGAATACTCAAAGATAAATCTTACCTAAAACCCCCACATCACCTCCTAGCCACCCTTCACTCTTCTTCAGTGGCAGTGAGATTGAACCCCCTATTGGAGAGCCTTCTGAATATTTTGAGGATCCTATTGGGGAAGAAGAAGAAGACCTTGTTTCGACTGAGGGACCTGCTTCACCTATCTTAACCATGACTGGGATCCAGAGAGACTTTCCCATAAGAGAGGCATATGAGGAAACTAAGGTGAAAAACATTAGTCCCTCATCTCTTTCTCACTTTCATGGACTTACCTTTGAGGACCTTGAAACATTTATGTTTGAATTTGCAGTTGTTTTTAGGACTTATGACCACACCTCTGATGATCAGAAGTTGAAGCTATTCCCATCCACCCTTAAGGATGTAGCCTTGCACTGGTTCATGGGTCTGCCTCAGGATATCATCACTACCTGGGCATAGATGGAAGGGACTTTCAACAAAAAATACAGAGACTACTGTAGGTCCAAGGAAACTAAGGATGAAATATTTAGGATGACTCTAGGACCTGAGGAATACCTAGAGGACTATGAAGAGAGGTTTCAATTAAACTATAAGAGAGCTAACTGTACTCTTGATCCTGCATCACTTAAACTTGTACTTCTTCGAGGGATCAATGGAGAGATGAGAGAAACCTTGAATATGCTATCAGGAGGAGATATCTAGCAACAATCCTATGAAACAATCAAAACTATCTTCTGGAACAATTATAAGGAATTTAGGAAGAAGGGTAGAGCTAGCCAAAGTACATCCATTATCCTTTCTTCTTCCACCTTCATAAAACATGAGATTGGAAAAATTCTAGAGGACTTCAACAGTGACATGCTGTACACCTTTGCTTTTCAAATGGACACAATGCAGGTCAAAAGGAAGAAAGAGGAAGCAGAGAGAGCCCTGGCCATATTTTGTCCTAGATGTACCAGGAAGCACCCAAGAAATGAATGTACACTAAATTTCATAGAGGTTTTCTTATTTTGTGAGGATAATCATGCCACAAAAAAGTGTCCCTCCTTACCTGGACTTAAAGCTTTATATCAAGGTGGGAAGCAATACCAAAGCAACTCTGTTTCATCAACCAGAGAAGGCCTCAAGGTCCTCGGTCATATCAACAAGGTATGGAAGGTGCACCTTACTCTTACTATCACAACAATTAGAGTGCACCCTTAAAACCTTGGTACACCCCCACTCCTCCATCCCCATCTACACCTCCAACTTGGCCTTACAACCATTCATATCATCCTCAGCCACTAAACCAACCATTTCAGAAGTATATTCCATAACAACCTCAGTGGAACAATCCACCCCAAGGGTGGAGGCCTCAACAAAATCAACCACCTGCTCTAATGCCTCCACCCCAACCTCAACCTCAGCTTACTCATGCTGCTCCACCTAGGTTACCTATACCTGCAAAACCCAATCCGAACCCGAACAACAGACAGGCACAATAGGCTCCTAGTGGAGAAACATCCTATCCAACTTGTGTACTCCCAGAAACCCATCCTCCATATCCACCTATAGAGGTTGAGGAGGAAAAGATAGAAGGTAACACTTCGATCCAACAACCTCCTTTTCCTGAGCGCTTGATCCACCCTAGTTAGTGCACCCTAGAGGAGACTGAACTCCTGGGAGAATTGGAAAATTTTTGTGTAAAGATACCACTTCTCCAGGCCATTAAGGATGTCCCTATATACAATAGGCTCATGAAAGAAAAGTGCTTTAAGAAACCTGGGATAAGGAAGAGAGATACCCCCACCATCAATGTGGTAGGACAACTATCTGACGTGATGATGGGGAAGGTGATATTTCCAAATTAGTTGGACCCTGGTAGTCGAGTTGTTGCTGTGCATATAGATGGTGTCATAGTCCCCAACACTCTGATTTATCCAGGGGATGCCATCAATATCATGACCAAGGAAACTATGTTGAAACTTAATCTCCAAGGGACTTTGAGGAAAACTACAATAGTTATGCAACTTGCAGATCGGTCCACAGTAACTCTGGAAGTAATTATTGAGGATATTATGGTTACCATTGACTCTTGGGAGTATCCTACAGATTTCCTAGTCCTGCAACCAAAAACGAAGTTTAATGGTTATCCCCTCATCTTAGGGAGACCTTGGTTAGCCATTGCAGATTCTTATATTAGTTGTCGGGCTGGAAACATGAATTTAAAAAATGGGCCTTTGTCTAAACAGCTAGTGTTATATCCTCCAACCCAACCTTCCATCGATCATGATCTCCCTATATGGTTCGAGGATGAAGAAGATGAGTTATATGACACTGCCCCTATGTGTACCATAGATTTTATTCTTAGACTGGGGGCAACTTGATGAAGATGAACTCATTGACCATGCCATTCAAAACCAGTCCTCCACTAACATTCCTCTCAAAACCCTAGACAAAGAGTCTGAAAGCCAACCTTGGATGGGAGTGCACTCAGTTGAGTCAACCTCTGAAGCCACGAAGGCTATTGATTTTGGCCCATCTAGATCTTTGAAAATCAACCCAAACCTCTCAAATGAAGAAGAGAAGTAGCTATGCCAGATTTTGAAAGAAAATATTGACGCAGGAATATAGGTAGACCCGAACAAAATCACTATCATCAAAAGGGTACATGCTCCTCAAAATCAGAAAGATGTCAGGAGTTTCTTAGGCTTAGCTGGTTACTATAGAAGATTCATCAAAGATTTCAGCAAGATGGCTTCACTGTTATTTGGGTTATTGGCCAAGGATTCCGAGTTTATTTGGTCTGGTCCTTGTCAATAGGATTTCAAGATCATTAAGGGAAAGTTGAATACTGCCCCTATAATTCGAGGTCCAAATTGGACTTTGCCTTTCCACATCCACACTGATGCATCCTACAAAGCTGAAGGGGCAGCATTAGGAAAATTAGAGGACAAAATCCCTTATGCCATTTATTTCATTAGCAAGAACTTGTCCAAGGCTGAGTTGAATTATATTGTTACTCAGAAGGAGATGTTAGCCATTTTCCATGCTTTGAACAAATTCAGGAATTATGTAACTGGATATCAAACCTTTTTTCACACTTACCATGTAGCCATCAAGTATTTAATGAACAAACTAGATGTCAACGCTAGAATAATTAGATGGTTGTTACTTTTTCAACAATTTGATTTGACTATTGTTGATAAACCTGGAAAGGAGAATGTTGTTGCAGATTTTTTTTTCCAGGTTAGCTCTTCCTGTAGGTGAAGAAGGAATGGTGGATGACCAGCTGTCAAATGAGAATCTCTTTTCTATATCAGCACTCTCACCATGGTTTGCTGATATAGCCAACTACTTGGTTGCTGGGAGACTCCCTCCTAATCTTTCATTCAGGGAGAGGAGAAGAATCATTAGAAAAAGTGCCCCTTTCACATGGATTGGGGGAAACCTTTTCAAGTTAGGCCCTGATCAAATCCTAAGGAGATGTGTGAGGGAGGAATAATTTTTTGATATCCTCTTTGCATGTCATAAAAACCAATGTGGAGGCCACTTTGCTGCAAAGAGAAATGCTTACAAATTTTTGCAGGCAGGGTACTGTTGGCCTACCCTTCACCAAGATTCCAGAAGATACACCAAAAAGTGTGACCAGTGCCAAAAGATGGGGAAACCCACGGAAAGGGATGAGATGACTTCGCACCCTCAAGTGGCTCTTGAGCCATTTGAGAAGTGGGGCATGGAATTTGTTGGACCTATCGATACACCATGTTAGGGTACTATAATAATAGGTTTCATAATTTTGAATTGCTATGTTAAAATCATGTAATATTGTACATACTTTTGCTTTCTGCAAATGTTTTCCCATATTTGAAAAAAAAAATGAAAAGAGGGTAAAGTCCTAAAAGAAAAATCAAAGGACCAAAAGATACAAGATCAAGAAAGAATATCAAGTATGAAACCCCACAAAAAGAGATAAAAATAAGATCATGAAAGTGTTACACATTCAAATGCCACTACTATTAGTTTACTTTTGCAAATAAGATTGTGTGTAGCCTATCTAAAATTCCACAATCCATGATAATCATACAGTTTAATCTTGATTATTCATGCTTTAAATTTCATGTTGATAGTTAGAGAATAAAGATCTAGCCAAACTGTTTAATCTTGGAAGATCAGTAGTTAGGTAGAAAATAAATAATGAGCTCATCAGTTTAATCTGAGCCATTGGAAGTCATAAGGTTAGAATTAGATTACTTTGCTTATTAAAAGAAAAATAAAAGGGTCTGCAAGCTCAAATGCACCCAATGAAGAAAATAAAAATGTTAGGATAAAATAAGGGTAGGTAGATCAATTTCACAAGCATTGGAAAGCGTCATTTTGGTTTGTCTCATTCCACTAAGATCATTTCTAACATTTTCCCCTTTCCCTAGTTCAAAACTCATTCCCTTTACTAACTCCCATTTTTTCAAATTAAACAATGCAAAAACCCTCCTTTTTCATAGTTTTAAATGGTTGAAATATCATTGGGCCCCATTTCATTTATCATTCCCAATATTATTTTTAAACCCCTTGCATAATGTATTTCTAATACCCCGCTCTCATATTTCCTAAACCCTTTTAACTTATAATTTCTTGACTGCCCCCATATATTATTTATAGCATATAGTTTATAATTTCGCTGCTTTATATTATAAATCCCTATATTAATCCTGATATCCTTTTATAATTAACCCTTTGTATATATCCCTTACCCATTTACATATCACTCCCTGATCCATTTATATTAAACCTTAGTGTATTTAATTCCCGACCCCACCACATTTAAATAGAATTTAACGAAAAATGATAACCGTTCGATCTCCTTTATTAAATCAAACGCCCCCTGCACCATTTCGCAATTTCAAAGGTCCATTGTTTAAATTTGAGGGAGGGTTGTGCGATAAACCACTAACCGCTCTTCCTTTGTGCGATAAACTGCCAACCCGTTTTCGCATTACGGTAAACCACTGATGTTTGAAGTCAAAACCACCTGTCCTCTTGCTTGCTATACGGTAAAAACCATCAATGCGATAATTACATTCCTGCGTCTTATGATAAAACCCCGCTTTACCCATTCTCAGTTGACAGCCATTGACAACCAGATTAAACCTTATATCCAGAATTCGGTTTCATTCCACAGAATCCCAGTTCCTTTATTCCATATCACATCCCTGCAAAAAATCTGTGTTTTAATTTAAAAATTATTTCTATTTTGCAGGTTATTAAAATAGAAGCTTGGAGAAACAATTTTTATAATAGTTAAAAACCTGTTTCTTCCAGACTATCAAGAAATGAATTCAAATGGTTTTCCTCAACAAGAAGATTCCAGGTAATAGAGCAGAAATAAATCATTTACATAGAGGCAATGATTATTAAAAGAGATAAAAACATTTACCTCAACAACAATAGATTTACATTTTTACATGAAGTCAAACAGATCTTTTAGTAAAATACAATTTTACTAAAAGTCATAAAAGTAGGATGAAATAAAGATTCAGATGACATGGTAGAGTTAAAGGGCAGCCAACATGAAAGACAGTTAAAGAGCATACAGATAAAGCAAAGTCATGTCAAAGTGAAGATAGATGAAAAACAGAGGAAGAAGACAACGTAAGAGACAAGTCAAAAAAATATCAAAGAAACAAACAGATAAACAAACAATCAGAAAATCGGTACTAGCTTTCAATCAGTTGAAAGGTGTCACTACCTTTTAGCATTTAGATATTTTATTTCTTAGAATAAATCCTGATTAGTTAAACAAGATATTTAATATTAGTTTTTGTATAAATACTTCAGTCATTCGAAGTATTGTGGTGCATGGATTGTGGATTGCTAAACATTTCTATAGTTGTATTGATCTGAAACCTTAGGGTGATTGTACCATTTTCAAGTCAGTAGACTTGATTGAGCAATAAAGGCATTATATTACAGGATTCATATGATGGGCCACTTCAGTGAAGTACTTTCAATTTTTCTTTGTTATTTTATGAAGTTTTTCACATACTTGCATGTTTTATGAACCTAAATGTATAACAGGAATTTTATTTCAGAACTTGATTAAAAACACTCTATCTTGAATTGTTATTTCATTTTCATTTTTTCTTCTGATATCCAGAGTAGGGAATTCTTAATTTCTCCCTAGTTTTGATTGACCTCTGTCATTTCCCTCATTATCCGAATACGAGAATCCTTAATTGATCCCTCATCCCGATTGAAACCATTTCATCATCCAACCTAAAGATCTGAATCAACTTAGCTACCTTGCCCTGTGAATACTTTCCTTTAGAACTTGATCCTGCTTTTGTTGCTTGATAAATTGACTCCATTAGCCTAATGGAGAACAAACCAGCATCTATCCATCTGAATTAGTGATTCCACCACCAAACGAAACCAAAATCAAAATCAATCAATCTTACATAACTAGCCTAAAATCAACTAAAAACAACAAAGTTAAATCATATAGAGAGAGCCGTCTTTGAGCATTAGGAAGGCTAGATTCTAAGCTTAAAAGTAGGTTTGTGGTTACCTCAGTGAGTTGTTTCCTTAGGCTTGAGAAATTACTGAGTGATAACATATTGGTGACCATACTGGAGAGAATACTAATCTATTTCTTTAGAAAAATTATACAAGAATTAGATCTGATCTATGATGGTGGACAATGATCAGACACACAAAGGTTAAAATCATCCACTTGGTGACTCCAACTCCAAATCAATTTTAAAATCAAGACTCCAATGGAGAAATGAACCTGGAAGAACATCATGGGAATATCAGGTTTTCAACTTGGATCTTAATCCAAGACATTATGTTCTTTCTTATCAATAAATTTTTTCAATATATATTGTATTCTAGTAATGATCTTAGATTAATATTTGCTTATTTTCCTTTGAAAATTGTAAATATAAAAAGTTCTTATCCATTTGAGCAACTTTCTTCTGAAACTTATAATGATCATCTTCTGATTGAGAAGCCTCAAGCAATCAAGACTAATCTTACAATCCCTGTATATATTCTTGTACCTTGTAAAGTTCCTAATAGATATAAGCCCCTCACCTTACCTCATATACTCCATGATTTCCCTCATAATTATTACATATATCTTCCCAAGTTAGATGGAGAAAAATGCTAATTTCACTACAGAAAAACATATTCAGGGTTTTGAGAATTATCTGGATCTATTTGAGATTGATGAAGACGATGTTAGAATCATACTTTTTTCTCTTTCTTTGCAGAGTAAAGTAAAGAGTTGGTTCAAAAGTCTGCCTATTGAAAGCATCTCAAATTTCCAACAGTTTGTCAAAATTTTCCTTGATAAATGGATAATCAAAGTAAATATTTTTAAGATCATAAAAGAATATAATCGGTTGAAAATATATCCACAATGAAACAATACAACAATTTTTTGATAGATTCAATCAAGTTTATTATTCAATACCATCAAATATCAGACCTCCTCCTTATTCAGCTCTCTTGCATTATCCAAAAGCATTTGATCCAGAAATAGAGTTTCAGTTAAGAGAAAGAGATCGTACAACACTTGAGAAGATGCAGAAAATGCAATTGATGTAGAAATTAATTTGCAAATTAGAAGGGAAAAGTTGAAAGCATAAGAAGAGAAGAAAAACATTACAGAAGAAAAACTTGACATTTTGGTAAGAAAAATAGAAGAAATGATTCAGAAGATCACCATGAAAGATGGATTTTTTGTTCATGATTACCATGACTCACTTATTGCAAGCAAAGAAGATGTTGCAGGCCATAAACATTTTCAAGCAAATTCTAATTACCATAGATCAGAAAATGGATTTACATATCAATATGTAGAAGAGCAGTCTGTTGATCTAATGTGTATGTTGGATGACATTCCTTATTTTACTAATTTGCCTAAGTATGATCAATATGATGATAATTATATTCTCCAAACTTGAACTAAGTTTATAGAGCAATCAATAGCTTGTTTGGGAAATGATGAAATTTAGTTTCAGAAATTTGAAAACAGTGATCAACTAATACAGATCCACCAAGAAAATGAGGAAGAAAGTGTAGAAAATTTTGTAATAAGTGAAAGCTCTTTTCCTCTCTGTTTTTCTTCATTTCATTTCATTAAAGAAAACTTTAAAGAAATCAATAATCAAAAGTCTTCAGGTATTGTTATTGACAACAAAGAAGACAAAGAAACTCTTGATCAAGACTCTTCAGTTTCACAATTACATTCATCAAATTTCATTGAAATACCTGATCAGATGACACAGGAAAGTTCTATACCATTATGTTTTGAATCATTTTAGTTTTTAAAGAACATTTGGTATAATATTTCTCAAGCAAAGGATGAAAAAAATGCAGAAATCTATGAAATTCCATTAAGATCCATATCCAATAGATTGCAACCATCCTCACAAGTTTTTCATGATCCAATAGCAAATGTGTTGTATGATAAATGCATTCAAAGCCTTTCTCCATTTATTAACTATGAGATTCAAAATCAAGATGATAAAGGTTACACCAGACAAACATTTTATTCACAAAGATTATTTGAAAATCAACAATTAATTTTGCAGGGAAATAATAGTTTAGTTTCATGGCATGAAGGCCATTCAGAATATATGTACAATGGATTGGATCAGTTTAACATCTGTACATACACCTTTGAAGATCCTTTTGTACAGTTTCTAGAGTCAACAAAGGAAATTGAGTATTTCCTTATCTTCACATTTGTTGACAAGTTTCTAATGGTTTGCAAAACTACAGTTTTGATAATCAACAAGAAAATGCAACAAAACCTATCAAAGTATATAATGCTTGAATGGTTACATTGGTTGTTTCATTTTACCTAAACAACAGTTGGAAAACTGATTAGAGTAAAGTAGGTACGATTTCAATTTTATTAAAGTCAGTTTTCAGCAACAAGGTTTTTGTTTTGTTTTTTGATTTTTGTTTTTGTTTTTTTGTTTTTGTTTTTTTTTGTTTTTTGTTTTTTGTTTTTTTGTGTGTCAGTTTTCAAGCAAGCGTTGAAATAAATTCATTAAGATTTAAAGCCAAGAAGAAGGCCCTAAGATCTTGATGATCAAGTAGTTTGGTTTGAAGGTTGCATCACATTTTAGTTCCAGATCAGATTTCAGTTTGCAGAAAAGGGTGTGATTTCAGTTCAAAATTTTCAGTCACAATGATTATACAACAAAGAGTATGCATGCTTGGGATTGACCCAATGGATCAGGCTACTAGTCGACGGTGTTCTTGACATCTCACAAGGAGATGCCATCCCCATGTGAAGCCACTGTTAGGGTCCTATAATAATGTTGCAGGAGCATCTTGCTTGATTTTCATTAAAATATTGTGTAATTAGGGGGTGATGTCTTTTTAATTATTTTATAAATTATTATACTCATTTTTTAAGAGAAAAATATCCGAGTGTGAGGTTTATTGTAAATATTCTCTTAATAAATTGAGGATATGAGTGGAATTGGTTTGGGTAGATATTTTAGGGATTAGGAATTCCTTAAATGGAACTTATCTGAGTCAAAGAAGGGATAAATATATTTTAGGATTTGGTTGAGATTTGTGTGGAGGAAATCATGGATTCAAATTGATCCATAATTATGTATAAATATGAAGCTTGTGTGAGGATGAAAAACAGGGAGGAATACAGAGAGTGATAGAGAGAAATGGTGTGAGAGTTCACGTGAAGGGCGAGAGCCGAGAGGCCCACAAATGTACTATTTGGGCAAATTGGTTTGAATCCGAATTTTCATGTGTTATTATATACCAATATTTTTTTGTTTATTGTTTGGATCTCTCTTCATATATATTTTTAGTTGAATCTACGTGATTTTAATGAATATTTTAGTGAGCATTTTGTAAAAAAAAGAATACACACTCTATTGTGCGCAAGGATATGTTTTGTGCAGAATCCCTGCATCATCTGGTATCAGAGTCCAAAGATCTAATTAATCCGTGCAGCTACGGATGAGAGATGAGTGCGTGGTAAATTCATTACTGGGCTGTGTTTTATTTGCTAGAAGCTAAATTCCTTGCTGGGTTGAGTTTTGTGTTGGGCCAAGACTATTTTCTGGAAAACGAATAAAATTTCCAGAAGGTCGAAATATTTTGCTAAATGTGAGTTAGAGGAAGCACTGAGGCAAGTGTTGGGTGTTGAAGCATGTGCTAGGAACTGTTGTGGATAGCCTCGGGGACTCTCTCCTCATATTTTTAAATTTCATTCATATTTTGTTTGCCATTATTTTCTACTTGGTATGAGAGTTGAATGTGAACCTGTGGAAGATGTGGAAGGGTCTGAGAATAGGCACGTCAATATGTGTTGTGAAGAGGTGCTTTCATAGCCTATGTGTGTGCTCTACGCAACGGAAATGATGGAGCATCCTGCATGTTTATTTGTGGTGTCACTATCTACCTACAACTTCGGTGGTGCTTGTAGCTAAGGGGCCGAAGTCTGTAACTGAGATCGAAGACAACCTCCAGTGTAGAGTGGTGTTGTGGATCTGGAGTTTGCTATTCATGCCTCTGCGTGAGGGAAACATTGCAACATGGAGCGATATGTTGACAATGATTTTCGTTCTTTGGAATCCAGTTTTGATCGGATTTAAGTGAATTGATTTGGATCCGAAGTACTCCAATGAAGAATGTGAAGGAGAGGGAAAGAACATGGCGCCTGTTTGCGTGAGGATTGTTAAGGTAGTGGAAGTGTGTAGTGTGGGGAGTGGATGTGTGGTGTGCAGTGATCAATTTGTAGTGTTTGATCAACATTCAAACAACGTCGCTCAGTGAAAGCAGCACTGTGGTGCCTGAATCTAACAGGATTGTGTTTTTTTTAGGAGTTGGGAGTAGTCTATTCATTATTAAATTTGTGTAGGCCACCATCTATATCATATCAGAAGCATTGGATCATGATCCCACCGTCGTTGAGAAATACCATGAGTGATATGTGCAGTGGCTACATGGGGTGCAACAGTGAAGAACAATGAAGTTTATCGTGGAATTTGTTTTCGATAGACCATCGCTTCCCCTCGCTGAGACTAGATACATTGACAATGAATATCCTTACAAAATTTTATTTAAAGGAGGAGGTAGCTTCCAGTGAAGTGAGCGGCATGAAGAAAGCTACATCGGTAATGCTAAGCCCTCGCCTAAACTCCCTGTCAAATTTGGGAATAACAAGCAGCGTTGAGTCACACACAAAACTGCGGGTTGTCTGGTGAAAGCTGCAGAAACATGCCTGTACTCATTCTCAGAGAAGCCTACCAAAAGTGAATTTGGTCACGGTATAAGTTTCTCTCATAAAACTAGGCTTCGAAATTTTCGTGGCCGGAGACAATAAGATAATATCTCATTATCTGACACTACAAGGAATTGGACAACCTTGTCTATAGCCAGCCAACAATTGTTTTTATCCGAGAAAAAGGTACAAAATTATAACATGTGAAGGTGGAAATGTATTATTTTTAAATTGGTCATGTAAATTGAGAATAGTGTGATTGTGAAAGAAAGCTTGGGAAGTTTCTCTATGTTGAAGTAATGTTTGAAAAAGTGCCATCAATATCATTAGTATCATGGATAAGATTTGGTACAGTGATGCCATTCTCTTTGTTATTTTGACAAATATTTTGATAATATTTTGTACTGCTATATATATTGATGCTTCAGAAGAAGAGCTGTAGTGTGGAAGCTCAAGAAATATCGGTGGGCATGCTATGAAGGTGATAAGTCAAATGAGTTTTTATGTTATTTAAATAACGTAAAATGGATGTGTAATTCAAGTAGAGAAGAATATTGCTTAAGGCCATATACACTTTGAGTGTTTCACCAAAATTCATGAGTGGGAAGAGAGGTATTTTAAGAGAGATAATGAGTAAAAAAATCATGATTGATCATTGCTTGTAGCACATGTGAAAGTGTTCACATTGTTCTGTCCCGAAGATAGTGTAGTTGGTGTTTGTTGCTGCCAAAGAAATGTTGATGCCACCATGTTAAAAGAAAGTTTTGGAAAATTCATATGAAGGAATTGTTTTTGTGCATTGAAGAGAGACGGTGTTGCATGAGAACCGTCACTACAAAGAAGGAGCTGCATGGAAGTACAGGGAAACTATTTGCACTAAGAGGATGAGCGTGTTGAAGAGGTTATGGTATGAAGGGAATGCAAATATTCAAAGTGATAAGAACGACACAGAAGAGTGAAATACAGAGAGTTGAAATTGCAAAGAAAAGGTTTATTAAATAACCTTGAAGGGAGCGTAAGGTATGAAATTTCATTTTAAAGAGGTATTTTAAATGTTGGAAATTAAATAATTTATTTTATTTTCATCATAAAATAAATCTTTGGAAAAGCGGATTGCATTTCAATTTAAAGGATAAAGTATCATGTGAGTAAAAGAAAGTGATAAAGAGAGATGATGTAATTAGAGGCTTATGATATTTTCATAAGAATGGAGTTAAGAAAGAACTGGTAGAGTGGAGTATGCAAGATAATTGAGAGAGTGAATATTTTGCATCATGAATATGTATTAAGGGTGGATGTTCATTAGTATGTTGTATAACTTGAATTAGAGTCAAAATATCCACTATTGTAATTATTGGGTCAAGCCTTGAAGTCAAATCAGATGTTAAGGTCAAATGAAAATCTGGATAGCTTGAGTCAAGTTAAACCATTGAGTTATTGTACAAGAGGGTGTATTTTTCATCCAGGATGAAGAGTTGATGTAAATTCTGGAGTCAAAGAGTCATAAGCCAAGTCCTAGGTTTGAATGTAATTGGGTGCATGATTGGCGGAGCCCGACACCCAAAGAGTTTAGTCATTATAACACATGAAATACTGTAGTTGTTGTTTTATAGCAAAGAAGAGAAAAGAGGAGCCATAAATGATTCCAAGACAGAGAACTGCAAGAGTTCAAGCGCAAGAAGAGAGCTTGTATTGTTGGATGGCAAGTATGAAGGCTTGCTGAAAATGGGATTGAATGAAATACACAAGTGAACAAATGAAGTTCACAAAGGAGGATAAGATGACTGGTGTCAATCATTTAAGAGATTATGAGAAAGACCACAGTAGAAGAAAGAAAAAGAAAAATGCCAAGGAAAATGGCATATGGAAGCAGTTGACTGATGAAGAGTATGAGAGGGAGAAAGCTGAGATAGCAGTTCACCATGAGTTATTGATGGAATTGTTGTAGAGAAATAAGAAATACCAGAGACATGGTTGGACCATGAGGAAGAAAGTGAAGTGGCAGAGGCTACATGCAAAGAGGGAACAACAGGTAAACATACAGTTAACAGAAGAGCTGAGGAAACTCGAGCAGAGGATGAGTGTGAAATTGAGATGTGAAGAACTCAAAGAGGCTGAGTTGAAAATGGAAGTTTCCATTTATGGCCCAGAATAGGGTGAAATTCTGGGTGGAGAGATCAATGAGAAAGATCTCATGAACCATTGGAATAGTTCAGAATAATTGGAAGGTATGTTGACAATAGAAGCATATGAGGCTATGAAGCCTTGTATTTTTAAATTTCACAGTTTATGCATGTTTGCAGGATGTGTGGAAGATGGTGGACAATTTGGTGAAACTGTCATAGAGATGAATGAAACTCTTAAGGTGAAGTATGAAGGAGAATGCCTTTCAGAGGAGGAAGGTATTGATTTGCTGCAGCAGGAAGAAATCATAAATGAATTCTTTTTTGGTGTAAGACAACTAGTTGAAGTTGTTGTGGAGTAGAGGCATAATGAAAATGCCATAGTGATATTCCAAGGAGTTAAACAAATGAATTTTTTTAATGAAATTGATGACATAATTTTGCAATGTGATGATACAGAAAAAATGATAACTCAGGAGGATTGCCAGAAGAGGAATGAAACTGAGAATGAAGGTTGTGATGAAATGCTGAAAAGATTTCACATGGAAATAGAGTTCTTGGAACGATGGCTTAAGGAACCTGAAGGAGAGGTGAAACTTGCAGAACCTGATACAGAAGAGATTGCAGTTACCGTGCATGATAAGGATGAAATTTTCTAACATTTATAGAGTTGAGTGAATGTTTTAACTCTTCAAATAATAATGTGGTTATAAATACAGAAGGCAACATTAATAAATATTATGTTGAAATCAGAGAAATTGAGCAGAAAGTATTTGAAGATGAGATGAAAAATCAGGAGCAACAAGAAAGTTATGTCCTTAGAGACATAAAGGAAACAAAAGTATTGATCCAGCAGGATAAAGATAAAATCAACCAGCAATCCAAAAGAAGATTTACTGAAATCCAGAAGGTCTATGATGGGAGATTGGTGCTTGAAGCATCAAACGAGGCCAAAAGGTCTTGTATTTTTAAAACTAATAATTTGTTGATGAATGCAAGTACAACACCGGATGAGAAATTTATTACTATAGGAGCAGTCAATGACTATAGTTGTGATCAAGGAGAAATTCTTGATTATTCTTCACTTCATAAAATTGAGTGTTCAGCGCAATTGGAGACGAAAGCATTAGACAAAGAGGAATTACTCCAAGGAATTGGCGAAAGAAATTGTGGTAAAGGCCGATGGATTCCGGTTGACAGAAAGAGTGATGTTGGTGATGCTGATGTAAAGCTAGTTTGAGATTCTTTCAAAGTTTGGAGACCAGGAGAATGGGTATCGACGTTTCTACACAAGTTTGTAATTCCCGAAATAAATATGATGTGGTATGGAAAAGCGAGAGTTACATTCAATAGTGTTTTGAAAACACTATTTTGGGAATTCAGTGCAGAATTACAAAATGGAGTTGATACTTTAAAAGACCAACAATAGAACAGAGTTTGGAATCCTGGAGGGAACAAGTCCTCGAGACTTGTGGCTGTCGCATTATTACAGAAAAGTGGCAGACCTCATAGATAGGAGTCTATGGAAACTTATCTACATGGGGAGTCTGATGTAGGAGCATCCTGCTTGATTTTCATTAAAATATTGTGTAATTAGGGGGTGATGTCTTTTTAATTATTTTATAAATTATTATACTCATTTTTTAAGAGAAAAATATCTGAGTGTGAGGTTTATTGTAAATATTCTCTTAATAAATTGAGGATATGAGTGGAATTGGTTTGGGTAGATATTTTAGGGATTAGGATTTCCTTAAATGGAACTTAGTTGAGTCAAAGAATGGATAAATATATTCTAGGATTTGGTTGAGATTTGTGTGGAGGAAATCATGGATTCAAATTGATCCATAATTATGTATAAATATGAAGCTTGTGTGAGGATTAAAAATAGGGAGGAATACAGAGAATGATAGAGAGAAATGGTGTGAGAGTTCACATGAAGGGCGAGAGCCGAGAGGCCCACAAATGTAATATTTGGGCAAAGTGGTTTGAATTTGAATTTTCCTGTGTTATTATATAACAATATTTTTTGTTTATTGTTTGGCTCTCTCTTCATATATATTTTTTGTTGAATCTACGTGATTTTAATGAAGATTTTAGTGAACATTTCATAAAAAAAATAATACACACTCTATTGTGTGAAAGGATATGTTTTGTGCAGAATCCCTGCATCAAATAATAGGATTCATAATTTTGAATTGCTATGTTAAAATCTTGTAATATTGTACATACCTTTGCTTTCTGCAAATGTTTTCCCATATTAAAAAAAAATGAAAAGAGGGTAAGCTCCTAAAAGAACAATCAAGGGACCAAAAGAAACAAGATCAAGAAAGAATATCAAGTATGAACCCCACAAAATGAGATAAAAATAAGATCATGAAAGTGTTGCACATTCAAATGCCACTACTATTAGTTTACTTTTGCAAATAAGATTGTGTGCAGCTTGTCCAAAATGCCACAATCCATGATAATCATACAGTTTAATCTTGATTATTCATGCTTTAAATATCATGTTGATAGTTAGAGAATAAAGATCTAGCCAAACTCTTTAATCTTGGCACATCAATAGTTAGGTAGAAAATAAATAATGAGCTCATCAGTTTAATCTGAGCCATTGGAAGTCATAACGTTAGAATTAGATTACTTTGCTTATTAAAAGAAAAATAAAAGGGTCTGCAAGCTCAAATGCGCCCAATGAAGAAAATAAATATGTTAGGATAAAAGAAGGGTAGGTAGATTACTTTCACAAGAATTGGAATGCATCATTTTGGTTTGTCTCATTCCACTAAGATCATTTCTAACATTTTCCCCTTTCCCTAGTTCAAAACTCATTCCCTTTACTAACTCCCATTTTTTCAAATTAAACAATGCAAAAACCCTCCTTTTGGATAGTTTTAAATAGTTGAAATATCATTGGGCCCCATTTAATTTATCATTCCCAATATTATTTTTAAACCCCTTGCATAATGTATTTCTAATACCCCGCTATCATATTTCCCAAACCCTTTTAACCTATATTTTCTCGATTGCCCCCATATATTATTTATAACATATTGTATATAACCTATCTGTTTTATATTATAAATCCCTATATTAATCCCGATCCCATTTTATAATTAACCCTTTGTATATATCCCTTACTCATTTACATATCACTCCATAATCCATTTATATTAAACCTCCGCGTATTTAATTCCCAACCCCACCACATTTAAATTGAATTTCACGACAAATGATAACTGTCTGATCTCCTTTATTAAATCAAACGGCTCCTGCACCATTTTGCAATTTCAAATGTCCACTGTTTAAATATGAGGGAGGGTTGCAAAATGAGTGGTTTTGCACTACAATGCGGCACTTCCACACCTCATCGCACGACTCATTCAAAAACCACTAACCTCTATTCCTCTGTGCGATAAACCGCCAACCAGTTTTCGCATTACTATAAACCACTGATATTTGAAGTTAAAACCACTTGTCTGCTTGCTTGCTATATGGTAAAAACCATCAATGCGATTATTCCATTCCCGTGTCTTATGATAAAACCCCGCTTTACCCATTCTCAGTTGACAACCATTGACAACCATATTAAGCCTTATATCCAGAATTCGGTTTCATTCCACAGAATCCCAGTTCCTTTAAGCCATATCGCATCCCTGCAAAAAAGCTGTGTTTTAAATAAAAAATTATTTCTATTTTGCAGGTTATTAAAACAGAAGCTTGGAGAAACATTTTTTATACTAGTTAAAAACTTGTTTCTTCCAGACTATCAAGAAATGAATTCAAATGGTTTTCCTCAACAAGAAGATTCTAGGTAACAGAGCAGAAAGAAATCAATTACACAGAGGCAATAATTATTAAAAGAGATAAAAACATTTACCTCAACAACATCAGATTTACATTTTTACATGAAGTCAAATAGATCTTTTAGTAAAATCCAATTTTACTAAAAGTCATAAAAGCAGGATGAAAATAAAGATTCAGATGAAAAGGCAGAGTGAAAGAGCAGTCAATGTGAAAGAAAATTAAAGAGCATACAGATAAAGTAAAGTCATGTCAAAGTGAAGATAGATGAAAAATAGAGGAAGAAGACAACGCAAGGGACAAGTCAACAAAAGATCAAAGAAACAAACATATAAACAAACAATCAAAAAATCAGTACCAACTTTCAATCAGTTGAAAGGTGTCACTAACTTTTAGCATTTAGATATTTTATTTCCTAGAATAAATTCTGATTAGTTAAACAAGATATTTAATACTAGTTTTTGTATAAATACTTCAGTCATTCGAAGTATTGTGGTGCGTGGTGCGTGGATTGCTAAACATTTCTATAGTTGTATTGATCTGAAACCTGAGGGTGACTGTATCATTTTCAAGTTAGCAGACTGGATTGAGAAATAAAGGCATTATATTACAGGATTCATGTGTTGGGCCACTTTAGTGAAGTAATTTCAATTGTTCTTTTTTATTTTCGGAAGTTTTTCACATACTTGCATGTTTTCTGAATCTAAATGTATAATAGGAATATTATTTCAGAACTTGTTTAAAACCACTCTGTCATGAACTGTTATTTCATTTTGATGTTTTCTTCTGATATCCAGAGTAGGGAATTCTTAATTTCTCCCTAGTTTCGATTGACCTCTGTCATTTCCCTCATTATCTGGATATGAGAATCCTTAATTGCTCTCTCATCCAGATTGAAGCCATTTCATCATCCGGCCAAAAGATCTGAATCAACTTAGCTACCTTTCCTTGTGAATACATTCCTTTAGAACTTGATCTTGCTTCTGTTGCTTGATACATTGAATCCATTATCCCAATGGAAAATAGACCAGCATCTATCCATCTGAATTAGTGATTCCACCACCAAACCAAACCAAAATCAAAATTGTTGGCTTGAGGGGTCCTGACCTATGTTTAGAGGTTAAGGCTCTCCAACAAACCCCTATACTACCAGCCCTTTCGACAATGGCCTACTTTCGCAGGCTAAGGTCTCACCCGAAGTAGTATGGGAGGGTGCTGGAACCAGGCTTCTGCACCCTGGTAGAGAGTAGGTAATTTAAGGCAGATTTGCGTTGCAACTTATTAGGTTTGCACAAAATGAGCCTATTCACAGATCTTTAACAATATAATCTGTACATAACCATAGCAAATCCACTATCACTAATAGATCTAATTAATACATTCGCATCCACGTTCTCATCAACAAATACCATCACAAAATATTACAATCGCAACTAATTCTTAGATCACAGGTACATTCGCAGCTCAAATAAATATCACAGATGCACTTCAGTAATAAACACGATCAATCCAGATACCATGAAGATACTTTAAATATATTCTGCATTCATTAGTATCCAAAAACCAAGTATAACAAAAAACACAACCCGCGCACACAGCCTAGCTGGGTCCGCACACAACTAGCAGGAGTCCTTACCCAAAACAACCCTAACAGATCTTAACAATTCACATGTAGCATCAATATTATGTCTTTCTTACCTACTAGACCCAACTATATTATCTATTTATAATGTCGTAGCCTTTTCTATTTGATGGTCCGCAAACCATGGTTTGCGGACCCTAGAGCTACCCTTTAACCCATTACAAAACATTAGGGGCTTTGAACCACCCCAAAATCCTGACGCAAGACCGACTATTAATTTTTTTTATAAAAAACGTAGGTTTGGGAACCCCGTTCCAACAGGCCCCCAACACAATCTTTTGACTCGTCTTGAGTCACAGCGGCCGTGGGGTTTGCATCTTTGCTTGAAGCTGCTTGATCACATCAACCAAAGGGGGAAGTACTCCTTCACTCTGCGCAGAAAAGTTCTATGCAATATCCACCAGCTTCTGCAAAGTTAGGCCTTCTGTAGCAGTAGTGACACTTTCCAAGGTATGGTTCAGTTGCTTAATTGCAAAATCCACTTCCTGAGAGAGCTCGAGGGCTTCATCCGCCCATGGCTTAAGGTGGTTACTAAGAACCTTATTTTTGTGGAAAAGCTCTTTGGAATCATCTCTAAGTGCATGGCTGGTACGTAGTCGTGCCAGACGTTGAGCAGAGACCAGTGTGGGCATGGTAGCTTCCATCTGCTCGAACTCTTCTTCCTTCTGGTGCAACTCTTGGGTGATTTCACACAGGAGAGGATCGCGCAGCACCTTAGACCACATCTGCATAGCTATCTCCAACAATTCTGTGCCCTGAGCGATTTGAGCTGTAATGGAATTGGTGGCCTCTGTGACCAGCGCGACTCGCTGGGCTCTTACCTCAGGTGGAGTTTCTGGCTGCAATTTGGTCTGCAAGGCAGCAATATTCTGCTCCATCTCTAATTTGATAGTCTGAATCTCAGTCCTGGATGCCTTTAGGGCTACAAAAAGTCCTTCAATATTGGCCTGGGGGGTAGCAGAAGCCAGTATATCCTTGGTCACATCTGCGCAGAGCCTGCTGATGAGACGTTCCAACTCAATCTGCTGCGTGGCGGTAAGGGTGCATGCAACCTGCGCCTGGGACACCTCGGCAGTTTTCTCCACGATCATCTGCTCAGTTGTACTGAGCTGCTGGTGCACCTGTCAGTCTCTGTGTTGAATCTCCTCGAAAAGGGATGCATGGAGGGCCTGTAGTGGTTCATGTGGAAGTCGAGATAAATCCAATTATACCTCTACGCAGGCATGGACTTGTGCTCCTAAGGCAGGCAGGCTCAGAATGAATGCTACGCCTAGCGGGGGGTAGAGGTGGCTTTCAGTTGTGATGATCAATTCACTGCTAGTTGTTGGGGGCGGCCTCATTTAAATCATGCTTGTCTGGAGGGTGTCGGTTTTGAGCTATAGAGCTCGGAGCTCAAACTGGAGTGTAGCTATTGTGGCCTTCTGCTACTCTTCCAAAACCAGCCATTTATCTTCCAAGGCAAGGGTGACTGCATCTGCGATCTGCTCGAGGTCTTCCTCTGTCAGAGTAATTTCAGTCTCCCAACCTGACCTTGTAGTACGTTGTTTCTTTCATTGGCCTTTAAGAGGGTCGATAGTCCACTTCGTACCACATGGGGAGTCAACACCCTATGCATCCAGACCCTCTGTGTCAAGATCCTGCTGTGAATCCTACTCCACACCCTTCTCAATGTCCTTGTCATGTCCTTCTGTCTCTTTGGTGGTATCTGGCGGGGTGGTTTTCTTGGCACTCGTACCTGCGGTATCAGTTGTACCTGATTTGAAGCCCAGTTTCCAGTGTGGTGGCCAATTGGAAATGAGGCGGTTGATTTCCTCATCAGCGACCATATATGGCAGTGATACCCACGCTGGATCTTTACAGCCCCGAATCTGCACATTGTGCATCGTGACCTGGAACGCTGCGATGATCTTATACTTGTCATAGATCGCTGGTGACAAGCATGGCTGAGAGTGGATTGCTGTTGCAATCCCGCTATGAAATAGGACCTAGAAGACCTTATTATCCTCAATGCGCTACTTATCCTTTGAATCCCACAGATTCGCATACCGCGCCCCTTCGCACATATCCGGATCGAGCTCAGGGAGGATCGAGTCTTCTGGGGCTTCCCATGCGACCAACGCGATGAGGAGAAACAACCAAGAGTAGCAGAATGCGTAGATCCAGGGCCGTAAGGATCCAACATGGGTATCACTGCCATATATGGTCGTTGACGAGGAAATCGACCACCTCATTGCCACTTGGCCACCACACTAGAAACTGGGCTTCAAATCAAGTACAGTTGATACCGCAGGTATGACTGCCAAGAAAACCCCCCCACCGGATATCGCCAAAGAGACAAAAGGACATGGCAAGGATGCTGAGAAGGGTGCGAAGCAGGATTCGCAGCAGGATCTTGACACAAAGAGTCTGGATGTGCAGGGTGTTGAATCCTCGCATGGTACGAAGCATACTTCCAACCCTCTTAAAGGCTAACGAAAGAAAGAATGAGCTAAAAGGCTGAGTCGGAAGACTAAAATTAATCTAACAGAGGAAGACATGGAGCAGATCGCAAATGCAGTCACCCTCACCTCAGAAGATAAATGGGGTACTTCGAAGGCTCTAACAAACCTAAGAGCGGACGACAAAGTTAAACCATTCCTACAAGCATGTATGAAGTTGCTACGTAACTAGAAGGCAGTGGAAAATATTCAAACACTGATAGACAGTTGTGCAAAGAGAATCGACCCTCCTAGAGAGGTTAGAGATGTTCACAAACTGTACAAGAACAATAAGCGCATTGTACGGGAGATACGGCTAACAGCGCAGATCGATGACTATGAAATGGATCAGGTCATCTTAGATCTGGGATCATATGCGAATGTACTGCCCAAGAAAACATGGTAGCAGATGGGAGAACCTAAGCTGGAATGGTCTACTATACAACTGTGCATGGCTAACCAACATAAAATCATACCATTGGTGAGGCTGTCAAATATTATGGTAGATATCGCAGGAGTTAAGGTGCGTGTAGATTTTGAAGTAATTCAGATTGTGGAATATGCAGACCCTTATCCTGCACTCTTGGGACTAGATTGGGCAATAGACATGGGAGACATTATCAACTTGAAGAAAACGAGCATGGTTTTTGAGAATGAGGGTACAAGAGTGATAGTACCTCTAGACCCTGCAGAAGGATAACGGTATATAGAACTAGTGCCCGAAGAAGACGACATGGATCACATTTATAAACTACCCGCCCCGGATGAGGATTGGATTAATCCTACAACTGATGGTGTGCTTTGTGTTAGTCATCAGTAATTTTTTGCTATTTTGTAGATGACTAAATACTTGTACTATATTTCTAAAAAAAAAAATTCATGAATATTTTGAGTTTTAGAAATCTCACTGCCTTCATTATCCTTAAGATAAAATTTTCACTATTTTACTATCCTATCACGTCATGGTCAACCCATCACTCCCAGAAGACCCATCATGGGCTCATGACACTAATTTTCTCTATGTTTTCCACCTCTAACCTTAGCACTTTGTTTTGACTTGCCTAACCCTTCCACTTGCAACCTAGGATCACCAAGCAACCTACTCATTATTGTGTTTCCCTGATACATCAAGCATTGATGGTCTCAAAAATATCTCTGTAGGCTCTTTAGATAAATCAAGTACATTGGATTTTGGATCTTCAATACATCAAATTGTCAAAAACCCTATTTTCTATACTTGAAGACCTCAAAGCCAAGCTTTCAGTCAAAGACAAGCCCAAAGAGCCTCCAACTAGGTCATTTAGGGTTTCATAGGTTGTAGGATTGTTTTGGTGTTCTAAATCACTGTTTTACATATGCCAAGAAGCTGAACTAAGTATGAAATAAAGTCAGCATATGATTGTCCAAAGTAGGTCAAAGGTCTCCAAGGAAGGCTTCCTTGATCAAGCACAAATTTTGCAAAAGACAGCTGTCCATGTTGACATTTCTGTAGGAGTGGCAAGGTGGCTATCATCAGAAAAAAAGGTAAGGTAAGAGGCCTGCCCCTCATTGAAAGATACACTCAAGAAAGAAGAAAGAGAAGCATGCCTATGTTCAAAGAGAATTAGGGTTTTAGGATTGATTGGCTAAACAGTGTTGCCAAGCAAGAAGCCAATGCAGAAACCATAAGGACAGAGGCACATCAGCACAAACAAGCATGAATTGAAGATTTTTAGAAGTTATAAATGAAAAAGGGAAAAGGGTGAGGTGAACTGGATAGAAATGAATGAACTTGAAAGGGCTATAAAGAACTTAGAAGACAACACTGAAAATTCTTCTCTAACAGCCCAAAAGCCAAGGGTTTTGGTAAGATAATCAAAGAAGGTGACAGGAAAGTTTGGACTCGATGATAGCATGAAAGTTTTCCTAAGAATATCACTACCTACAAACATTCCAAACTCATTTCAAGGGGTCTGTCATGATAAAGATAGGAAAAGAGGGTTAAATGAAGACTATGAACCTCCATGATGACAACATGCAGAAGGTTTGAAAAGGATATTAGAAGGTGACCTCCATGATTTGCCAAGTTAAAAATGCTTCACTGCCTCAAAGGAAAAATGCAAAGAGTATCAGTGTGAGGAAGGTCAAGTCTTCAAGTGCAGTCATTTGCCCTAAAAATATTAGACAAAGTGGCCTTTTGAGTTTCATTTATTGATATAAAAAGGTATAAAAGGCCTTCTTTATCTTATTCCCATCTCATTTTTCCGTTGCAAAGAGCAACAAAGCATCCAAGGAGAATTTTTTTGAGTTATGGTCAGTTTCTGGGCCAAGTTACTAGCGCTGCGCATAGAACCTGGCGCTACGATCACATACCCTAGCGCTACGCTCACAGACCCTGGCGCTGCGCATAGGAAAGTTTCCACAGTGTAAAAATACACTGCACTTCGTTCACAGGAGGAGGTGTTGCGTTTACAGTAGGGCACTAAGCGTAGACCCAGTTTTCCTGACAAAGACCCAACCCGCCCAGAACCAGTTTGGCGCTGACCCAACTGGCCTAGTTTGCCCGACGCTACGTCCACAAACACCCGACAAGCATGGGAAGACCGACAGGCCTACATGAGGCATGAAATGCTGCACACAGAGGGTGACCCGATAGGCTCAGCACTGCGCATAGAGCCTGGCAGGTCTGCATGCAGGCAACACTCGCCCAGGAAGACCCAATTGGCCCAGGTTTCTGCCCGGCGCTAAGCTAATGCCAAAATCATCCAATTTGTAAAATATTTTCCAAAAGCTCAAGGAAAGCACCCTCGGTGATGATGATGAACAAATCGGTGACAGTGGGGATGATAAAATGAGTAACGATGAAGAGAATGATGAAGAGGCAAAGGCAGATGATGATGGAGAGACATAAACATATTATGAAGAAAAGAGCAGTGGGCTTGACAATGATGAAAATCAAAGAAAAAGACACCATGGATAAAAATGAAGCAAGTGATAAAAATGTAGAAGATAATGAAGCAAGCATAAGTGAAGTCTAAAACATTCATGACAGTCATGACAGTCATGACAGTCATAAAAATAGTAAAGGCAGTGACCCCCATAGTGACAAATATGATGAGAAAAATGAAGGCAACACAAAGGACCGTCCATAAGTCAATAGGGAAGTAAACAGTAAGGCTGATGATGAAAGTGATGAGTATGTTGACAGTGCAGAAAATGAAGAAAGGGCTGAAAATAGTCATTACATTCATAGTGACAATGAAGAAAGTGAGAAGGATGATAATGAAAATAAGGATCACAACCATGATAAAAACACTAACAAGACCATGATCACACCTTTTTCATTGGCATATCAAAGAAGCCCTCATTAAAATTCAAAACACTAAAAGGAGGAAAAGACCAAGTAAACATTGAAATATTGCCTCAAGATTTTCTATAGGCTTCTTAAACCCCATGAGGGAGACATCCACCAATTTTGAAGAAATTTGAACAAGTTTTTGTTTTTTGAGAATTTGGAGGCCTATAAGTGCAGCGCCACTGGCACTAAGATTTTCCCTCATGCATCATTAGAGGGAAAAATTTACATTTTTGGATTTCTCATGCCTATTACACTATTCTCACCAAATTTCAGAGCATTTGGAGCATTTTTGACCCCTCAAAAGGTCAAGAAACACCTCATTTTTCTCCATTCTGCCTCCTTTTCAGGCCCGACGCTGTGCTCAGAGCAGTGTTGGGAATTTGACTTTTTGGGCAGGTTAAAAACGCTAAATCAGAAAAACCAAAGGTATATCTGGAAAGAAGACTCATCAAGCTTTCCAACGGGCCATCACGGAGCAAAATCCGACATCGGGAAGGTCCCCAAAACTTGGCTGCAACAGGACCCATTTTGGCGCTGCGTTTATAGACAACACTGTGTGTTTTTGGCCAAAAGTCAACAAAACACACTCATTTATTGAAAAATCATATTTTAGTGTGTTTTGAGGTAGATCAATCTGGAATTAGGTGCTAGAAGTTATTTTGGAATTCATTTCATGAGATATTTTTTGCCTTGGGCCTTGCATGGTCTTTTGGGAATTTATGACATTTATGAGTGATTTTGACATTTTCCAATTCTATCCAGGGTTTTTTCCCTCCCTTGATAAGATAAATAGAGCATGAGGGTTTCATTGTAAATGTTGGCATTTTATGAGTTTTGAGAGAAATACATGGTTTTCTTGAGTTTGAAGAAGAAATTGGTCTTGTGGAGTTTCTTAATGGCTTGCTTTGATTAATGATGAAGGAGGATAGCCTGCAGGATCCCTGAGCTTGGTTATTAGTGAAGTGCTTCTCTTTCATGTTATTGTTTTCTTATGTTTTCATTATATTTCCATCCTTCTATGTTGCATTAGAACAAAAGATTATAGGCTAAGAAATGTTGTTGGAGGCACCTTAGTCCTTCCTGTTGTCTATTGTCTTTATGTTTTCCTCTGTTGGGTTTGTTTAATAAATTCTTAGTTGCTTCTTAGACCTTCCTATGCTTGTTTATTCCATGAATGGTTCAATATGGTAGTTTTAAAATATGTCTCATGGTTAACCCTGTTTATTTGATGCTATTTAAACTCTGTTTTGGAATCTCTCTTTGAAGTATTACTTGTTAGGTTTTAGCCAAAGAGGCCATGTTCCGATCATGCCCTTTGTCCATTCTTGAGAAGTAGCCTTAAATTTCTTTGTAGCTTGATCATAGATGCTTAGGAGTTCCCTCTTCTCTGATTAAAGTTATATTTTATCTTGTATTTTTTCTAAACCTTGAAGGTGAAATCACTAAAAGTTAGATTAGTTTCTTGCTTTCTATGGTTCACTGAATTGTTCATCTTGAATGCTTATTTGCTTAAGTATAATAAAAAAGCTATTGTTTTTCCATGTATTATGATTATGTACTTATGTTGATCAGTATTTGAGACCATATTGTTTAAAAGGTATTTGTTTAAGGATTCTTCACTGCCCTTACACACCTACTATGCTCACAAAATTATTGTTCATTTCACTTCACACATACCTTAAAGATCCATTTTACATTGCTAGATTTGACCTGTTATGCATCTTGTTTCATTGTTGAGATATCCATGAATTTCATAGACTCCATAGCCCAATGATTTGAAGACCTCTCACTCCACGTATTCTACTTGACCATCTTACCCAACCAAAACAAACAACAAACCCTACAATTAACAACTAGCCTAAAATCAAACCCTAACAACAAATAAGTTCACATCCTTTGCATACAATAGAGAGAGCCCTCTCTGAGTCCAGGAAGGCTAGGTCCTAGGACTCCAAAGACTGGTCTAATTTTACCCTGTGCATTTTGTCTACCAATCTGCTAAATCATGGGACACTAAAATAATGGCGATCATGGTGGGACCTTCTGAGTAAGTAACAAGCTTAGACATCATTAAGACCTCAAAAAACCCACAAACATCCTTAGATTGGTATTTAGTTGTTGATGGTGGACAAAAAATACATCCTTAAATAGTAAACATCATCCACCTAGCGACTCCACTGGTCTTCAGTAGCCCTGTTGACCCCACTAGTTCTTATAGAATCCCCTAGGAATGCATTAAGCAATCCCAATCATGTTGATGGTTGAAAACAAAGTTGAAATATTCCACCTGGTGACTCCACATCTCTCAATAGATCTAAAGACTCCACTGGTAGAGAACTCTATACTTGTTGAAAATATACAGTGATCCTTTCTGATTTACAAACATGGATCCAAGGATACAAAGGAGATATGCCCCGATGAACAGAGACCATATCCCTGGATTTCCACATAAAATGCCTCAGATAAATTGGATGAAAAAAGTGCCTATATTTCAAGATGAAAAATGTGATGACCCCTTGTTACATCTCATAAAATTTCATATACATGTATGGAGGTTAAAGGTTGAATGGCATGAGGACTGCCTCATGAAAATGTTTATGGCAACATTAGAGGGCAAGGCAAGAGAATGGTATGAATGGCTGAAGCCTGGTAGTTTTTTTTTTTTAAAGGACTTCCACAAGGTATTTTATGAGAATTATAAAGAAAATTGTTCATCTTTATCATTAGCTGGAAATTGTTGTGATCAATCTGAAGATCTCATACAATACCTTGTAAACATTGATGAAGATTTAGGAAATTGGCATCATCGAACTAATCGAATAGTCAGATTGGGTAAGCCTTATGGTGTTTCAGGAGAAAAATACTAAAGGAGAAATACAAATCTATGTCGACCTACGCAAATTGAATGATGCTTGCGTACATGATCCCTTCCCCATGCCATTCTCAGATGAAATCCTTGATAGTGTGGGGGGACAAGAAGCGTACTCATTCACGGACAGGTTCTTGGGATACCATCAGATCAGGATCGCACCTGAAGATTGCAACAAAACTACGTTCGCCACTGAATGGGGATCCTTCGAGTACACCTTTATGCCGTTTGGGCTCAAGAATGCCCCTGCTATATTTTCACGAGTGGTGGTTGCAATATTCAAGGAGTTCATCCACAAGTTGTTGGAGGTATATTTTGATTATTGGATAGTATTTGGGTTGGTAAAGAATCATGTCTCGAACCTGCGCATGATGTTGGACACCTGTAGGAAGCACCAGATTTCCCTAAATATCAAAAAGTGCATATTTTGCGTACCATTTGGGATCTTGTTAGGCCACATAGTCTATCACCAGGGATTGATGGTTGACCCCACCAAGGTAGCAATTATCATCAACCTGGCAGTCCCTACAACTGAGAAACAGCTGCGCTCTATCCTCAGACATACAGGCTACTACAGGAAGTTCATTCAAGGGTACGCACTGATCACAACACCCATGGAGAAGTTGCTAAAGAAGGACATTTTTTTTTAGATGAGGAGTGTCAGAAGAGCTTTGAGTTACTCAAGGAGAATATGGTCTCTATACCTATCATCATATTTCTTGACTGGGCGAAGGTTTTCCATGTTCATGTAGATGCTTCAGGAATCAACCTGGGAGTTGTCCTTACGCAGCTTAGGGAAGGGGACATCGACCATCCAGTTGAATTTGCTAGAAGAACCTGGGTCTCTCAAGTGAGAGCCAATTATCCTAACCGATGGGTGCACCAGCAGCTCAATACAACTGAGCAGATGATCGTGGAGAAAACCGCTGAGGTGTCCCAGGCACACGCTGCATGCACCCTTGCCACCACACAGCAGACTGAGTTGGAATGTCTCATCAGCAGGCTCTGCTCAGATCTGAATGAGGATATATTGGCTTCTTATACCCCTAGGCCAATATTGAAGGACTTGTTGCAGCCTTAAAGGCATCCAAGACCAAGATTTAGACTGTCAAAACAGAGATGGAGCAAGAGATTGCTGCCTTGCAGGCCAAATTTCAGCTGGAAACTCCACTTGAGCTAAGAGCCCAGCGAGCCACGTTGGTCACAGAGGCCACCAATTCCATTACAACTCAGATCGCTTAGGGCACAGAATTTTTTGAGACAACTATGCAGTTGTGGTCTAAGGTGCAGCGCGATCCTCTCCTGCGTGAAATCACCCAAGAGCTACGCCAGAAGGAAGAAGAGTTCGAGCAGATGGAAGCTACCATGCCCACACTGGCCCTTGCTCAATGCTTGGCATGACTGTGTACTATCCATGCACTTAGATATGATCTCGAAGATCTCCGCCACAAAAAGAAGGTTCTCAGTGACCACCTCAAGCCATGGGCCGATGAAGCCCTCAAGCTCTCTCAGGAAGTGGATGTCGCAGTTAAGCAACTGAACCAGACCTTGGAAAGTGTCACTCTTGCTGGTGGTGGATATTTCACAGAACGCTGCTGCACAGAGAAAAGGATTACTTCCCCCTCTGGTTGATGCGAACAAGCAGCTTCAGGCGAAGATGCAAACCCCATGGCTGCTGTGACTCGGGACGAGTCACAAGATTATGTTGGGGGCCTATTGAAACGGGGTTCCCTAACCTGTGTTTTTTTTATAATTTTGTAATAGTCGGTCTTGCGTAGGGGTTTTGGGGTGGGTCAAAGCCCCTAATGTTTTGTAACGGGTTAAAGGGTAGCTCTAGGGTCCGCAAAACACAGTTTGTGGACCATCGGATAGCAAAGGCTACGATGTTATAAATAGATAAGATAGTTGGGTCTGGTAGGTAAGAAATACATAATATTGATGCTACGTGTGAATTGTTAAGATCTGTTAGGGTTGTTTTGGGTCAGGACTCCTGCTGGCTGTGTGCGTTGAGATCCTCAGCCCTGTTGTGTGTGGACCTCGCTAGGCTGTGTGCGCGGGCTGTGTTTTGTGTTGTACGTTTTTGGATACTAATGAATGTGGAATATATTTAAAGTATCTTTATGGTATTTGGATTGATCGTGTTTATTACTGAAGTGCATCCATGATATTTATTTGAGCTGTGAATGTACTTGTGATCTAAGAATTAGCTGCGATTGTAATGTTTTGTGATGGTATTTGCTGATGCGCACGTGGATGCGAATGTATTGATTATATATGTTAGTGATAGTGGCTTTGTTATGGTTATGTACTGATTATACTGTTAAAGAGCTGTGAATAGACTCATTCTATGCGAACCTAATAAGTTGCAACGCAGATATGCCTTAAATTACCTACTCTCTCCCAGGGCGTGGAAACCTGGCTCCAACACCCCCCCATACTACTTTGGGTGAGACCTTCACCTGCGAAAGTAGGTCATTGCCTAAAGGGCCAGTAGTATAAGTGTTTGTTGACAAACCTTAACCTCTGAACCTGGGTCAGGACCCCTCAAGCCAAGAAATGGTTCCGTACCCCATATAACCCGCATGCAAATGGCACCGTCGAACCTTTTAATAAGATTCTAGAACAGGTGTTGAACAAGGTCTGCAATGTCAATCGAAGCAACTAGGACGTGCGCATCCCATCGGTCCTTTGGGCCTATCGAACCACTTGCAAGAAATTTACGAGGAAAACGTTGTTTCAGATGGTTTATGGAATGGAGGCCATTATACCCATGGAGTATATTGTTCCTAGCCTGCACATCACAGCCTTTACAAACATGGCAGAGCCTGACATCATGGAGGAACGTTTAGAGCAACTCGTTACCTTGGAGGAAGGTCGATTTATTGCCCACTTCCATCAGCAAGTTTAGAAGGCCCGGGAAAAAGCATGGCATGATCGACATATTCAGCAAAAGATCTTTTCAGAGGGAGAATTGGTCTTTTTCTACCATAGCTAGTTTGCGAAGCACCTGGGGAAGTTTGGACAACATTGGATAGGTCCCTATATGGTAAAGGAAATCACTAACGGCAGAGCTATCCAGTTAGCCACACTGCATGGCGACACTGTCCCAGGGTCCGTTAATGACAACTGACTCAAACCATACTGGACCAAATGACTATATAGCTGGCGTAGCTATATTGGGTGGCATACGCGCAGGCCGGACAAAAACCATAGGAAAGCCTGTTATATGTGCAGGAGTCATTCATAGGTCTAGAAGCCTGGGGAGGTACGCTGCGAGCGCAGGGGTCGATCGCAGGTTTGGAATCTTGGGGAGGTGTGTTGGGAGCGCAGGGGTCGATCATAGGTTTGAAGCTTGAGGAGATGCACTGGGTGCGTAGGGGTAACACACAGCTACAAAAACTAGTTGTTGGAACAATAAAAATAGGTAAAAAGCAAATTTTATCGTTGAAAGGAGCGGGAAAGTGACAATTAATGAGGCGATTTTCGAAGATTTTTTTACCGTTTACTTCATGGTAAGTTTTAGATAAGCCTTACCCAACCGTTGGTCGATATCCAGAGCTATAAAAGTAGGAGGGTAGATTAGAAGTGGGTTCCGTGTGTTCTGAATATCTTGTATTTTGAAAAAATCTGTCATCGTTGTGCTCTGTTATTGTCTGGGCAAGCTACCCCTTCTGATAGTAGCAACCCCGAATTTATTTTCCAAGCGAGAATGGATGAAACTAATATGGCTGAATCGTCACAGACCGTGGCCTCCACTGATGAAGTATTGGAGGTCACGCCTGAAGTAGAAGACATTGTGTCCACACCAACCAAGGGAAAGTAGGTTGAAAAGAATAAGGGTAAAGGGAAAGCGCAGGAGCAAGGGTAGTGGAGGGCTGCGAAATGGGTTGGAGGAAAGCCACACACCTCCCCTCGGAATGTGAAGGCCCCCTGCCCCAGGCATGTTCGCCTAACCCATCGAAGATACCTCAATCTGCTCAGGAGGAAGCTCGGATTGTTGAACCAATAAAATGGCTACCGCCATGTGTTCGGCCTCATAGGCCCTTGGTGCACACACTTAAGAATATCAATGGTATGCGCGCCTACCTACAAATGCCACTGATCCCGGGCGAGGTCCCGATAATTGGAAAATCTTTTGGCAAAATCCATTCGATAAAATTCGACGATCATGACCTGACAAACTTGGAGGCCTTCCTAGAATTGGCACCTGAACTATATCTTGAAAGGGTGTTGGATGATGACGTGATGAGGGTAGTCCCCATGTCGTGGGCAAGCAGATTGGCTGGTTCCAGGTTATTAAACCTACTACGGATGCCTCACTTTAGCCACTACAATATCACCGACCGAATTGTGTGACAGCTGCTAGCTCTGGTCCATGACGACAACTTGTGCATCCAGGATCGCATTCCCATTGACGTTGTGCTCATTCACTGAATTACTAGTCTTCCCATGAAGGGGTTGGATCCCATGGAGCACGTCAGTAAGAAATATGAGCAACAGATCGCCGATAAGGTGCGCGATGACTACCATGTTGAACAGAATACTAGGGGGTTCATGATCAGCACTATTAGAGACCCCGGTGTGTGCATTGGCACCTTTTTGCTAGCATGTAAAATGATGCGCAAATTCCAGGTTGCCACTGTCCCCACGTATGTAATTCAATTAGCTAGCCGCTGCGAAAAAGGGGTCTGCTTCAACTAGTCCCAATTCCTGTGCAATGAATTTATGGAGAAGTACACGAGGCCAAGGATCATGGAAGGGAATTCTGCTACTCCTGGTTGTTGCTCCTCATCGCGTTGGTCGCATGGGAAGCCCCGAAAGACTCGGTACTCCCTGAGCTTGATCCAGATATGTGTGAAGGGGCGCGATATGCAAATCTATGGGATTCAAAGGATGAGAAGAACATTAAGGATACTAATGTTTTATGGGTACTATTTCAGAGTGGGTTCGTAGTAGCAATCCACTCTCGACCGCACTTGTCACTAGTGATCTATGACAAGTATAAGAGCATCGCAGTGTTATAGGTCACAATACAAAATGTACAGATCCAGGGCCGTAAGGATCCAACATTTGTATCACTGCCATATATGGTCGCTGACGAGGAAATCGACTGCCTCATTACCACTTGGCCACCACACTAGAAACTGGGCTTTAAATGAGGTACAGTTGATACCGCAGGTATGAGTGCCAAGAAAATGACCTTGTCAGATACCAAAAAAGAGACAGAAGGACATGGAAAGGACACTGAGAAGGGTGCGGAGCAGGATTCGTACCAAGATCTTGACACAGAGGGTCTAGATGCGCAGGGCGTTGAATCCCCGCGTGGTACAAAGTGGACTGCCGACCCTCTTAAAGGCCAACGAAATAAACGACGGGATATAAGGCCAGGTCGGGATATTGAAATTACTCTGATAGAGGAATACCTAGAGAAGATCGCAGACATATTCACCCTCACCTCAGAAGATAAATGGCTGGCTTTGGAAGAGCAGTAGAAGGCCACGGTCGCTACGCTCCAGTCTGAGCTCCGAGCTCTGTAGCTGAAAACCGACACCCCACAGACAAGCATGATTCAGACGAGGCCGCCCCCAGGAACCAGCAGTGAATCAATCATCACAACTAAAATCCGCCTCTACCCCCTGCTAGGCACAACATTCATTCTGAGCCCACTTGCCTTAGGAGCGCAAGTCCAGGCCTGCGCAGAGGTATAATTGGATTTGGTCTGGCTTTTGCATGAACCACTGCAGGTAATCCACGCATCCCTTTTCAAGGAGATTCAACATAGAGACTGTTGTGTGCACCAACAACTTAGTACAGCTGAGCAGATGATCGTGGAGAAAACTGCCGAGGTGTCCTAGGTGCAAGCTTCATGCACCCATGCCGCCACGTAGCAGACTGAGTTGGAACGTCTCATTAGTAGGCTCTGTGCAGATGTGAACGAGGATGTATAGGCTTATGATACCCCCTAGGTCAAGATCGAAGGGCGTGTTGCCGCCCTAAAGGCTCCAACGAAACCATTTGTTGGCTTGAGGGGTCTTGACCCAAGTTCAGAGGTTAAGGTTTGCCAACAAACCCATATACTACTGGCCCTTTCGGAAATGACCTAATTTCGTAGGCCAAGGTCTCACCCAAAGTAGTATGGGTGGGTGTTGGAACCAGGATTCCACACCCTGGGAGAGAGTAGCTAATTTAAGGCAGATCTGTGTTGCAACTTATTAGGTTTGCAACGGAACCATTTGCTGGCTTGAGGGGTCCTGACCCAGGTTTAGAGGTTAAGGTTTTCCAACAAACCCCTATACTACTGGCCCTTTCGGCAATGACATACTTTCACAGGCCAAGGTCTCACTCGAAGTGGGAGAGAGTAGGTAATTTAAGGCAGATCTGCGTTGAAACTTATTAGGTTCTCACAGAATGAGTCTATTCGCAACTTTTTAACAGTATAATTAGTACATAACCATAACAAAGCCACTACCACTAACAGATCTAATCAATACATTCACATCCACGTGCGCATCAACAAATACCATCAGAGATCATTACAATCGCAACTAATTCTTAGATCACAGGTACATTCACAGCTCAAATAAATATCACGGATGCACTTCAGTAATAAACACGATCAATCCAGATACCATAAAGATACTTTAAATATATTCCACATTCATTAGTATCCAAAAACCAAGTACAACACAAAACACAGCTCGCGCACACAGCCTAGCAGGGTCCGTACAAAACAGGATTGAGGATCTCCACGCACACAGCCAATAAGAGTCCTTACCCAAAACAACCCTAAAATATCTTAACAATTCGCACGTAGCATCAATCTTATGTCTTTCTTACCTACTAGACCCAACTATATTATCTATTTATAACATCGTAGCCTTTGTTATCCAATGGTCTGCAAATTGTGGTTTGTGGACCCTAGAGCTACCCTTTAACCCATTACAAAACATTAGGGGCTTTGACACACCCCAAAACCCCTACGCAAGACCGACTATTACAAAATTATATCAAAAACGCAGGTTAGGGAACCCCATTCCAACAAAAATCAATCAATCTAATATAACTAGCCTAAAATCAACTAAAAACAACAAAGTTAAATCATATATATAGAGCCCTCTCTGAGCATTAGGAAGGCTAGATCCTAAGCTAAAAATTAGGTTTGTGGTTACCTCGGTGAGTTCTTTCCTTAGCCTTGAGAAATTACTGAGTGATAACACACCATCCGGACAAAATAAGTATATCATAGTCTACACTGCTTACCTGACAAAGTGGGATGAAACAAAAACAGTGAAGGTAGAACCGAGGAGAAAGTAACAAAATTTCTGAGGGAGAATGTGTTTTACAAGTTTGGGTACCCCAGAGAAATAGTCACTTATTAGGGAGCACAATTCAACTCTCACCTCATTGAGAATATTTTGAGGAAGCACAAGATTAAGCATATAACTTCTACTGCCTATCACCCTCAGGCGAATGGCCAACTAGAAGTAACTAACAAAGCTTTAGAGAGCATCCTCACCAAGGTTGTGAGCAGCAACAGAAAAGATTGGGCAAACAGATTGGTAGAAGCTACTTGGGCCTACAACACTACTTGGAAGACAACAATAGGATTCACTCCTTATGAACTAGTCTATGGTAAGAAGGCTCTACTTTCAGTTGAGTTTGAATTCAATACTTTAAGAATAGCAGCTAAATTAAATCTAGATCTATCAAATGTCCAAAAAGAGAGGTTGCTGCAACTAAATGGATTGGATAAGTTCAGAATGTAAGCACTTCTTCAGACGGAGGTAATTCAGCTGCAAAGGAAGGTCTGGCATGACAATAAAATCAAAGAAAATACCTTCCAAGAAGGAGATTCAGTGTTGTTGTATGATTCAAGGTTTAAAGATTTCAAAGGCAATCTGATGACAAGATGGTTGGGACCTTACATAGTGGAAAAATGTTTTGATAATGGCGTAGTTCAAATCAGAACCATAGATGAGGAAGGAATCCCCTTGCTTGTCAATGGTCATAGAATTAAAATTTACAAGAAGCCTTTATCAAGGGCAGAGTTCATAAATTCAATAAGCAGAGAGGTGTATGTGATGGGAAACTCCATAGTTTCCCACACCTCCTGCAAAAAAAAAGATAAAAATAAATAAAAATAAAAATATAAAACAAAATAATAATAATAATAATAATAATAAATATCTGTGGGTGAAAACCTCTCTGAGGCACCCAAGGCAAGCTTGTGGGTTGAAAACCTCGATGGAGGCAGCGCACTTGCTCCAAAAAAAAAAACGAGAGAGAGAGAGAGAGAGAGAGAGAGAAAAGAAGAAAAGGGAATAAAGATCCATGGCTGAAAACCTCTCTGAGGTGCCCAAGGCAAGTTTGTGGATTGAAAACCTCCATGGAGGCAGCCCACTTAATAAAAAAAAAACATTTTCATCTCTGTGTTTTCTGTGTTTGTTGCTTTGCAGGTTATTAATGGTTTCTGGAAACACAGGGAAGCATTCATCTTCTCTCCCCTTCTATTTTACCATCCCTCTCATAATTCACTCCATTCATTTCCATAACTCCTTCCATCACCTCCATACACAATATTCCTCCATTATTGAGCACAATGTAGCGAAAGAAAGCAAGCCACAAACTGCTACAAACATCAGGAAGTTCCTTCAAAAAGAAATTTGTTCACAGACTACAAAGAAAAACAAGGAGGAGCTGATAAAGCAGACCCCAGGAAAGACAAGAGAGCCACCCATGGCATCTAGAGCACCCCCACACAACATCTACAATGGGAAGAAACATCAAGAAATATCAGAATCTCACTCAGATATTTTCTCATTCAGAAAGCTGCTCACTCAGAAAACAAGATAATAAGGAAGAATGCAACATATAAGATGCTTGTCTCAAAATTCCAACTCCTGCAAATTCCTTGACAGCAATAGGTAAACTCAGGTATAGCTTCTAACCCCCTTGCTCTGCATCCATAATATCCAGAAATAATTAAATTTGTAGAATTAGAGTTTAAGGGGTAGAAAGGTGGCCAGTTAGCTTGGCCACCATCGTGACATATGACTAGGGAGAACTGCAAAGTCACGCCACCTGGGCATGCACAAGAAAAAATTTAAATTGAGTTGAGTAGAGGAGAATGAGGGGAGGAAACACGTAGCCCATCATGAATTAACAGAGAGAAGGAAAAAATAGTCTCTAACGAAAACTGGAGTTGAGGCCAAGTTACATAAGCACTCCAAAATTAGTTGCGCAATCCAATAAAAAGAGATCTCGTCTCATGCACACCAGTGAATTGAGAATTTTTAAGGGGAAGAGACCGAAGGGAGCCCACAACACAGCAATCCCAAGAGTGGGCTATGTAATTGAACAACGTGCAGCAACAGCAGCAGAATAACATCACCAACAGTCGAGCTAGCTTCCAAACTATACCGCATATCAGACACAGTAGCAAGGGACCAAGGGAAGCTTTTATAGCAACCCAAACAAGGCAGAATTATATTCCTAACCTTAGAGAAGAAGAACCAGAAGAAGAAGAACAAGAAGAGGAACAAGAAGAACTAGAAGAAGGAGAGGAAGAGACAAAGGGCCAAGGAAAAACAAAAGAGAAGGCAATAGAAGTCATAGAGGTAGCAAAAAGTGAGCAAGAAGCAAACTCACAACACAATACCACATCCCCTCAAGACAAAGAGGTAGTTGCCACCTTAGCTCTTCTGAGCACAAAGAGAAAAAGGTAGACCTGTATGTATTTTAGAGTTGACAAGAGTTAGAGAATAAGTTAGAGAGAACCAAAAAATCCTCCCATGAGCCCGATTATCATTGAAGAATCACCAAGGGAGGAGGAAAGAATCGAAGAAACAATTTCCTTCTTAGATCTCTTTTTCTTGCATTTTTATTATTATTTGGTTTTATGATGCTAGTATAGGTGGTGATTAAGGCTAACATACTCTGAGTGCCTAATATGAGGTTGAGTGCAGAAAATCATGAATTATTAGCATTTTTATAAGGATTTAATCATACAGACTTGGAGGAGACAACAAAGAGAAATTATAGGAGGATTGTCCAACCTACTTAACTCTCAAAGGCAGCCAAAGGATCCCAAATATTCTCTCTAGCAATTCAAATTCCAAAGGCAACCAAAGGATCCCCAGGGATTCTCTCCAGCAATTCGAATTGCAAAGGTAGCCAAGCAACTCAAAGAAGAGTGCACCTAATCTTTGTTTACTTGGAGTCAAGTGGAATCAATCACCATTTTCTAGGGAGTTGTTGGTAGCTTCCCTGTAGAATAAATAGAGAAAAACTAGAGCTAGGAAGGGTCAGAACATTGTTGCAAGCTATTGAGCTTTTTATTATTTTACTCAGTGATCAAACTTTCAGAAATGTATGAGGCTATTATTTTTTGAAATGAGCAGATTGATTTCATTTTACTAATTTAAGTTTCATAGGGTTAGGCTCATGGGTCAGGGCCCAATCCATGTGCCTCAGCCTCTCTGCTATATTTGTTCTCTGCTTTTTGTCATTCCATTAGTTATGCTTATGATAATTTCGTTTATGTTTCAAGTTGTTGTTTAGTTTTGCTTTTAGTGTGTTGCTGTAGGTTTCATTTGCTTACGAGTAATAAAATAGAGGAGAAAAACCAAAAATCCGTGGATCAAGACCCCCTTCTCATCTCTATCAATAGAGCTCGAGGAGGGCGAACCTTCCCACGGACCCAAAAAATGATTTATGTTCACTGTTTCTGAGATTAAAAGTAGAGTCGCATTACCATTTTCCAGTCTTCCTTTGCACTGTAGTTTTTACGCATTTGTCTATTTTTCGTGCATAGATCAGCAGAGTTGTTTTCTGGAATTGATGTTAAAGCCCTAGAGCAGCTCCGTGATGCCTTCCTGTTTCAGTTTCCATTTCTGTCTTCACGGCCTGAACACTTTTTTTACGCCTCCATTTTCCAGCCATGAAAACTTGGGAGTTTGCAGACGATTAGGATTGATCTACCATTTGCATCTGTTGAGAAGGGAAAGGCTCTTTTAAGAGAGTCAGAGTTCCAGGTGTGCCCTTCCAAATATGGGCAAATTTAGCACGTTGAGGACAATCCTTGGTGTTATTATCATCATCACATATTAGACAAGGATATTTGGGCTTGCGCATTGAAGAATCGTCAGCAGATGACTTTTTCAAACCCTGTTTAGGGTTATCGAATTTGGATTTTCCTTTACCTTTTTTCTTACCTTTAGAGGATTTTTCTGCTGTAGTAGATTGGACAGGATTTACCTTAGAGGTTTTACTAGTATTCTTCTGGTTACTGGAGGGAGTGGAGGGTGCAACGACAGTAGTGGACTTAGACTTTGAGGAAGCTTTCGGTTCACTACTATCAGCATGGGCCACTGCCCCAATAACGCCATCAACCAGAGTCATAGTAGGAGACTGAGATGATGTTGGATCAGTTGAAGGCCACTGTGAATTAGGCAGGAGCTTGTATAGAGTTCCAGATTGGGAATAAACCAAATCTAGGTATTGAGATCTGGCAATGACTTCTTCTTCCATGACACATCCATCCATGGAAAGATCTTTATCAATCTTTGGAACGAATGATTTCGTAAACCATTTAGTCAACAACTGATCGAGGATCTCAAATTGTATGAGGCGACGTCAACCCGCCATTCGTGAATGTGATCCGAAATGTGAGTACTAGTTGAATGTTGCAATGAGGTGAGAAGGTGGGTGTCGGTTTCATAATGGACAGGTAACTGGAAGTGAGTAAGGAAATCCATATCCAAGGAGTTAAAATCAAATAAAAAACCTTTAGGGAGTTCAATATGCCATTTGGCCGCAGTACCGGTCAGAGTGCACTGGGAAATACGAAGACGAATTGAATCGTCAACCCAAGAGTTAGAAGAGCACCATAAGTGGTACGTCATGACATGGGTTTGGGGGTCTTCTCGAGACTTGCCTTCAAATTTAGGACAATCTGTTATAGCATCATTTATCACCTCTATATACTTTATGACTTATGCATTGGCCTTGGGCAGCCCTTCCATTAAGACTTGATCACACTTCTTAAAAAACATTATTTTAAAATCCATACATGACTCTGCCTAGTTTTTTCCCCGTGCAGACGTGGGTCCATCCATAGCTGACGTATGCTATTTAAAATGTTGAAATTTGGTACCGGAGGACAGGTGGTTCCCTAAGGGTTTGATCTTTGGCCTAGGGAAAAGTGTCCAAAAGAATTTAATTTTTCTCCTAAAGTGACTTTATAATTTTTATAAAGTCAAATCTAATTTAAAAGTGACTTTAAGTGATAAAGTTACTAAAGTCTAATTTTAAATTGACTTTTAATAAAGTCAATGTAAAATTAGAAAGGAAAAAGTGACTTTGGAAATAAATGACTAAGTGGGTCTTTATTAAAGTGGGGTGAATTAAAAAATAGAAAGTGAGATTTAAATGAGCATTTAATCTCAGCCCTAGATCTCAATCTATTTTAGCCATTGGATTTAGGGATTCCCCAAAAGTCACTTAGGGTTAGGTTAAAGGAGGAAAAGGAGGAAAAGGTCATTCATTCTTTCATGAGCAGATTGGGAGAAGGAGAGCAAGAGAGCAAGGGAGATTTCTGGGCAGTGAGGAGAAGGAGGCAGCAGCTTGGCACGCATTCCAAGGCAGCATTTCAGCAAGACATTTTAGCAAGACAAGTTCAGCAGATTTAGCAAACAGCAGGCAGATTTGTTGAGCACGATTTTCGAGAAAAGGAGGCCGTACAGCAGGGCCGTACAGCAAGGTTGGGCACAGATTTCAAGGCAACAAAGGGGCTGTTTTATTTGGCACGTTTTTCTAGGCAGGTCGTACAGCAAGTGGCTGTACCTTTGCACAGAAATCGAGGCAGATTCTGTACAGCAAGTTTGTGATGTCTTTTGGCACGAATTTCGAGGTCCGTACAGCAGCATTTATTGTTGTTTTGGCACAGATTTCGAGGTGGCCGTACAGCTGCATTTATTGCAGATTTCTGGGCACGCAAATCGAGAAATCCGTACAGCATTTATTGTTGTTCCTGTTTTGCTGTTTGTGCGTTTTCCAAGGCGGTGGTTAAGCACGGAAAAAGAGATAAGTTGTAAAAGTCTGTTTGCTGATTATTTATTTTGCTGAATATTTCTATCACTGTAAAAAGCATTTTTCCAGAAATAAGCAGGAGCTTTCGAACTGGTTTTCCCCAAGAGTTGTAGGGGGTTTTTCCAGGGTCACCTTGACCAAAAATTTCTGAGTTATGATGTGTTGAATGACTGTTTGTTACTGCTGTTATTTTATTTCTGCATTTACAGCATTCTGAAAAATTTCCAGAATTTGTGTTTTCAGCAAAATTTATTTTTCCAGTTGTTGAATGTATGGTTATGGGAAAGGACATTTAACTATTTTGGAGTAATAAGGTGAAAACTGAAAACCGGGGTGGGAAACTATAAATTTCTACATGGTATCAGAGATTGAGTGCTGAAAAGCAGTTTGGGACAGCAAGGAGGAAAATTACAGCCTGCTGATTTTTCACTCAGAAAATTCCAGCAAGCTGATTTTTCACAAACAACAGTTTTACCTTTACTACAGCAGTGCTATTTTTCAGTTTTAGGATAGCAGGATGTCTTTGGGACTGAGGGTGGAGGATAGGTTGGATGGGCATTCAAATTACAGCATTTGGAAGGAGAGAATGCAGAGTATCTTTGAGGAGGCAGAAGTCTGGGACATTATGGTGAATACCACACAGAACCCTGTAAATGTGCCTACTAATGCTACTCAGTTGGCAGCATATAATAAAAAGAACAACAAGGGTAAGAGATTGATTCTAGACGGAATCAAAGACCATTGCATTCCTCATGTGAGAGGGAAGAGAAATGCTCATGAGATGTGGATGCTTATAAGTCCAATCTCTACAGTACCAATGAACCCGAAAATGGTCTGAAGGAGAAAGTAGAGGAAATGCATCTGGATGTGATAATAAGTACATTTGGATATCTCATATAAGATTACAATATTGAGAGACAGGTTAAATGATGGAAAGCCATTCCTGCCAGTTATTGGAATTAGATGATGTACTCTCGTTCATGGATGAACTTTGCTGATGGGGTTTGTGCACGTGAGACCCTTCCCACATGGAAGAGGTTTTGGGATGATTGCATTCAGACAGAGATCAGGAAAGGTCAGCTTGGGGCAGCCAAGCCAGTTGAGCAGGATGAGGATGTAGCATTGTTGGCAGGACGCAAGAAAGGCAAAGGGAAGAAGCAGGCTTCCACAAGCAATGGTGGGGGCAAAGGCAAAGGTAAAGGTAAACAGGATAACTCACAGAAGGACTATTCCCAAGTGAAGTGTTGGAATTGTCAGAAGATGGGACACTATGCAGTTGTGTGTCCGGAGAAGAAGAAGAAGAAGGGGAAGAACCAGAGCATGGCAGCTTCAGCAGAGGTTGAGGACTTTGCAGATCGTTTTGACCGGGAGTTTGGGTTCACTACGTGTGAGTCCTCTAGTGCGGGATTATCTGCCATAGAGATTCAGAGGGAGCATGCATTTCCCTCGATTAGCGGAGCATCTTCGGGTATTTGGTATGTGGACAGTGGGGCTTCACGTCACATGACAGGAGTCTGTGAGTACTTCTCAGAGCTTTCAGAGAGTGGCACTAATGTAGAGGTAGTACTCGGTGATGACAGAGTTGTTAGAGCAGTCGGTGTGGGAAAATTGACATTTCAGAGGGAGTCCAAACCTCCCTTTAAGGTCTCAGATGTTCTTTATGTGCCAAGGATGAGGAAGAACCTCATATCTGTCTCAGCTTTGGAGGACAGAGGATATGAGATATTGTTCAGGGGAGGACAGGTGTTGATGTATCCCAGGGGCACTCCAGCTGATTCAGCTAGAGTGATAGGTGTACGCCATGCAAAGGTGTACAAGTTTGCATTCCAGTCCCTTTTGGCATTGAGCAGTAGCACTGACAGCAGAGCTAGCAGTTCTGAGCTGTGTGAGATTTGGCACCGCAGGATGGGGCACATGTATCATGAAGCCTTGAGGACTTTGCGGGAGATCACTACAGGTGTGCCAGATTTCAGTACTGATCACTTTGATACTTGCAGAGGATGTGCGATGGGCAAGTTTGCCAAATCCCCTTTTCCCAGCAGTGACAGCAGAGCGACTGGGATACTTGATTTGATTCATTCCGATGTGAGCGATCGGATGTCTCATGTTTCCTCGAGTGGATATGAGTACTATGTTTTATTCATTGATGATCACTCCAGGAGGACCTGGATTTATTTCTTGAAGACCAAGAGTGAGGTCTTCAAGCGGTTTCAGGAGTTCAGAGCTCTTGTGGAGACACAGACAGGTCGGAAGATCAAGTCCCTGAGGTCGGATAATGGGGGAGAGTACACCCTTGGAGAGTTTGTTGACTATTGTGCAGAGGCAGGCATTAGGAGGGAGCTCACTGTTCCTTACAACCCCCAGCAGAACGGGGTTGCGGAGAGGAAGAACAGATCCATCGGAGGGGCTGCCAAAGCCATGTTGCATGATCAGGGGTTGCCATTGTTTTTGTGGGCTGAGGCCTGCAACACAGCTGTTTATTTACAGAACAGGAGTCCGCATCGTGCCTTGGGGCACATGATTCCGGAGGAGGCTTTTTCTGGGAAGAAGCCTGATATTGGTCATCTTCGTATCTTTGGGTGCATCACATACTCCTACATACCCAAGGAGAAGAGGACCAAACTAGAGCCCACCGCAAAGAAGGGTATCTTTGTGGGCTACAGTGAGACCTCCAAGGCCTTTCGGATTTACATTCCTGCGCAGAGGAAAGTTGTTGTCAGGCGGGATGTGAAGTTCGAGGAGGACAGGGCCTTTAGGAGGTCACGGGAGTTAGAGCATCCGGATCAGCCGCACCGCCAGTTAGGCTGAGTGAGTCGTGTGATTCAAAGGTCGGGATCAGAGGATCCGCAGGTACATCTATGACGATGTCGTGTCCGTCGCTGGGGAGTGGCTCGAGAGTCGCAGGTGGTGCCACGGGGCAAGATGCGCAGCAACCACGCGCAGCGCTCACCGGGGAGTCCACCTGGAGCGATTGGCTCACACGCACCGCGCACCCGCGTGTCTGTGTGCGTGCGTGTGGACAGACGCGTACGTGCCGCCCGCGGAGTTCAGGCTCCTGATGTTGAGGAGGAGGAGTTTTATTCTCCAGCGGGAGAAGTGTGCTCAGGGAAGAGGAAGGCCAAGTGGCTTCAGGACACCTTGAGAGATGCCACATCTGTTTCTGAGCCTAAGAGGCCGGTCAGAGAGAGCAGACCACCTGAGAGGTTTTGTAGCTATATGGTAATGGCTACCAGCATCCTTGACTCTGAGCCTTCTAGTTATGAGGAGGCAGCTAGCCAGCAGGTCTGGAGAGAGGCCATGCAGGAGGAGTATTCTTCTATCATGAAGAATGATGTTTGGGAGGTGGTGCCGAGACCTGAGGGAAAATCCGTGGTTACTTCCAGATGGCTTTACAAGGTAAAGCATGTTGCAGATGGCAGCATTGAGAAATTCAAAGCGAGGTTTGTGGCTAGAGGGTTCTCCCAGGTAGAGGGAGTTGATTATGAGGAGACCTTCGCTCCCGTGGCTCGACATACTTCGATCCGCTCCATTATATCGATAGCAGCAGAGATGGGTTGGAAGATCCACCAGATGGATGTGAAGACCGCATTTCTCAATGGCTTCATACAGGAGGAGGTGTACATTGAGCAGCCACATGGCTTTGAGGTGCATGGGAAGGAGTCCCATGTGTGCAGACTGAAGAAGGCCCTTTATGGCCTGAAGCAAGCTCCTAGAGCTTGGTACTCCAGGATAGATACATACTTGTAGGGGATGGGTTTCACAAAGAGTGAGGCAGATCCGAACCTCTACTATATTGTGATAGGTGAGGAGCCTCTCATTCTGGTGCTGTATGTGGATGACTTAGTCATTACAGGTGCAGAGAGACTCATAGAGCACTGCAAGAGAGATCTTGCGGCGGAGTTTGAGATGAAGGACATCGGCTTGATGCATTACTTTCTGGGTTTGGAGGTGTGGCAGGAGGAGGGGCATTTCTTCCTGGGATAGGGGAAGTATATTGTGGACATCCTTGGCAGATTCCACATGGAGGATTTTAGACCCATGTCGACACCGATGATCACCAACTGGAAGAAGCTTCATGCTTCAGATTCTGAGTTGGTGGATCCCACATTGTACAGGCAGCTGATTGGTTCCTTGATGTATTTGGTCAACACTAGACCAGATATTTGTTTTGCAGTCAACACAATGAGTCAGTTTATGTGTGAGCCTAGGAAGGTTCACTGGGTGGCTGCAAAACACATTTTGCGGTACTTGCAGGGGACAGTGGATTATGGTCTGGACTACAGGCAGTGGGATGGAGTGAGATTGGCAGGTTACACTGATTCTGATTGGGCAGGTTGTGCTTCTGATAGGAAGAGCACTTCAGGGTGTTGTTTTGGGTTGGGGTTCTAGCTGTGCTTGTTCAATTTAAAGCGTTAGCCAAGAGGGGCATTGAGTTCGGGGCTGAAGTAGTACATGGCGGTGCCTACCTAGCTAGTTGTGAGGCCATCCGGCTTCGCAAGATGTTGTTTGGCTTATTTGGTCAGCCGTTGAGACCTTCAGTGATTTACTGTGATAATCAGAGTTGCATTAAACTCACGGAGAATCCAGTATTTCATGACAGGTCAAAGCATATCGGGATCAAATATCATTTCATCAGAGACTATGTTCAGAAAGGAGCTGTGAAGTTTGAGTATATTCCCACTGATGAGCAGGTTGCAGATATTCTTACCAAAGCCTTACCACGGGGCAAGCATGTCTACTTCAGAGACAAGATGGGTGTGGTGAGGAACACCTTCCTTGGTAGAGGGAGTGTTGAAATTTGGTACCGGAGGACAGGTGGTTCCCTAAGGCTTTGATCTTTGGCCTAGGGAAAAGTGTCCAAAAGAATTTAATTTTTCTCCTAAAGTGACTTTATAAAGTTATGAAGTCAAATCTAATTTAAAAGTGACTTTAAGTGATAAAGTTACTAAAGTCTAATTTTAAAGTGACTTTAATAAAGTCAATATAAAATTAGAAAGGAAAAAGTGACTTTGGAAATAAAAGACTAAGTGGGTCTTTATTAAAGTGGGGTGAATTAAAAAATAGAAAGTGAGATTTAAATGAGCATTTAATCTCAATCTATTTCAGCCATTGGATTTAGGGATTCCCCAAAAGTCACTTAGGGTTAGGTTAAAGGAGGAAAAGGAGGAAAAGATCATCAATTCTTTCATGAGAAGATTGGGAGAAGGAGAGCAAGAGAGCAAGGGAGATTTCTGGGCAGTGAGGAGAAGGAGGCAGCAGCTTGGCACGCATTCCAAGGCAGCATTTCAGCAAGACAAGTTCAGCAGATTTAGCAAACAGCAGGCAGATTTGTTGAGCACGGTTTTCGAGAAAAGGAGGTCGTACAGCAAGGTCGTACAGCAAGGTTGGGCATAGATTTCGAGGCAGCAAAGGGGCTATTTTATTTGGCACATTTTTCTAGGCAGGCCGTACAACAAGTGGCTGTACCTTTGCACGAAAATTGAGGCAGATTCAGTACAGCAAGTTTTTGCTGTCTTTTGGCATGAATTTCGAGGTCCGTACAGCAGCATTTATTTTTGTTTTGGCATAGATTTCGAGGTGGCCGTACAACTGCATTTATTGCATATTTCTGGGCACGCAAATCGAGAAATCCGTACAGCATTTATTGATGTTCTTGTTTTGCTGTTTGTACATTTTCCGAGGCAGTGGTTAAGCACGGAAAAAGAGATAAGTTGTAAAAGTTTGTTTGCTGATTTTATTTTGCTGAATATTTCTCTCACTGTAAAAAGCATTTTTCCAGAAATAAGAAGGAGCTTTCGAACTGGTTTTCCCCAAGAGTTGTAGGGGGTTTTTCCAGGGTCACCTTGACCAAAAATTATTGTGTTATGATGTGTTGAATGGCTGTTTGTTACTGCTGATATTTATTTCTGCATTTTCCAGCATTCTGTAATTTTTCCAGAATTTGTGTTTTCAGCAAAATTTATTTTCCAGTTGTTGAATGTATGGTTATGGGAAAGGGCATTTAACTATTTTGGAGTAATAAGGTGAAAACTGAAAACCGGGGTGGGAAACTATAAATTTCTACATAAAATATTAAAAAGTATATAATTTCCCTATTAAAGAGGTGAGGTTTACAGTTTTTCCTGTAACTTAACTACCCAAGCCTGTGGCATAACTATTCCCCAACTGAAAAAACTAATTTGAGGAAGTATAAAAACACCTCAAGGGAATGGCCTAAGTGAGGAGAGAGAGAGAATGCTACTGATATTATAGCCTGTTATAGCCCTGATCAAGTCTGATACTTCTATGTGCCTCCTGTACTTCCCAGGTTCAAGAAACCCTTGTTTCCTTGTGATGATCACACCCATTCTATGTGACATCCTTTGTGCACCATTTATGGAAGAAGATTTTTGAGGCTAGGGATGGATGGATTTGGAGGATGGTTTCGCTCGAATCCATGACAGATCTTAGGTGATTTCCCCACTTTCTCTTTACATATTATCAATAAAAGAAGTACTATCCTCTTCCTGATGTCTTTGTGTTATGTGTCTCCTATACATGTTGAATGATCTTGAATGGTTTATTTCATGTTATTTTTATGAGATTATATATGCTAAAATGTTGACATCTAGGAAATATATGTTTTGCAACTAGTTTTTTTGCTTTGTCTTGACTGATTTGCAGGTTCTAGAGCATGAGGAGTAGCAGAGGGTTTGCACCCTACGGGATCGACCTCAAATGAAGGACAAACAGGTAAGGTCTTTTATCCTCAATTTTCTAGTTCAAGCATAAAAACTGATAATTAGAGTGCTTCTTATGATGATATGCCATCCGCTCTATTAGGTCCCTCAACCCAGGCCTTAGGGTAGCTTTGACCGTAACACAATCTCCTGGGATTTTGGTTGGAACTGGTGGCCAATGCAATTGATGTTGGATGGGTTCATTTTTAAGCTTTGACACATCTGGCAGTTCCAACATAGCCAAAAATGGAAAGGGAGGATGATGGGGAGAAAATGGTCGGGGATTCCAATCTGGTTGATATGGATTATGCCCCCAATAGGGCGGATTTTGACCTGGATACATATATTTCCCCCATTTCTAGTAAGGACCTTGTTGTAGCAGATGTTGAACGTAGGGACCTTGTTGAGGCTATTGATAAAGCCCCTACTTAATTTGGAGTTGTGGACCTTATTGAATATAGGGTCCAGTGTGAGGTCCTTTCTGAACATGTGGTCCCTACTGAACATGGGATTTAGCCTGTGGTCCTTGTTGAATGTAGGGTCCATCCTAAGGTCCCGGTTGGGCCTTCTGGTACTGAGCTTGAGGAAGCAGATCGTATTGAGTACCAGGTTTATTGGGGTGGGGACAGGATTGACCCAAAGGGAGATTTAGACCAGTTTGGGTGTAAGGACCAAATTGAGGGTTAGTTGCAACAGTACCTGCGGGAGCTAGGATTGTTGGACATACTGCTAAGAGATGTTTGGTCAAGGAACATATACTATATATTTGGTTGTTGAACATATTTATGAGGGATTTTGGGTTGCTAAACATACGAATATGGTACGTTTGGTTGTTGGAGAGGTTGTTGAACCTGAGAATACTGAATGTGGGGTTGCTGATAGACAAATGTGGTTGAAGTAGGTTGACCACTAAAGGATCAATCCCTACAACAATGTTCTTCAATAGTGAAAGCAATGTTCCACTTAGAATAGAATTAGGTTGTCCCGCCCTTGGAATGGGCCCAGAGTTCAGTGGCCCCCCACCTGAGAGGGAAGGTACATGAAGAGGATTAGACTTCCCCCTAGGCATGAACAAAACTGTATATTTCCTACTCAATGGTGGAACCGCAATAATCGTAGATGATGAGAGGGGGGTAGAGGATCCCATCGAAACAATAATCTGACCAATAGTGATTGTAGGTCGAAAAACAGGTTGAGACGTAGCAGCCACATTAGAGATGAATGGGTCAGAAGATGGGGGGATTCCCGTTGACCAAGCGAGATCTGAAAATAGAGATGTGGCTCTGTTAGCTCCTGAAACGAGGCTTCCCAAAGAGGTATACCCATGTGGAAGTGAAGATGAAACCTGACTAAAGTGTATTTCGGTTCCACTTTCTGAATATTGAGGCATGGGGATGAAAAATATTCCTTCAAGAGGAAACATAGATGAAGTGACTTCTGGAATGCAGGTGCCAATGGTTTCTTGTAGAGTACTCTGAGGATCACTCACGAATGGGACATCATTAACATTGGATGCCATTTCATTGGGAAATAATTGACTAACATTAGAGCGAGATGATACTGGAGGAGCAGAAAGGGGGACTTCGAATTGATCAAAATGACTATAAGCAAGTTGAGGCGAGATCATAACCGGATCAAAGAGAGGATTCTCAGGAAAGGTCGTAAATTGTGCATATGGTTCAGGGATTTCCGACTCAGAATCTTCCAATGTTTTCCAAGGAGAATCGTCAGGCAGTGGTCGAGATGAAATGGTTTGTACACTTATGACAATCCCGAGTTCAACACCTTGAGCTTCAAGGGGTCCAACTAGAAATTGGGGGACCTCAGGAGGAGGCTCTTGAGATCCTTCAGAGGAGGGACAGGGTGAATCAAACGATTCAACCACGATGACCTTTCAAGACAAGATCAAGGAAGGAAGAGGTGAAAATATTAAAATTCACAATTTACCAAGCGATGATGAGGCTGGAGAACTGCATAAGTAGGATGTTTTCGTGGGTAGTTGTTTTTAGAATTTAAAAAAAAAGAAAAAAGGATGTACTAGGCATAAAGGTTTACCAAGTATCCGTGAATTGTAATATACACCTTGGTGATAAATGATATAAAAATTACCAAGGACTTAATGTACTATAGTTGATCTCCCCGAATGTTTTGTTCGGTGTATCATGTCTACAATGCGGCCAACTCGGTTACCTATGGTAGGCTTGCAACCTAATGGTGTCTCCCAAAATATACACGATGGTATGTGGGAGTCTAGTTCATACTAGTGTTGTCTAATGCGTAAACGTTCAATGAGAGTGCCCAAAATATACTTAGTATACATCAATATACTTCCATATATGGGACAGGATATGACCCCCAGATTGTAACGTAGACCATTAGCGACAGATCCTACGTTTGATGATGTTGGAACACATCTGTAGCCTATACCTCTAAATGTTCTCATTAGTTCCAAATTCTCCTTAAGATAAATTGGGTAAATTTTAAAGTTGATCTTGAGTTAAGTTTCAGTTTTTGGCTCAAATCGATGTCACTTGAATCCTACAATTCAGGCTAAATGCAAAAAGAAAATCTTTCCATTTCAATGAAGTCTAAACTATTGAGGTAAGAGATGCAAAAAAACGTGCAATCAATGTAGAAAACAATGATGCCCCCCAAACTAGTTCAAAACTATGAAATTAAACTTTTTCAAATCGAATTCACTTTCCCCAAAATGTGACTTATTGAAAAAATGAAAACTGTTCTCTTTTCACTAAGATGCAAAGAATGAAAAAATTTATGTTTTTTTACTTTCTATTTTTAAATGCAATAAAAATTAAAATGAACGAAACGAATGAAGAAATGAAAAAAAAAACACTTTTCACTTTTCTTTCAATCGAACGGAAATCAAAATCGCTTCAAAAATACATGAATGAAATACTTTCACTCTTTTTCAAAATGATAAAGACAAGCCCAATCAAAGAATTAAAACAAAAATCATGTTCAATTTTCTTTTGAATTTGGAAAAAGACACACTGTTCTAAACTTTTCAATCAAACAAATTGTAATCTTATGTTTGATGCTAAATTGAAGGTGAGGTCAAAATGCAGTGATGACCAGTGCATGTGAAAAAAAAATTCAAACCAATTCAGAAGCAATGCGGCAAAAGGTGTTTGAAATGGTTGAAAAAGGATTCTAAATCAGAGACCATCAATTCATTAATGACAAGCGCAAGTGACCAATGGAAATTAATTGACCTAGATAACCTAGAAAATTATCCAATTCCACAAGCAAGTCAAACAAGCAAATAAAATCATTCAAACAAGACAAAAAAGTCAAACACACAGGCAGGAGGTCATTGAAACTCGACAGACATTATTCAGGGGCCAGGACACACTGAAAATCAAGGGGAAACCCCAAATTTTCCTTGGTCTGAGATCGATGCTTCTGTGATGAGCATAAGGGTGTTGAAAGACGAATAAACACGGTTTTTATATATAAAACAACGCTAGAAGTGCTACTATGAAGACAAAAAACACGTTGGGCGCTAAAAACAAGGGAAAAAAAAGAGTTTCACACCAAAACAAGACCTGGCATAGTGAAATGACTATAAAACCCGATGAAAACTAACAGAGACCTAAGCAAACTTAAATTTCAGTGTTCGGTCAAACTGATCAAATATCAGCCCGGGAAAGAAAGGCTAAGAGGTTGAAGCTCCCAAAAGGAGTCGCCAATTATGTTGTGAAGATAAATCCCCTATGTGGATAGAGGCAATCTCTCTAGCCCTATAGTAGGTATAGCAACTTAAGATAATTTCTAATGCAAAGATTTCTTAGCTAATATTCAAAATGCAACAAGAAAGGAGATAGAGGTACCTTTTCCTGATGCTATGTTCGAACTTGTTGATGGTGGTCTTGATCCACGATCCTTTTAGGCTCGCTCCTTGATACTGGTGGCACACGAATACCTGCAGATGATCAAGAGGCAATAGAAAACGAAATCCAATAGATAATAATCATTAAACATTATCTATCTATCAGATCAAGGAGTACCAAAATATTTTCACAAATGATTAGACAAATATAGAAAGAAAACATCATATGTTTTATTAATGGATATAAAAGAGAGATATTACAACCCAAGCCTTGACGTTGGAGGCCTCCCTTTCGTGAAAATCTGAGTCCTTCACTGAAGTTCTAAAGCATTCCTTCTCCCAAACAGCGTAGGCATTATCACAGTGCAGGAATGTAAAGGGAACGAGAGTTCAGACCAGCCCAACAATGACCAACCAATAGTGGAAGGATGGGGACCAATTTATAGGAAGGGAGAAGAGGTTGGGATCCCATGAAAGGAGTAGGAAGGTCCAATTTATAAGGGATAAACCCCCATGGATGAGATCAAAGATCTAAAATAATATAAATCGACCATATCACCATCGTTTAACAACCAACTCATTGCCTTGGAACTTCTATAGGTTGAATCTTCTCCTCCATTTGAGGAAACATTTCCAAAAAGGGATCAACACATTTTTCCAAGAAATAAGGGCACTAACAGCGCTAAGCCAGAACTATCAATCTGCCATTAGTTTTGGAAGGAAACTAAAAAATGTGCTAACCCAAAAAACTAGGGTTTTGACCAAGTTCCTTTAGTGATATTCCAAGGCAGTTTTCTTTGAGTCTTCAGGGGATTTCTTTGCCTATTTTTCCATGGTGGAAACATTGCACAAGGTCTGTCACGGGGCACTTCATGATCAGGGATGGGAAGTGAGCATGGTGACCAATTACTGTGTAACACTTGGGCTAACAAATATCAGGTATCTTAGAAGGATCGATATACATTCCAACAAAAGGGAGATCTCTATCGAGGCTAAGGCTAGAAGGGCAGAAAATGATATCTTTGTTTAGGGTTAGGAACAAAGCTTTCTTATCGCTGGTGAAAAGTAGTTCAAAAAGGAGATATGAGCTAGAGAAGCTGAGAAAAGCATTAGAAAGGGTCTTGGAGGCATATTGGTGTCAAGTGTTTGTGTCATGGTTATGGTACTCGTCAATTAAAGATATATATGAATAAATTAATTTCAGGTTTTCCTCTCCAAGAAGGGGAGATTTTGGCCCTGGCTTGCTAGCCTAAATATTTTTGTCTCTTGTGCATTTGATAATTGAATTGATGAAGAACGTAATAATATAAAGAAGATAATATGTAAGAAAAGAAGCATAAAGAAATACACAAGTAATTACCATGAAACAATTTTTTTAATAAAATCCCTAATTTCTCAACATGGTATCAGAGCTAAGGTGCTAAAGACAAGAAATCACATTTTATCAGGAAGGAAAAAGGTTCAAGCTTCAAAGAAGTCATCAAGGATCAGTTTTCAAGAAGACATCAAGGCTGAGAGAAGGATCTATTTTGTAAATTTAATCTATAGATCCAAGAAGATATTCAGTCATTCAAGAAGGAGAAACTTCTAGGGAATTGGTGAAACCCTCAAGCCATCTCAATAATACCAAAGACCTTAAAGGACTTATACAACAAGTTCCTTTCAAGAGAAGAAGCAAAATCAAGGAGGTGATCTTTATCTTCAAAAGTTATCTGTTGATTGAAGCCAATTCAACATTATTGGAGCCATCATTAATCCATCCTTGATCATTATCAACAAGGATTCAAGGTGATCTACCTCCTTGCACCACTCTTGAAGAAGTAAATCTAAGAGGGAGCTTCTACTACTATCTACATCATCACCAAGGAAGAAGAAAGTAGAGGAAGAAAGCATATATTCAAGTAAGTATATTTATGACTTCATTTGAATCTATCAAAATGTATTCTTTCAAAGAATGCAACAAATTGGTTGGGGTTTAAAACTTTCTCACATAGAAGAAAAGGACATATCTAAATCTTATTGAGAATGAAGTCATGGACTATATCAAAGCGTCAACAACTAGACCTTAAAAATAAGATACTCAATCTCATGCCAAATACATCAAGGGAGACATAAGAGCCTAGAGGATTACTATAGAATCCATAAAGGACTCTCTCATCCCCTATGTATCAAAACTATAATCTTCAAAAATAAATATATGACAAATTGGTGGAGCTATTCTCATTGAGTACTACAGGGGAAGTAATATCTCTGAGACAAGAAATATACAATTTGAAGTTGTTAAGAGAGGAAGGAATCACATGATATTTTATGAATATTTCTGAAATACGAGATCAACTGCAGGAATTGGGAGAAGTAATGTCTGATAGAGAATGAGTACAGGGGTGTTTAATGCTCTACCGGAGGGATGGGGAAACTTCAGTTCCATAACCTATGGGAAGAAAGAAGCAGCACCATTCTAGGATCTATGGTATTTATGCGAGATAGAAGAGACTTGATTAAAAGCTAAAATTGATACAAGATCAAATGAATAAAATCAAGCCTATGTTGCCATGTCAAAGAGAAAGGGAAGATTTGGTAAGTTTGGTCCTAAAAAGAAAAGAAGAAACATGGATAAGATACGATGCTATGGATGTAATGAAGTTGGGCACTATAAAAAGGATTGTCCCAAACCTAATAAGGACAAGATGAAAAAGGAAGAAACCCATTTCGTCAGAGAAATGGAAGAACCTAATTCAAAGAAACCAAAGAAAGAAGAAGTGAAAGATATCTATTATGATTGAGATGATCTTCCTCTTTAAGAGGTATCTTTCAGTTGTAAAATAGTATGTTAGGAAGCATTGTATATTAGATAGATACTTTAGAGTTGGAATCATGATGGAAGCATTAAAGGAGGAGCACTCATCGTAGGAGGATGTTTGTAAAGACATTTATGTGATAATTATGCTATGAGATAAGTAGCTCCTGGGAATCTCACTGAAAATAACATTTACAGAAGGCAGTCATCTAAATCAAGGGTTGTCATTCAATAATCTATATGGAAACATGTTTTGACATTTTCTAATGGAATTTTCTTTTGGATTCACTAGTTAGAAAGAAATTAAAATGTTTCATCAATAATTCTAACTTACAAAATTATAGGGTTAGGATATGATGACATATTGATGAAGCAGGTCAAGAGAACACAACTTTTCATTCTAAGGAAAAACGTTGCAGGATGACTCAAAAGGAAAAGAGATGAGTTACATGTATATTTATGCTTACAATGGATGCTATCATTAGGGGAATTTTGAGGTCTAAATTGGGCCTCCTAAGGAAATTATAAAATAATAGTGGACATAATAAAGTAAGATTTGATGACATCATCAAATTTTAGAGGGAAAAAAGAAAAGGCTACTTTTTCAACTCGTATTTTCAACTTATCTCCCAAAGTTTTTACTCAAATTTCGAGCGGGAGTACTCATTGGATGAAAAATTTAATTCCTCATCCAAGGATTACCCATGTTGCATACTTTTGATGGACCCTACTACACGAAAAATGAGAAATACATGAAGAACGTGATTGCAATCATGTTTTTTCATGTATTTCTCATTTTTAGCATAGCAAGGTCCATCCAAAGTATGCAAAATGGGTACTCCTTGGATGATCAATTAAATTTTGCATCCAATGAGTACTCTTGCTCGAAATTTGAGTAAAAATTTGGGAGATAGGTTGAAAATACGAGTTGAAAAAGTAGTTTTATTATTTTATTATTTTTTTAATATTTATACCCTTTTACTTAAAAAATGGTGAATCATCCCCCATGGTTGACATCATCATCTTGAATCCCATTGGTTCTTATAAATTTTATTTTTGTTCTACTTTTTTCTTAGGAGGACCATTTTAGACCTCAAAATTCCCCTAATGGAAGTCATGTCATATGGTTGCAGGTAATATACTTCTATCTTTAGAAGTATGAACAAAAGGAAAATAGAATTTCCTCTGATGCATAGGTTTTCAAAATGAATGATCCACACTAGATGAAATTAACATAATATGTCCTCATATGGAATATGAGGTGACTTTATACAATCAATAAATTTCATATTGGAAGCTCCTGGGAATGAAATCAAATTGTGTGGAGAAATAAAGGAAGAGATTGTGAAAAAGTACAACCATGGTAAGAGGCAAGTCAACATCCAAGGAAGCCAAGAATACAAAACCCAAAACTGTAAATATAAGTGATTTTCCTAAAAAAGACAATCAAATACATTGATCTAAATCTACAGTTGACTTTTCCAGAATGTAAACTATGTAGTTGTAATCTATGGAAAATACTAGAAAATGTAATCTATGCAAGGGATTTCATCATAGCAAACACAAATTATTCCATATCAGTGAAAGAATAATATAACAAGACTACTAATGGAAAAAATTACCTTCTTTCACTAATACTATGAAAGAACTAATTAAGTGTAAGTAAAGGAATTTCACAAATATTATAAAACCCAAATGAAATCAAATGTAATATGAGATTTCATTAACAGAGAACTCAAACTAAAATTTCGTGAAAATTCCAAAGATCAAAAGAGATGACACTCAAAGGAAATTATCACTCATAGAAAATTTATCCCCCCCCCCCCCTTAGCGGTTGAGGGGGGAATTTTTTTGCAAAAATGAAAGCAAAAAACACCCAAAAATTGTTAAGAAATCGGAAAACCTCTGAGTAATGATCAAAACCAAGAAGACCTGAAAAAATCCCAAATGTTAAATTTTTCATAAATTTGCGCAGGTAACCAATTAGGTTCAGTGCACATAGGCATATTTTCTAAGGACTAAGTGCACATATATGCGCACTTTTCTAAACGAAAACTGTGCAGACTTTAAAAATTAAGAAAAAATAAAAAACAAAGGTATCAAACTAGAAATTTCAATTCTTAAAAGGATCTAAAGGTCTCAAGGGTCACAAAAGGACACTAAGGAGAATTTTCGTTCCCCAATGGAGTCACCGATTTTTTATATTGGACTAATCCATCTTGCAGACAAGAGCGATCTCCTTAGATTTCCAACAAAACCTAGAAACAAACATCAAAATAATTGCTACATTTCCTTAGCCTATAACTGAAAAATGAAACATGTAGTACGTGAAGGATCACTTAGCTATTAACGAAGTGCTTGTAGAATTCCTTTCAGTGCTTTCCACATCCAGCTTTCCCTCAATGCCTTAGAGGCTTTCTGAATGCTTTCCATAGCTTCTCCATGACGCTCCAAAAGATATATGCAAAGACCAAAACATTCAAAGGGATTAAATCATCTCACATATGAAAGAAAAGGTAAATAAAATCCCTAATTTAGAATACAACGTATAATGGAATCAATAATCAGCCATAAACCATGTGAGTGATCAAAGAATCTCACAAATAACATAAAAAATAGACGCAATTAGGAAATAACAATTACTTTGTATTGAATTGAAAGGAAAACAAGCTTACAACCTGGTTTCCTTGATGTCACAAGCCTCTTCCAATGGTCTCCTTTCCTTCCCTTGATGAAAAAATCTTTAGACCCCAAACTAGCAGCATAAGTTTACAAATCCAAGTCCCCCTATTCCTCCAATCCTATCATCAATTTATAGGAAAGAGGAGGAGGTTTATAGTTCTTCTTCTCAAGGGATATGATGCTTAAAAGGAGGAGATTAGTTCCATGATCCGAGGGATGATGCACAGGTATGTCGTGGTTCAATGTTTCTAATTTGGATAAGATTCCTCCACCAAATCTTCTAGAATTTTCTTTTTAACTTTTACTTGTGTGAAAATAATTGTGTAATCTATAGTGGAATACAATGCACAGATATGCACATTTTATAGTGGAAGAAAATGCACATGTGCAAGTAATTCACAGGAAAAATATGCATCTGCTCAAAAACTGTTTTTAAGTAGTGTAAACCAAAATTCCTTTTGCCCTGGTATTTTTTTACTTTGGGCTTCATAGGGGATTCACTTGAGACACTCATCAGATGGAAAGAGATCTGAATCGACAGTCATGGTGACAAAATTTAGTGTAGCAAATCTGTCCTCTAAAAGGCTACTAGGTCTTTATCCTTTACCATAAATAAGGATCTCTTTCATCTCCTCTTTGCAAGGCCTATTCTCGGGAGTAACATGCACACATAAAATAGTTATCAATGGAAATAACATTTGGGCCAGTAAATTCAAGGCTTTATAAACACTCTATCCCAAGAATTTTGCGTAACCTATTATCCAATATGACAACTAGGTCTATGCGTTTAGGTTCTCCACTCAATCAAATTTGAAGTGCAACTTCTCTTCTTTCTCCTTCCTCTTCAGGTATGGAAGGGTGATTCAACTTGTTGGGCCTGTGATCCCAACTTGGAAATTTCTATACAAAGATGTTCTCTCTAAGGTCTCTTGACTAAGAAATATAATGGAAAAATGGATGTGTTCTAGTTCTCAATATTTGAGTGCCTTTTGACAATTCACTCATACACCTGTTAATCAAATTGACTCAATTTGGCCAAAGCATCATTCGACGGTAAGAACCATGAAAAAATTATAATCTAGTGTTCAAGCATGATCATTTATTGCAACAATGATATTAAATTTGTTAAACATAACATTCTTAACAAGGTTATTGTAAGTAGTAGTGTGTGAGTACCTAGAGTTTATTCCCATTTACAAATATCCCTTCTTACATAGAACACTTACATCTTATTGTATTGAAAATTACCCTTAGTTCATTTGCTGATAATAATCCAAACCTATAGCATGGAGATGCATATTTAATTCACCCCTCAATATGGTATTATACGCCACATTTTCAAGCATATCGCACAATTTTTATGCATTGGATATGATAGACATGACGTCAGTATGAGTGTAATCAGAATGCCTTCCTTGAATAACCCTCAACTACTCAAGGTAATGCATAACATGTAAATGTTACAGAATTCAAATCAATTTTCCTTGACAATAGTAATGTATATAAGTGCCACCATAAGTTTTTAACAAAATGGAAGGATATGGTTACTATCAACTAGTGTTAGACTAATGGATAATTTCTAATGCTAAGTTGAAATTCTCTTCTTCGTCACATTGAGACATGGTTAATGGAATTTCCATTTTTGGGCTAATGTTGATTAGGCTCTATGTATTATATGAATCCCTTTGAATGTGATAATATCCTCAAATCAATTAAATCCATGGTGAATTTCATTTTCCTTATCATCTATTAGATTTATATTATTTTGTACTTTGCCACTTATCGTCGTTGCAAAGAGAGTTCATCCAACCAACTCATGGAAAATTCAACCCATTGAATATTTACGCACCCAACAACGTTGTGTAAAACTTGTAAAGAAATGTAAAATCTATAGAAATTCTTTAGTGAAATAAAATGATTTGAGAAGGGTTCTATTTTACCATAAAAGAATGAATTCACCCCAAGTACACATGCAAAATCAACAAATAAATCAATAAAATTCCCAAGGAGATACAAAGGAAATTAGGCATGAAATAAATCACTTGGTGGAATGTGAAATCATCCAAGAAAATGGGAAATAATCAAGGTATGTGTCAAAACATGTTACACAAGTGAAATTCAACTCAAATAATTAGTTAGCTCTAAGGAAAGAGAACCAATAAAAAGAACACAATTAAATAGCAACTCCCTAGGTAAATGAAATAGTAAAATATTGTGAGCCATTGATCTATACAAACAATGAAATGAATGGTGGGTATATTAGAGCTATTAATGTTCACCAAATGATCATGGAAAATATTTTCTTAACTAGACTAACATAAATACAAGTGGTTATTCTCAATTTCCACCATTCACACACTCAAAATATCTCATTGAATAAGATAAGATAACATTTCATACATAAAATTAAACACAGATGTATTACCAATTTCTCAAGCATAACCATTTATAAAATTCATCACATAAGACAAAGTGTCTAGAAGTCCAAGTGAAAAAACCAGCTTCAAATGGGGGTTGAATGTTTCATTTTGACAACCTCTAGTTACAATGATTTCCTAGCATTATATGTATCCTCGCCTCTTGGACAAACGATCCATTGAGAGTGGAATTACAAAAATAAATAAGCATATATGGAGTTTAATGAGAAGGTCAATAGTCATGACCCTTCATCTCCCCTTCGTTAGCCATCACTTTAAAATTTATTTTAATTCATTTTTATTCCTCTTTTTTCCTTTTGCCCTATTCAAATTTTACATTACCTTATTTTACAATGTTCTCTTACCTTCATAAGTTTTTGGACTAAACTTGCAAGTATGAATTCTTACATTTAAGATTTTGGATTCATTTCATATCACACCTCCACATTGAGAGGAAAGTTTCAATATCCAAAATCTCAAATGAAATAAATCTAGATCAATATGCTTGTTATTTGCTTCTGTGGAATATAGCCATAACATTGGATCCTAGCTAAAACTTTGAATTTAGAAATGGATCTATCATCGATTGTTAGCTTGCTTGTTCCTACAATGTCACTAACTCATCTCTAAACAATCAGCAAATCCAAACTCTAGGCTCAACATTCATTCCCATTTCTCTGAGAGGAGACAATCCATATTGGAAACCAATGAAGTTGTAACAACTCCACAAGGAAAGTATGGTATGCATTTTTTTTAGGATCAATTTCTTCTTCTCATGGAAACAACCCTTTAGTGCCTGCACATGCTTCTAAGCACATCATATAGTTCTCAATAATAACCCCAATTTCATTGACTTCTATGTACCAATATTTAACACATCTCCAAGAAGAGATTCTTTGGATGTAATATTGAAAAAAAGAACTAAATTGTAGTCACCCTTTGCATTAGCCAAATTACCATATTGTTGGTGTCATTAACATTCTCCTCTAATAGAGCTCCATGGTTAAAAACTACTCCTTGGACTAAAGATGCAAGTAGCTCTTCATATTCTACAATATTCACTTTCCACACCCTTCTCTTGGGTGGATGAAAGTCCATATGAAGTCACCAATACTTTGATTCCAAATTACCACTCAAATTTTAATGGTGGTAAAATGTCTTGGCGATTTTATATGGACTACTTGAGATAGTCCTTTCCTTCATGTGTCTCTAAGTTCAATGTTGGATTGGAGAATATTTCTTGTGATTATTCCTCTAAAAAAATGTATGCTTGTGGCATATGGCTTGCTTATCCTAACAATATGCTTCAATGTGGCCTTTCTTCTTGCAAAATGAGCAAGCCCCTCAATACCAAAAATTGATAATGTTGTGGCATTTCCTCTTGCAGTCATGATAAAAAAGAATGTTTTATTTCAGAATTCCTATTGGTCTTCTTCTTTGTCTTTCCTTGGTTGATTATATTTTTGTGTCTTTGAAGCAATGGTGTAGGATAATTCTATTAACTCTGCTCATCATTTTCTTTATTCAATCTTCCATAAGAAGGATGTTGTGGTAGTGGGAAGCCACTTTCATGTATACTATTATTTGTTCTGATGAGCAAGTGAACCTTTTAATGTATTTCACCTTTAAAAAATTTATCTTCGTGGTCATCCACCTTTCCATTTTTCCATCAAAACCTAGGCCTACGTTCATGCTTGACTCATGGTGTAGCTACAATGGGGATCAATATTCCTTGTCTTCTCTTTCCTAGCCCTTCTCCATCATAGGCCATTTACCTTAAGTGGTTAGAACCAATGCCTCCAATGTTCTTTACAAATTCACCATGATACTCTTGAGAAATTTCTATGGAAGGTGAACTTACTAGAGTTGTCTCAGTCATGTTGTTGGTATCAACTGTGACATTAGAAAGTGACCTAATGTCCTAGTGCTCTTGGAAATTTTTTAGGAGCCTTGAAAATTCCTCCTTCTTCTTTGTGAAATCTTTATATAACTAAGTATTCATCTAAGTGAACATGTCCTATTGCTAGCTATCCATATGTATGACCTTCCTTTCCAAGTGTAAAAGCCAATATATGTGTTTGTCCCAATCTACCATGATTGTAGTGAGGGCGTCGTGTAATTCATCAAACTACTTCTTTAGCAATGGCACTAGTTTTCTAGAGCTCTTAAGCTTCTCCTCCATATTTTTCCATTCCATGGTTGAATATATGGACCTGATCCTTCGAGCGTTATTCTCTTCTTGAAGTTGAGTATCGTTGTCTTGCAATTCATCCAACCTCTCTCTATTTTCATTACCTATCCTAAGGTATACAATGTTCCATTCAAAGTTTTATTAGTCGTGGCATGGGAAGGGTGCAATTGATATGATACCTTATAATTCGTAAATGAGGGACTTATAGCCTCGTCCACCAACACAAATCCTTTGAAAAATTAAAACTTTTTGGTATCTCTCTCAATCTTTTATAGAAAGCTTTGTTCTCTAAAAGGCTACTAGGCCTTTGTATTATACCTTGTATAAGGACAATTATATTCTCTTGGTTGCAAGGCCTATTCTTGGGAGTAACCTACACACATAGAATAGATAGCAATAGTAATAGCATTCAAACTAATAAATTCAAGGTATTACAAGTATTATCTCCCTAAGAAATTTATGTAGCCTAATGCTTAATATTCCAACTAGTTTCTATGTTTAACTTCTTTGCTAAATCCAATGCAAAGTGTTATTCTTACTCCTACTTCTTAATGTATGGAAGGATGATTCAACTTGTTGGGATATGATGCCAAGGTAATTTCACCACAGGTATTTTGTCTCTAAGTTCTCTCCATTGCAAATGAGATAGTAGGAAAATGGATGTGTTATGGTTCTCAACTATGTGAGTGAAACATACAACCTAGGAACATTAAGAAAAATAATGGATGCTTTCAACAACTCACTGATTCACTGATCAGTTTGCTAAAACCGTTATTCAACAGTGAGAACCAGGAAGCATAATAATCTGGTACTTATGAATGATCATTTCTTGCAACAATGATATTCAATTTATTGAGCATGACATGCTTAACAAGGCTATTGTGAGCATTAGTGTGAGAGTAGTGAGATTTGATTCCCATTCCCAAATATCCCTTCTTACATATAACATGCACAACTTATTTTATTGGTGATGACCCTAGGTTCATTCACTGAAAATAATTCAGACGTTGTAGAATAAAGTTTGATCTTTAATTCACCCCTCAACTTGGTATTGGAGAACACCTTTTTGAGCATATTGCACACATTTTATGCAATGTATATGATAAAAACTATGTTAATATGAGTGCAAATCATAGTTCATTTTTTGAATAATCCTCAACTACTTAATATAATGAAAAACATGTAGATTTCAGGGCATTCAAATCAATATATGTTGATAAGAGTAATGTATATCAATCCCACTGAAATAATTTTAACACAATGAAAGGATATGGTTGAGATTGATTAATGATGGGTAATGGCTAATTTATAATTCCAATTTGAGATTGCATTTCTTCCTTACATTGAGACTAGGTCAACATAATTTATGTATTTGTTTTTATTGTTCATTGGGATCTATGTCTTCTATGAATCCTTTGTAATTTGTTATTATTATTAATTAATTAAGTCAATAATATAGCATTTCCCATAACATATATTAAAAATATTATCACCATGTCATATTTTTCTATAGTTTGACTCTTGCCTTTGCATATTCACCCAACCATGTTATCAAAAGGTCAAACAACTAAAGATTGAGGGACAAAACAACACTGTATATATACCATATGGATGCATATGGCCTATGTAATCAACTAGGTGAGACAAAATAATCTAGGGAGGATTCAATTCAACCAAAAAAGAAGGAATTTTCCCCAAGGAGACATGAAATTGACAAAGTAGGAAATAAAGTTTCTAGTGGGATATGAAATTAACTAAGACAAATAAATTTCCTAGGAAAGTGTGAAATCACCCAAAGAAGTGGGAATAATTGAGGCAAGTGGGAAAAATTCCCCAAGAAAGTGAAATTTTACTCAGAGTATAAGTAGTTGGCTTTGAGGAAAGAGAGAATCACCTGAAAATGAAAGTACATTAAATTAGAAATTCCTTAGGTAAATGCAACGATTAAATATTGTTGAGTCATAGATCTCTAAGTAGAGTGGAATGAAATATGGGTATCTCAACACTATAGATTCACCAATTGATCATGGAAAATATTTTTCTAAGCTAGATTAACATAAATGCAAGTGGTCATTATCAGTTTCCACCATTAGCACACTCAAACTATCACATTGAACAAGATAAAAGCACATTTCACACATAGAATGTAGAAATTTGAATAATAGCTAACTTATTCACCGAGATTATCCTGATAACACACTATTTGAGCTTCATGCATAATACATAACCTCTTCTACCATTGATCATCAATTTGCGGAATTAAAAACAATCGCATGCGCACATTAAAACCATAAACAATCACACATATAAACACAGGATTTATGGGAAAGATTAAAGCTGAAAACCCCCAACTATCTGTATATTATAATGATAGAGAACATGTAATAATCATAGTACAAACTCCTCACAAGCTCTCAGCACTATCTCCAATTGTTACACACAAAACAAGCTTAGATCATACATATCACATGCTCCAATCTGCTCCACCTGTCTGCCTGCCTCTACTGTGCAATCCAAGATGGATAATTATGAGATCCAAGTTCGAATCCCACCAAGATGTACTACGCAATCCTCATTGGCAATCTCAATCAATGTGTGTGCAAATCTCATGCACCAGTATAGTCACAACTGATAGTCACACTGCTCTTTCACCTAACCTCTCCACTGGTCTCCACTGAACTGTCCATGCACTTGAGTTAATTGATGTATTCTTTAGTTGATTTATGATTTAATAATTAGTGAATTAATTTATAATTAATTCACACCACTCATCACTAGTGTATTAATCAGTTAGACTAATCACAACTAGTTCAACTAAGTTAAACTGAACACAACTCCATTAACTCCTCAATCAACTCCACCAAACTCAATCACATGAGTTCTAACTGAAGTCCATCATGCAATAGCTCAACTAAACCCTAGGAATAGCATAATTCCTTCTGTCAGCTGCATGTGCCACATCCGTAGCTCAAACTGAAGTGCTCCAAGAGAATAAGATAATTTTTATAGTCCAAATATTATTAAGAGCTAATATTATTCGACATATCTATTTTTAGACTGGAAATATAAAAATAGATTCCGCCCAATATGTCTAAAAATAGAAGTCCATCTATTTTTCCAACTTGACCAACCATCCACAAATAGCATCCTGCAACTCATAGAATATGATCGACATGTCTAAAAATAGACTGTGCGCCAAAAATAGCCTGCGGGCCCACTTAGTGAAGGCGACTTCTTCCCACTAAGCTCATCATCTTGTTGCAATCTCAGCACTCCTCTCAACAAGATATGGATTATACGCAACCCCTATCCTGCCTCTGTGGTATTCGAATTTTCTCACGAGTGACGCCTTCGTCAGGGTCTCGGCATCTGATCCTCTGTGGGAATGTGTAAGTAACTTGATTCTCACGCCGCACACAATCTCTAATATGATGATGCGGATGTCGATGTGTTTGGATCTATCATGAAATCTCTTGAATTAGCCGAATTTTCATGCAACTTTTGGTTATCACTATAAATCACAGTGGGCTCAGTGTGAACCGAACGACCCGACCGGGATCTTCCTCATCCATATGGCCTCGCATGCAGCCAATCTTGCTGCCATATACTCAGCCTCTGCTGAACTGAGTGCCACGGATCTCTGCTTCCTGCTGTACCAAGAAACTGCTGTCGACCCGATATTGAAGATCCCTCCAGATGTGCTCTTTCTGTCCGTTGGGCTCCCTGCCCAATCTGCATCCGTGAAGCCACATAGCCTCACCTCATCCTCCTGTCTGTACCACAATCCATATCCCAATGTGCCTATGAGATAACGCAATACATGCTTGCCTGCCTTCCAGAAGAGCTTGGTAGGCTTAACCATAGATTGTGAAAGCTGGTTAACTACATAGCATATATCGGGCCGTGTATTGACCAGATACATAAGCGACCCCACCAACTTTCGATAAACAGTGGCCTCCACTACCTCCGCCGAAGTAGCATCCTCCTTCCTCCAACCTCTAGGAAGACGAGTATCAACAGGCTTGCAACCATGCATGTTGAACTTCTCCAGTATCTCTCGGGCATACTTACACTGAGGAACAAATAGTCCATCACTGCACTGCCAAATTTCCAATCCCAGGAAATAATGAAGGAGGCCCAAGTCCTTCATCTCAAACTCTCTTGCAAGATCCTCCTTGCATGAAAGTATCAATAGCTCATCACCTGTCAAAATCAAATCATCTACATAAAGTAAAATGATCAGCAACTTACCCTCCACCACAATCTGGTATAGGTTAGGATCCGCCTCACTCTTGGAGAATCCAAATCTGGTGAAATAACTGTCTATCCGTGTGTACCAAGCAAGAGGTGCTTGTTTCAACCCATACAGCGCTCTCTTGAGCCTGCACACATGCGACTCGCTGCTGAAGATCTCGAAACCTTCGGGCTGCTCTATGTACACCTCCTCCTCAATGACTCCGTCGAGGAACACAGTCTTCACATCCATCTGATGAATGTGCCACCCCATCTGCACTAAGAGAGCTAGGATCATCCGTATGGAAGAATACATTGTGACAGGTGCAAAGGTCTCCTCATAATCGATCCCCTCTATCTGTGAAAAGCCTCGAGCAACAAATCTTGCCTTATACTTCTCCATACTCCCTTCAGCTGCCTGCTTCACTTTGTAGATCCATCTCGAACCCACCATTGATTTCCCCTCCGGCCTCGGGACAATCTCCCATGCACTATTTCTGACAATCGAATCATACTCTTCCACCATGGCATCTACCCATGCGGGGTCCTCCACAGCTTCCTCGAAAGAGAATGGCTTTGTCATGATACACTTGCTCACAAGAGCCATGTATCTAGTATACCGGTTCGGTGACTGTCTCTGTCTGCGCTGTGATGTAGGTGCTCCTACAATCTTCTCTGCATCTTGAGCCAATCGCTCAACTTCTATAGTGCGCTTCCGCCCTCTGATGGTTGGCGCTACATGAGTGGTCTCTTCCACTCCATGAACCTCCTCTTTTGGCTGATCCACATCCTCAAGCTCATCCTTAGGAACCAATAGCTCCTCCTCTGCATGCAAGTGTGGCTCCCTCTCAAGCGAACACTTCATGGCTTTCTCCTCCTGAAATTTGATATCCTGTTGCACAACAGTCTTGCGATTGTCTGGAAAATACACATGATAGTTTTGGGGCGTATCAGTGTACCCCAAAAAAATCCCAACCTCTGCAGTCGGCTCCATCTTCTTCTTGGCATCCTTCGTCACATGAATGTAAACAAGTGAACCAAAAATCCTCAAATGGGAAATATCAGGCCTCTTACCAGAAAACGCCTCCTCGGGTGTACTCATGCCAAGTATCTTGTGAGGACAACAGTTCTGCACGTATACTGCAATATTGCATGCCTCCACCCATAAGTGAATGGGTAGGCCCTGATCATGCAACATCGCCCGTGCAGCACCCACGATCATTCTGTTCTTCCGCTCAGCAACCTCATTCTGCTGTGGGTTATGAGGTGCTATGAGCTCTCTTCGAATTCCTTCTGCGCTGCAAAAGTCCTTGAATTCGTCAGAGATGAATTCACCACCATTGTCACTCCTAAGAGCCTTCACCTGCTTCCCCGATTCTTTCTCCACCAGTGCCTTGAACTCACAGAACTTTGAGTATGTCTCGCTCTTCTTCTGCATGAAGAAGATCCAACACTTCCGAGAAAAATCATCAACAAATATCACATAGTACCTGTGCTTTGCTGTCGAAGCTACTGAGAAAGGTCCACACACGTCTGTGTGAATTCTCTCAAGGATCGTCGTGGCGCGACTATCCTTCTCGTGAAAGGTGGCTTTTACAAATTTTCCCAAGGTACACCCCTTGCACTGATCTGACTGTGCAAGAGTGCCTTTAGGAAGCCCAGTAGAAATCTGCTGCAGTATCTTCAAAGCTCCATGGTGAAGGTGGCCCAATCTCTGGTGCCACAACACGCCATCATCCTGGCTCACCACTCCTTCTGCCTTGCCTACCATTGCTGCGCAGCCATCTACCTGCAATTGATAAAGGTTCTTAACTCAAACCCCTATCCTCCGGGTCTCACCAGTTGCCTTACTACGCAGGAAAGCCTTTACCTCGCTAAAGACAACATCATATCCCTTGTCTTCTAACATCGCCACAGAGATAAGATTCTTCTTCAATCATGGAACATGCATCACTTCCTTCAATACGAAGGGTTTACCAGACTCCCTCTCAAAGGAAATGGTACCAATACCAGTCGCACTGTATCTACCATCATCGCCCATCTCGATGTGCACTCCAAGATCTTTCTCATCCAGATCAGTAAACAAATCTCGATCTCCTGTCATGTGAAAAGACACACCACTGTCCAGAAACCACACTGATCCCGCCACACTTGACACCAAGCATGCGATCAGAAAAAAATCCAGCTCAAACTGCGAGGCTAAGGCCTCTCCAGCTGCAAATCCAGTAGCCTACTTATTTTTCTTCTTCTGCGGACAATTTGTGGCATAATGTTCGTGTTGGTGACAGTGAAAGCACTTCACCTTGGACATGTCCTGCTTCTTGCCTTTCGCACCGGAATGAGAAGCTTTCTTGCTCTTCCCCTTCTTTTCTTTGGCAGCCAAAGCGCAATTCTCTTCATCAGAGTTCTTTGATTACGATCCGTCCCTGATACTCCGCCTTATCTCCTCTTGCACAAGATCTGACCAAAGTCGCTCCCATCCTGGAAATTTCTCCCAACCATTGACAGAGTCCTGATAGGAATGCCAACTCTTCGGAAGCCCAAGGAGAACCAAGCTCACCAAGTCCTCATCATCTACAGTCACCCCCACACTTTCCAGCTCATCCCTGCATTGGGTGAACTTCGTGAGGTACTTGGGCATACTTTCACCTTTCTCCATCTTTATGTTCCTGAGTTTATCCTTGAGCGCCAACTTCCTCTGGTCGCTCTTGCTTTGGAATAAATCTGTCAACGCTTTCCACATCAAGTATGGAGAAGCTTTACCATGCAGGCTGGACACTATGTGATCCTTCATGCCCTCCAACAGAATCCTTCGACACTTTGTTGTCTTCTTTTTCCAAGCCTCAACTAAGGCAGCATCGCTAGAAGTAGGCTTTGGGACTTTTGCATCTATGAACTCCTTCAACCCATTGTCATACAGCACCGCCTCCATCCTATCCTTCCATGCAATATAATTTGAGTTGCCTTCAAGGGCATACTCCAATCGCAATTCGTTGAAAGACATCTCAACTTCGACACCAAGAAAACACTGCTGCAAATTCGAATTCCACCAGCACAAAACTCAACCGCTTCAATGTTCTGCAATTGCTCCAATGATCAATACTGCTCTGATACCATGTAGAAATTTGAATAATAGATAACTTATTCACCGATATTATCCTGATCACACACTATTTGAGATTCATGCATAATACATAACCTCTTCTACCATTGATCATCAATTTGCGGAATTAAAAACAATCGCATGCGCAGATTAAAACCATAAACAATCACACATATAAACACAGGATTTATGGGAAAGCTTAAAGCTGAAAACCCCCAACTATCTGTATATTATAATGATAGATAACATGTAACAATCATAGTACAAACTCCTCACAAGCTCTCGGCACTATCTCCAATTGTTACACACAAAACAAGCTCAGATTATACATATCACATGCTCCAATCTGCTCCACTTGTCTGCCTGCCTCTACTGCGCAATTCAAGATGGATAATTATGAGATCCAAGTTTGAATCCCACCAAGATGTACTGTGCAATCCTCATTGGAAATCTCAATCAATGTGTTTGCAAATCTCATGCACCAATATAGTCACAACTGATAGTCACACTGCTCTTTCACCTAACCTCTCCACAGGTCTCCACTGAACTGTCCATGCACTTGAGTTAACTGATGTATTCTTTAGTTGATTTATGAGTTAATAATTAGTGAATTAATTTATAATTAATTCACACCACTCATCACTAGTGTATTAATCAGTTAGACTAATCACAACTAGTTCAACTAAGTTAAACTGACCACAACTCCATTAACTCCTCAATCAACTCCACCAAACTCAATCACTTAAGTTCTAACTGAAGTCCATCATGCAATAGCTCAACTAAACCCTAGGAATAGCGTAATTCCTTCTGTTAGCTACATGTTCCACATCCGTAGCTCAAACTGAAGTGCTCCAAGAGGATAAGATAATGTTTATAGTCCAAATATTATTAAGAGCTAATAATATTCGACATATCTATTTTTAGACCGGCAATCTAAAAATAGATTCCGCCCAGTATGTCCAAAAATAGAAGTCCATCTATTTTTCCCGACTTGACCAACCATCCACAAATAGCATCCTGCAACTCATAGAACATGATCCATATGTCTAAAAATAGACTTTGCGCCAAAAATAGCCTGCGGGCCCACTTAGTGAAGGCGACTTCTTTCCACTAAGTGCCATCATCTTGTTGCATTCTCAACATAGAATTTAAACATAAATGTATGATTGATTGATCAGGCAAATCCATTAACAAAACCATTGAGAAAATTCATTTTACAAGACACTGTGTTTACCTTAAAAATTCAAATGGGAAAACCAACTTCGAATGGGGGTTTATTGTTTCATTCTACGAATCTCTGTTTACAATTATTTATTTGCAATCTATGCCTCCTCTTTAGCCCAAAATATCCATTCTAAGTGAAAATAATGAATGAAATTAGGAGAGCTTGGGAGTAAGAGGAATTACAATAACCACGACCCTTCATTTCTTGTTCCTAAGCCTTCTATGTTTTTATTTTTCTTTGTTTCTCCTTTTTCATTTTTAATTCACATTTGTTCGATATTTTCCTCTTGTCCTATTCAACTTTTACATTTTCTTTGTTTTAAAATGTTTCCTAAACTTCATAAATTACAATATTAAACCTACAGGTACTAAGTCTTATAACCATTCATGTGTTCGGATCCATTTCAAATCAGTTTGAGAATTCAATAGTCCCATAAAAATAAGCAATTATAATTAGTAATCTCACAAGTATCCGAATATTTTTTCTTCATATCATTTATCATGCATGTTGAATGACCAATCAAGAGGAGATCATCTACATATAGCACAATGACAAGAGTATGTTGGAAATGCTGACAGGGGGGTGAATCAAAATTTCTTTTCAATTGTTAATTTTACCAGCTAGATCTCTTATATTTAGAACACAAAATGAACAATGATGGAATAGATACTTTTATTAATTTCTTCTTTACAATAAGTAAAGTACAATAATGATATAGGGCTCCAACCCTAGATGAAGACTCCAATATTCCAGGCACCGGCTTGGTCTTTCCAAGGCTCCAACCTTGTTAATTTGAGGCACCAACCTCTATGGCTCCAACCCTATCTCTGGTAAAGGCACCTACCTGGTTTCTTAAGGAATCTTATCCTCTATGGCTCCAACCCTCAGCTTCACTTATTCAAAATATGTTTGGTTATTCTTCACGGTTCCCAATGTCTTCTTCAATGAGCTCTGACAATCTTAGTCTCCACGTCACTTCATCAATGACAACCTTGATTGCTTCAAAAGGTGTCACTACTCCTCTTCATATTACCCAAACACTTGTTTCTTCAAGGTTACCTCACGATCTCATCATCAATGCATCATGATCTTCAAGAATGTCTCCAAGATTAGCTTCAATAGGTTGTCTCAATAATTTTCCAAGACAATGAAAGCTTCTCAAAGTCTTGTTCCAAATCTTCAAGAACACTTCACAAGTAAACAAGCCTTCACAAGTTTTCACAAGTTCTCGATAATGTACTTCAACAAGTATGCTAGATGCTCCAAAATTCTTAAGTCAGCATGCTCCTTTAACAAGACTTAAAAAATCCTTCAAAAAGGATCTATAATCTTTTCAATCACTGCTCCAAAAATGATGCCCAAAACCATTGTTGTATTTTTGTCCTCCAAACAGATCCAATACTTCTTTAATTGATCAAGCTACAAGCTAGAATGTCTCCTTAGAAATCTAAGCTACTGTAATGGCAATAGTCCCATGTAAGCTACAAGATAGAGCTCCTCTCACTTCCCACAAGACTGAGTGAGGTCTATGTTTCTTCCAAATACGAGCTTTTACAGTGGTCTACACATCACATATTCAAGACAAAAATTGTGGTCACACAGTAAAAAATCTGAAATATACAACACAGTTCTGAACCCTTAATTATCTTGTTGTGTGCTTCTAATCCATTTTCTTCACAGGTCTCACTACCAGTTTGAGTTTTTACAAGTTACCCAAGGTTTGAGCCTCCACAAGCAACAAGTTCGAAGTATTGATCACAGTTTCAAGTGTCACTGCCCATAGGTTCAACCTTTAAACAAATATGAGCCTCCCATAGAGTCACTTCAGGTTTGTCTGAGCTCTAAAGATCATAGATCTGCTACCTAGTTTTACCACAAGTGACTGTTATATAATTTAAGGAAATTTTTGTGATATTGTAGCCTTTTTCTGAGCTTATAGAAGAGCTAAAGTATACCCACAAAAACCTCAACCAGCTCACACTGCAATATTCGAATTTCTGAGATGTTAAACCAAGATGTCCACCGAGCTGTGACTGTCCTCAAGATATTTTAACCCTAAACAAAAAAATATTTAGCCCAAAATAGTGATTTAAAAATCCTCCTCGGCCTTGGTTATTGTTCCTTATCTTCTGAGATGTTTTTCACCGAAATTCATTTGTCAAATGAACAATCTAAGCCTCCTTTTTATACGAGTTTGACGTCAAGATGAAAGGATGTGTCTTTCTAGAGGTAGGCCGGCATGTGTAGGCTAAGACAGGTCGTCTCAAGGACAAAATTATTTCCTTAACTTGAAAAATTCATATCTCCCGAACCGCTTGGATTTTCCAGCCAAGTGAGAGCTCGTTAGTAAGATAAAATTATGCTATAAAATGTGGTGTAGGTGTCATAGTGAAATTCTGCCTCTAAGGTAGTAAAAATTATTTTTGAAAGTGACTGGTCATTTATTGGTGTAGAATTGGAGGTAGGAAAAGTAGACTTCTTCATGGATGGGCTTCCTCTTATTAGGCTTATTCATCATACACTCATGATGTCATCCATGTCATCATGTCATCAAGTGTTCTTCATGTCATGTCCCTAGACATTTTCCACGTCATCAAATGGTCCTCTATCAACCATGTCATCTTGACATCATATTGGATCTAGTCGTCTTCATCAAGAGTAAGCACATCATCATTAATGGCATCCTTATTAACCAAGGGGCATGACATCAACATCTGGAACCAGGCATCTCAAGAATATTGACATCAATGACAACCTTAGGCCAACAATCTCCCCCTTTGTCATTGATGGCAATATACTTGCCCTTCCAATATCCCCCCCCACCTTGACATCAATGGAAAATGGGGTTCCCAAGAACTCCCCTTATCAGCCTGCTTCATGTTGCTCCCCTTATCATGGTGATCTTCCTAGCAATGTGGTTCATGATATATGTGTTTAAATTTCTTCATGTGATGAACCATATCCCCCTGTCTGCACAAATTCCTTTAGCTCATTAAGGATTGCTCGCCTTGTGTGATCAAGTAGAAGGAATCATCATAATATCACATTTTTCTTCAATGGAGTTACTTCCGAGAGATGATTGATCAAGATTTTCCATGTGTAAATCATCAAGGATTTCATAGGGCCCATTCATGGATCACTTTCTGCAAGAATACTCAAGAAAAATAAAGCTCCCCCTAACTGTATGCATGGTCTCCTTTCAGGCAGAGTCTCGTCATCAAATACCTGGAATATCAAGGATGAGTTATCAAGTCAACAACATGTGTTGTTGGCTGGAATGTTCAAGATATTTATGGATTCAACTTGTTTCCTTTTCCATACTTGTGTAATTTTCGTCGCTGGCTTGGTTTATCTTTTTTAGGAACCCAAGTCAAGTTACAATCACGATCCATGTGTCCAATGTTATGGAAATTGAAGCATTCCATCTTATTCATGAGCGAAGAAGCATGAGTTATTGCAAATTTACTTCTAGGAGATTGATAGGGACCATTATATTTGTCTTTGTGATATGCCCTACAATATTTTTCCATGTGCCCAAAGTTTGTACAAGAATAGCAATATTCAAGAAATATACTTTGGTGCTTGGGAGATGAAGAGTTCCTTGAAGTACTTTTGAAGTCTTTTTGCCTTGGGATTATTTGATGATATTCATTTCCTTTTGTATTCTTGACACCATCTATAAGTCTCCTTAGAGTAGGGTTTCTTCTAATTTCATCGTGACTCTTTCCTTTTTTGGAAATGGGAGTATCATTTCTTCCTGGCTTCCTCACATCTTTTTCGGTTGAAGCATTATCATTCTTGATTGAGGTTTCACCTGCATAGCCAAGACCTGATTTATCAATGGGGGATATTTGATGACTTAGGATGTCATCTAGGGTTTGAGAACTCTTCAAGTTATTATTTATCAATTCAACTTCCTTTTTAAGAGAGAAAATTTCTCCTTTCAATTTTTCACAATCTTCATCTTTCATGACTAGTTGATTCTTCATTTATTCCATCATCCTTGTTGCTTCGCATGTTTCGGCCTTGAGAAGATTCATGTTTGATTTTAGTTTGAATATTTCTTCATCATTTTGTTTAGTTGGCATATAATGGTGTTTCTCTCCTTTTCTTCTTCATCAACTTGTCCTTCTATGAATGCCAAAGTTTCCATCACCTTCTCGTATCCTTGTGTGTGTTTCCTTGATTCTTATAGTTGAGATATAAGAGAGGAGACCTCTTCATTGTATTGACTAATTTCTGCTTCAAGATTGGTCAATCTCTTAAGTCTTTGTTTAAGGTGGCCTGACAAAGTTTCTTCCCTTTTATTTCCCTTATCCAATTGATTTGTCATAGATATGACTTCTTCATGATGATTTCTTTTGTTTTGATGAAATGCCTCCTTAAGTTTGGAGAGCTTCTTATCTCTTTATTGTACTTGAAGCTTGACAAAGTCAACTTCCTTCCTTATCTTGTCTTGTTTACCAACTTGTGCTTTCTTCTTAAGTTCCTCATTATCCTATTTCAACCTGTTAATCTCTTTGATGGAAGCCATAATTTTATTCAGGAGATCTTCTTCAAAGTCTTCCTTGTTCTTTTCATCTTCTATGTTTTCTTTGGCCTTGTTGTCATCTCTCTTATCTTCAGCTTCCTTGATGGATTCTGGACTTATTTCTTGTTTTCCATCATCTTCTTGACTAGAGATCATTGTCAATGCTCCTTTTGAGTGAAGATAATGAAGTTTGTCTCATATGAATTTTGCTTACGATCATTTTTCAAAATTGGCCTTCACAAAATTTGGTAACCCATTCAAAATTTCATTCATTGCTCTTGTATTGTACTCCTTCGATTCTTCGTCCATCGTATCATTAGTAATCACTGATTTCCAAACTTCAATTCCTTGAGTCTTCAAGAAATTCCTCGTTCTTGCCTCCCATATATCAAAATTTCCATTGAACAATGGAGCCTTCGCAAATTGATTGACTTCAATTTCGATGGTTGAGGAAGACACATCTTTAGGAGGACTGGATACTTTCTTCCTTGGCTTTGCCATTTGTGTTCTAATGATAAACCTTCAAGCTTTTAGGCTTTGAGTGAAGGTATTGGCTCTGATACCAATTGTTGGAAATACTGAGATGGGGTGAATCAATATTTATTTTCAATTGTTAATTTTACCATTTAGATAAGTTATATTTAGAACACAAAATGAACAATGATGGAATAAATACTTTTATAAATTTCTTCTTTACAATAAGTAAAGTACAATAATGATATAGGCTCCAACCCTAGATGAAGAATCCAAACTTCCAAGCTCTAACCTGTATTTTACCAAGCACCGACTTGGTCTTTCCAAGGCTCCAACCTTGTGAATTTGAGGCACCAACCTCTAGGGCTCCAACCTTATCTCTGGTATAGGCTCCTACCTAGTTTCTGGAGGAATATTATCCTCTAGGGCTCCAACCCTCAGCTTCACTTCATCAAAATATTTTGGTTATTCTTTACGGTTCCCAATGTCTTATTCAATGAGCTCTAACAATCTTCATCTATCCCCTCACTTAGTCTCCATGTCACTTCATCAATGACAACCTTGATCGCTTCAAAAGGTGTCACCACTGCTCTTCATATTACCCAAACACTTTTTTCTTCAAGGTTACCTCATGATGACATCATAAATGTATCATGATCTTCAAGAATGTCTCCAAGATCAAATTCAATAGGTTGTCTCAAGAATTTTCCAAGACAATGAATGCTTCTCCAAGGTTTTTTTCCAGATCTTTAAGAACACTTCACAAGTCAAAAAGCCTTCACAAGTCTTCACAAGTTCTGGATACTAGACTTCAACAAATCTGCTAGATGCTCCAAACTTCTTAAGTCATCAATGCTCCTTTAACAAGGCTTAACAAAGCCTTCAAAAAGGGTCTACAATATTTTCAATCACTGCTCCAAAAATCATGCTCAAAACCACTATTGTAGTTTTGTCCTCCAAACAAAGCCAAGACTTCTTTAATCAATCAAGCTACAGGCTAGAATGTCTCCTTAGCAATATGGGCTACTGTAATGAAAATAATCTCATTTAAGCTACAAGACAGAGCTCCTCTCACTTCCCACAAGACTGAGTGAGGTCTAATTTTATTCCAAGTCCAAGATTTTATAGTGGTCTACACACCACAGATCCGAGACAAAAAATGTGGTCACATAGTAAAAAATCTGAAATATAAAACAGTTATGAACCCTTAATTATCTTGATGTGTGCTTCTAATCTATGTTCTTCACAAGTGTCACTGTTAGTCCGAGTTTTTAAAAGTTACCCAAGGTTTGAGCCTCCACAGGCAGCAAGTTTGAAGTATTGATCACAGGTTCAAGTGTCACTGCCCACAGGTTCAACCTTTAAAAAAATTTGAGCCTCCCATAGAGTCACTTCAATTTTTTCTGAGCTCTAAAGATCACAGGTCTGCTGCCTAGTTTTACCACAGGTGACTGTTATATAGTTTAACGAAAGTTGTGTGATATTGTAGCCTTTTTTTGAGCTTCTAGAAGAGCTAAATTATACCCACTAAAACCTCAATCAGTCCACACTACAATTTTCGGATTTCTGAGATGTTAAACCAAGTTTTCCACCGAGTTGTGACTGAACTCAAGATGTTTTAACCCTAAACAAGAATATTTCTAGCCCAAAACAGTGATTTAAAAATCCTCCTCGGCCTTGTTTTTTGTTCCTTGTCTTCTAAGATGTTATTCATCGAAATTTCTTGGAAAAATGAATAGTTTGAGCCTCCTTTTTATACGAGTTTGATGTCAAGATGAAAGGATGTGTCTTTTTGGAGGTAGACCGACATGTGTAGACTAGCACAAGTCGGCTCAGGGGAAAAATTATTTCCTTAAATTGAAAAATTCATATCTCTCGAACCGCTTGGAGTTTTCATCCAAGTAAGAGTTGGTTAGAAATCTAAAAGTATGCTCTAAAAGGCGATGTAGGTGTCATAGTCAAATTCTGCCTCTAAGGTAGTAAAAAATATTTTTGAAAGGGACTAGTCATTTATTGGTGCAGAATTGGAGGTAGGTAATGTAGAGTTCTTCATGGATGGGCTTCCTCTTATTAGGCTTCTTCACCATAGGCTCGTGATGTCATCCATGTCATCATGTCATCAATTTTTCTTCATGTCATGTCCCTAAACATTGTCCACGTCATCAAATGTTCCTCCATAAACCATGTCAACTTGACATCATACTGGATCTAGTCGTCTTCATCAAGAGTAAGCACATCATCATTAATGGCATCCTTAGTAACCCAGAGGCAGACATCAACATCTGGAACTAGGAATCTCAAGAATATTGATATCTCAGTCAATTTCATATTGACATCAATGACAACCTTAGGCCAACAGAGTATTGATATCCTAATGATTGATATAGATATCATGCTCAACCTCGCAACGAGTGAAGCCACCACAAATAAAGAAATTGTGAATCTTCTCATACAAAGGGAGAGGTACCTACTTACAATCATATAAAGAGTATTTGAGTTTAAAAATCAATGGAACATGGCCATATGTATGAATCCAAGTTGTTGGTGCTTATCAAATTCTTCTTGGATATATCCATGGAGAAGAGCACTATTGGCTTTCATATGATGAAATTTAGACATAGATAGGATCATCTAAATAGTGTCCATATGATCCACTAGAAAAAAAGTATCTAAATAATCAATTCCATTTTTTTTTATAATCTTTATCAATAGCACATGTTTTATGTATCGAGTTTTCCATCAACGTCATACTTGGTTTTATAAACCCATTTGCAAGTAACAATATTCTTAACAATACCAAGTCTAATTTTAATCAATGCATCATATCAAGCAACCATTGGATCCTCCCATTTTGGAGTATTTTTTACCTTTGTATTAGTAGTATATATGTCGGACCTTGTGAAAAGGTCCTATGACACAAGAGGATTTTGTGGTCATCCCAATTTTCCTTTAGGTGAAAAAATAGGAAAAACATGTATGAGTGGAGATAACACACTTGGGTATTGGTCATGATCTCAGTGGAATAGGAAGAGCAGAAGTTGAGGGCTCTTTAACAATGGCATTAATATATTGCGCAAGTGGTAAGAGGTCATATGAAGCAACCAAAGTATAAAACTTCAATGCAACTAGTACCTAACTATTCATCAATAAAATCACCATCATTATTTGTTGGCTATGTCACTGTAAATGCAATGTTGGAAGAACTATGGAGAAGGGAATGATCATCATCATGGTGTGAAGAGAATAAGCCCACCAATACAATTAGATATGAATCTTCTATAATAAGTGTGGCATAGGATCCTAGAATACTATTGGAAATAAAATTATTAAAAAAATATATATTTGCAATCAATTACCTTTTTGAAATGAAATGTTGATTTTTGGGTTGCAATTATTTCAATTCTATTTAGGAATATGGGGCCATGCATGTGACTCACAAATTTTGAAATGTGAAACTAAAAGTTTTTAATCTTAACATTTCTTAAAAGGAGTTATATGGAAAACATCTCAAGTAGGCGTCTATTTGATGATATGAGTCATACAAAACACTATCCCCCCCCCTCTGCAGCCGAAATTTAACATCTATATGTTTATAGTGTAGCATTCGAAAAATCATTTCTATAATAGATTTATTCCATCGATGTGCTACATCATCTTTTCAATGGACCAACTTATACAAATAATGTTATGAGACATGAAACATGGATGAAAGTGATTGCCAAAATTTTCTATTGTGTCATCAATCCTAAGATATTTAATCATGTGCTTACAATGATTTTCCACAATTGATTTAAATTATTTGAATTTATCAAAGGCTTCATCCTTGGATTGAATAATATATATCCAAAGAAAACGAGAAATCATTAATTAAGGTGAGGATATATCTAGCTTGGTGAAGTAAAGAAGTGGTCATCATACCATAAATATCACTACGAACCAACACAAGAGGATGAGAGGCTTGTGTCGAAATTGTAGCTTGAAAGGTGATTATGCATTGGCCAAGTGCCATGACATGTAGTCAATCACCTAAATTCACTTCTACAACTAAATTTAAATATTTACTAATTTTGAACCTTAGGCTAAAGTTAACAATTTAATTACTAAATTTATTGGCCCAACTTTTTATAAAGTGAAAAAGGCCAATGAAAAATCAAGTTGTGACCATTGATCTCAAGAGTGAAGAAGAAATATCATTGCTTTATCTCTTTGGATGTTAATTATTTGTTATATGAAGAGGAAATTGAGTTGTTGAGGGGCATTCAACTTGGCCCAAGAGAGACTGGGCATTTAGCAAAAAATAAGGTTGAACTGACAACAAAGGTTGACTTAAGGAGTATCTAATAGGGTGAAAATATTAGGTCGTACATCCACAAATTTGCAGGGACAAATAGGACAAATTTTTTGGGTCGTACAAATATTACTTTGGATCACATGAGTTGTTTTGGGGCATGGCCATATAGGGAAAAGACTTAGTTTTTTGCTACTGTAATTTCTGCAACAACAAAAAAATAAAAAAAAACCCTTGCTATAATCACCATTTTTCATCAAATGAATAGAGCCCAAGTTTGTTGGTTTTCCCCACATTGGTGCTTCCATGGTAAAACTGTGGCATACTATTTATGTGCTTGGTTTAGTTATTTTTTATTTTTTTTATGCATGTTAAGTTAGGAACCCAATAAGTTTAGCGTATAAAAAAAATCTAATCTATTTTTTTTTAGCATATTTTATTGGGCACTAAACCTAAATATGGGTTCAAAAGAAACTAACATGGTATTATAATAATAGAACTTTGAGTACGAATCTAAGTGATTTGACGAAGTTTCCAGCTCAAGTGATCAAGAGTTCAGTGAACAAGAATTTTCTAGGTTTTATTCTACGATGACAACTAACTTTCGATACAAAGACAAACTAGAAGGCTCTTTAAACTATCTTCAGTGTAAGGTTTGAATCACAACAATTCTCAAGGAGAACAAGTTGTGGAACATCGTCAAGAAAAAAGTGTATCTACCAACTTAAAATCCCATTTCCCTAGATCTTCACGAGGATAAAGACACTAAGGTGTGGAGAATCATTTTGGATGGGGTTAAAGACCACTTGATACCCCATCTGTTAGAGAAGGATATTACTGAAAAGATGTGGGATATGCTCACCAAGATGTACCAAAGTGACTATAAGAGTAATAAAATGGTGTTGTGGGACAATATTCATAGCATTAAAATGTCCAAGGGTAAAGGTGTGGCTACCTACTTTACCAAGATCACGTAATTGAGGTATGAGATGGTGGTTATTGGGGATACAATCCCTGAAGAATATCTTGTGTGTATAACCTTAAATGGATTTACAAAGCATTTGGAGGTGTTCATGAAGTGTATTGTTGGTCGATAGAACCTTCCCTCCTAGGAGATAATATGGGATGATTTCATTTAGGAGGAAATTAGTGGAGGTCAATGTGGTGATAAGAAGAAGAGGTTTGAGGAGGAGTCTTGCCCTAGCAGAAAATGGAAATTTTAAAGTCAAGAAGGGGCCAAGTGGTGGATCTACTTCAAAGGGTTAGAAGAATAAATACTTAAGCAAGATCAAGTGTTTTTCTTGCCATCATCTAGGACACTTTTCTAGCTAGTTCCCTAAAAAGAAAAAGGGAAATGAGAAGAAATGGGTTGTGACCTCAGCTGAAGTGGTTGAACTTGCAACAAGGCTTAAAAATGATTTCTCGCTCATTGCTTGCCTCTCAAGCTTAGTAACCAAAAGTGTGTGGTACATTTATAGTGAGGCTTCTTTCCACATGACAAGAGTCATGGAGTACTGCACCAAAATCAAGGAGAAAAACATGGACTTCAATATAAAACTGGGGGACAATGCCAAGTACCAGGAAACGAGAGTTGGAACTATCAAGTTTTAGAGGGATTCAAATAAGCCCTTGTTGGTGGAGGACATGTTGTACATTTTGAGCATGTCCAAGAATATGATTTCAATGGATACCTTGGAGTACAAGGGTTACATCGTGACCTTACAGGAGGGAAAAGTATACATTCGACCTAGGAATTCAAGGATGATCAAATTGATAGGAGTAAGAAAGGGAAACTTGTTCAAACTGTAGTTTGATCTAACACATGCACTAGTAAGTTGTAGTCGAGGGTTATGGGAGTTATGGCATAGGAGGGTAGCCAATATTCAACATCGAGTGCCCAAATTTCTTAAGGATATTATGACAAGGCTGCAAGAGTTTAGGGTTTAGCAACATGAAATTTTCAAGGGTTTCACATTGGGTAAATATGCCAAGACCAATTT